>WBMV01007167.1:4425-173058 GCA_013396655.1 Campylorhamphus procurvoides | reverse complement strand
AAAAAAAAAAAAGAAAAAGAAAAAGTCATAGTCAGTGATAAATTTCCCTGCTGCAAACACTAAAAACAATTTTTATGTTTCTATAAATGTCCCAACTTTCTGTAAATTTAAAATGTCAATATGATATAAAAAGCAAAAAAAAAAAGTTTTAATCACTTGACATAATAAAAAAACCTCTCTCACTACAATTTTTCCTGTAGTTGTTAGTCTCTACAGTTTCAGCGCAACCTCTCTGAGGAAAAATTTCTAGATTAAAATTCCTCTAAAGTTTAAGAGGACACATGGTCTCAGGGCTACATATGAAACGTAATAATGTAGCACATAGCAAAATGAATTAAAGAATCTGTTGGACAGCTATCCAGTAACTAAGATTTCAGAAAAAAAACCTACAGAAGAGCTTCATTCTGCCAGATGACTCCACATACTTTCACTAGAGGTTTTATCCAGATCAAAAGACTCAGTGTTTTTCTTAAGCTGTCTACGTACTCCAGCAACAGTAGGACAAAATCTCTCCTAGATTATACCAATGGAAAATCACTCATTTCATGGACTTTGATGTACTGGAAGTTCCACTGACATAGTTAAGGGCAGCATTCAGCCAAATATATCTTAATTCAGAAGCAGTATGTTACCTATAGCTTTCCCTAAAGAATGGCTGAGAACCTCTACTGGTACTGCATAGTGAAACAAATTTTTTTCCCCAAGTTGTTCCTTAAGAAAATTGATTTGGAAAAAAAAAAACCAAATCAAATTGTCTTTTCAGCTTTAACTATTCAATCTGAACAGATGGTAAAGAAGAAAAAACCTGAGAATTTTGGAGGGGGTTAAACCTGGACTTTTTTTCCCCTTTACCCAGTCTTTCCACTCCTAGTTTTTCTGTAAAGCACTTCATATTCTAAATGTTACTGTTTTATTAATAGTCATATCATAACCCTGTGCTGTGACAGTATTTTTAAACCAGGTTCCTAAACCCAGAGCATAGAATAATGGCAATTAAGAAACAAGTTTATGCACTATTGTTAGCTCTCAGTCTGAAGATGTATTACAGTATTGCACCACTAAAATGCCTGCTGTCATCCTAAAACACATCATCAAAGTAGGTCAGGCATGTCTAGTTCTCAGATGGACATATTTCAGAATGTAAATTTACCACAGCTAATATATTTAAGGGACTTGTGGACTGGGCGAAAAGAAAAGCTTGTATATAAGAGTGATGCTTTGTTCCACCAAATAGAAAAAAACGTAAGGAAATAAACCTTTTTTCTTTTTTTTTTTTCATAAAAGCAGGAAGAAAATGTTGACATCCATCAAAAACATTTGAATTTAGTCTGGGATTTTAAAAAGAACCTGATCTTCTTAAGTGCTCACATTCTACTTAGGCATTTTCAAAATCCTTCCCCCATGCACAGAGAAGCTGACTGATGGACAATGTAATGACTTGAAACTTTTATTCCCAAAAAAAGAGCACTGCAGGCAAGGGATGAGGCCAAGCCTTTTCACTGTTTCTTTTCTCTGCCTCATCCCTCACCTGGAGGAGCTATTCAGTGGTTGGAAGGACATTTTATCTTGCAAAACAATGTGATTTTCAAACTTTTTATTAGCAAGAAGGTTAGCAAATATGCCAAATTGTTTATGGTTTCTAGAAAATAATGGTTTGTAGCAATCCTGAGCAGAAGACCATTGTATATAGAAGAGTTAGTGATCCACAAAACATTAAACCTGGGTAGGATGAGACCTGTGCTATGTAGTGTTGTGCTGCACCACACGTACAGCTTAGCCTGCAGGCCAGTGTGTGCTGCACAAATCTCTTGACTGCAGGCTAACCTCAGCCTTCTTATTATAAAGGAGGATTCTTCAGACAGCTCCCCTTCGGTTCCAGCAATTACATCTCCCGCATCACCATGCCTTTATCTAAAAGTGCAGCAAAAAATTTTCATGCAAACATTCTCTCTGACTGTAGAAATGATGAATAGAACTATTTTCTTGTAAGAAAATCTAATAAAAGTTCAAATGAACAAAATGGGATAACGCTTTCTACAGACAGAGCCTGCATGATGTGCTGCAGACAGGTTGGAGGCACATTTGGTACTGCACAACTCAGGGTTTTCATCATCTGAAGGGACATAAGATTATTAGAAAGGTAATAAAACTGATGAAAAACTAGAGAACAAGTCTTATGAGAAGTGGCTGAAAGCACAACTACTTAAAAGGAGGTTGTAGTGAGGTAGGGGTCGGACCTTTCTCCCTAGTAGCAGCTGATGGGGTAAGAGGAAATGGACTCAAGTTGTGTCAGGGAAGGTTTAGATTGGATATTAGGAAAAATTCTTCACTGAAAGGGTGTTCAAACATTGGAATAGGATGCCCAGGGAAATTATCAGTGGCAGTGATGCCAGTGGCATCATCATCCAAGGAAGTGTTCAGAGAAAGTCCAGATGTGATGCTTAGGGACATGATTTAGTGATGAAGTTAGGATTAGGCTAATGGTTGGACTCAATAATCTCTGAGGGCTTTTCCAGTCTAAATGATTCAGAGACTGTATGATTAAATATGCTGTTCTCTTTTTCATAATTGTTTTAGCTCTAACAAATAGTACTTGAAATTATACTTCAATGATACAGACTTTATAGAATCTGATTTTCTTTCTTATTTAACATCATAACTGACTAGCACCTCCTGGTACAAAACACTGTTCTTTTAGGGTTGAGATTTGAAGACACTGCTCAGCACTTACTTACAATTTCAGGTAAGACTACTATTCTTCTCACTCAACATATATTGTTGCAGAACAAGTATGAAATTACTGTGCAGGGGAAAACATGAAGCTCAAATTAAAGGATGCATCAAACACTTTTGTTTTGATTTTCTGCAACGTCACATATACCTAAGCTAGACAAGCATGTGTCCTTCCTGGTAGTGCAAGAAACAGAGAGGACAGCTTGATGACGGAATGAAGGTGGAAGAAATAGATAAGGAATGTGCAACACAAATTGGTTACAGGCGAAGTTCTGCCTCAAGGTTTTTCAGTGGAATCGGTATACAAATAGACAAAAAGAAGACATTATCACCTTAGGTGGAGTCAAGAGTATTGCAAGCATTTTTAAGGCACTACTTTAAAATAGGTGCTTTGAAAGAACACAGGGACAGCTCAATCACCCTTCCCTACAAAAAGTCCAAAGAAACTTCAGTATTTTCTTTAAAGAATATTGTACAGAGACAGGCTAAATTTTATACTATAACATCTAAAAGAACTATGGGCTATGTATCAACACTTCCAGTAGAATCCAAACAAGAGAAATAAGAGTTATCTGCTGAGAAAAATGAAAAACAAACAGGCAAATATACTTGCCAAGGTCTTCTGAAACTATCCTATTACTCATCTGAAGAGTAATGACTCTTCCTGCCTCAAAGTAGAATTACCCACATACAAAATATTAGGAAAAGGGAATCTTAAAAAGACACCTAAAGAGAGCACTGCATCACAGAGCTGTAACTAAGGATGAGACCAGGTGAACCTGCCCTGAGGCACAGGTTTAATGGACAAGTCTCTTTCTGCATTATTTTCCCCAGCACTTTGGTTTGGTCAGTTAAGTTGTCAGGTACATGCATTCAGGAAAACAAACAAACAGAAAAATAAAAAAAAAAAAACCCACACCTGAAATATTCCAGGATTTCCTCCATATTTGACATCTTTATTTTTAGCCGACTACTATTGTGTTCTTCAACACACGATTTTGTAAGATATAGTTCCTCATTAAAAAAAAAAAAAGAAAAAAGAGAAATATAACATGTATTTTTAAACAAACAGGTGAAGCAAAAATAAGATGAAAATACAGAAGCAAGTATAACTGAATTTTGAAGATTGGCTTCAGGAAAAGGAGATAGAGCACCATTGTAGAGACTTCATGGTTAGTCCCACATCCCAAGGTACAGAAAGCTCATAGTTTGTGCTTACCAATGCAGTAAAAATAGGCCAAATACAGGAGAAAGTCCAACTTAAAATTAAACCAATGTGAATAAGTTGGTTTTGCTGATCCTGTGGTCAAGACAGACAAGAAAAATACATGACCAAAAATCCAAAATGCTACCTGAAATATTTCTCAAAGTCAGAGCAGATAGAAAACAGGCTCTGCATCATAGGAAAGGAAAGAGAATAAGGAGTATTTGGGAAAAGAGATAAGAATGACAGTATATATTATCACTTTGCAGTATCAAAAACACCAGTGAAATGTCCTTTGAGGGGAATGATGCGCAGTGTTACCTTGGAGGCAGTATCAGTCTGAAGGAAAACAAATGGACTCTTACACTGAATTGAAGTTGGCAGCAAGAATAGAAGGCCATAAATTGCCAGGATAGCTCTAGTTAAACTGAAAGAGAAGCAAGACTAAACTAAAGGACATGCATTGACTATTCTCTCCAACATGAACTGAGCGTATGGGTATCTGAAAAGTGAAAACAGACATCTCTTAAGATTTTACCTGAGAAAAGTGCCTATCTAAAGGGCATTCAGTTTGATCACCAGCTTTCTTTCATTGGAACTGTGCAAAAATGTTATAATTGAGGGAGTGAAAAAAAAGTCTGACATGGGAAAGGGAGTACTTAGTTTAGTGGATAATGTCCAGAATGAGTATAGCTACTTCATACCCTGCAGAATGTCTTTCTTGCCCTAGAAATATGACTGGATGAACATAAAGCAAGAAATTAAAATTAGCAGGAGATAAACACTCATAATACAGAAAGTAAAAGGAAGGGGGGAAAAAAAGGACCCCAGGAGTCTTTGTCTCTGTATTGACTTAAAGAAGTACAATCGTTGTATAAGTGAATATTTTTCCACTACCTACAAGAGGAAAAATTCCAAGAGATGTTTGCTACTAAATGTTTTCCTATACCCCTTACATCTGCAGCAGTCTGGTAGGTGTCTTTAAAACCCCATATCACACATACATATGGTGCATATTCAACACTTTCCTTCCAATATGTTTTTTCTCAGATTGTCTCTTGGTTTGTGTCCAGCAATGAGATTGTTTTAGTAGAAAATACACATATTTTTGAAGGTCTAGAGTGTATGAACATCTGTTTAGGTGACATTTTGACATGCAATAGGTGTAAAGGGGGAAAAGTATATGACCAGAGGCTTCAAACAATTTTAGAAAGAACTCAAGCTGCCAGGATACAGTTAACTTAAATAAAAATCTATATTTATTCTATGTAAGTAACAGTTCTAAGAGCAATAATTACACCGAGAGGCCTGGTAAACAATAAATAAGATTAAGACTATCACAAATATGACTTGCTCAAAAGACAAGAGGAACAAAGATTTTCCAGGTATTGTAAATCATGTATGGAAAACTACATTTCATATAAGGATATCAACCTACAGAAAGAGGTACTAATATGCCACCCTGACATAAAATAAAAATTTTAAATGAGCTTTTTTGAGAAATGTAGGTAATTAAATGAAAAGTTCCAGTCTTGAAGGACTAAGAATAATCTGCAAGTCAACTTGTTCCCACTTTTTCTAAAATTACTGACATGTTCCCCTACTGTAATATGATCCAAGCACTGCACATACAAACTAACAAAAAAACTGAACACCAGTGTTCTCAAACAGACAAGAGAGTAGGCCACTCACTTTCATTCTGTGCATGTAAGAAAATTAAACTGTGCCTGGGAAGAACTGCTAGACATAGACACTAGTTCTTCTTACTCTCATACTGTGAAATGATAAAATAGCGTACATAATATAAGAGCCTACTAAAAAATTGATACACTTGTCTGTATTTAGTACTGTTAAATGACAGAAAGGTGACACGAAGGTATGGTGCTGACATTTTGCACAGCATAAAGGAGGAAACAAGAGCAGTAGATGTGTTTATTCTTGATATATATTTGAAATTCTGAATTACAAAAATGTGGGTGATTAAAGTAGGTTTCACTGTATTTTGGGAACAAAAACTCAGAAGAGCTCTGTTTTGCTGAGGTTCCCACTACAGATAATTGAAGACATAACTAATGGAACAAAACATCACCTGTTGTTTCCTCCCACAGTGTTTATTGACATTTCCAATCCGAAACACTTGCTGTTAACAACAGAGCATTGAGTTTATATAAAAGATTTGTCATTTTCTTTAATAAATGAATACAGACCTTTTTGATTGGCAGTCACAAAAAATGAAGACTGCCAATGAAACTTCCTTTCCAGTGATTTTTGAGTAGTCTTGGGAATGCAGAGAGGTCCCAGCTGACTGGAAGCTGGTCAACATTGTTCCAATTTTCAAGAATGGCAAGAAGGAGGACCCCAGAAACTACAGGTCTGTCAGTCTCACTTCAGTGCCTGGAAAAGTTATTGAGAAGATTATTCTGGGAAGTATTGAAAAACACCTGAAAGACAACACAATCATTGGTGACAGCCAGAATGGCTTCATGAGTGGAAAATCCTGCTTTTCAAATCTGAATTCCTTTCACGACAGAATAACCCATGTAGTTGATCCAGGGAAGGCAGCGATGTAATCTTTTTGGATTTCAGTAAGGCTTTTGATACTGTCTCTCAAAGATCCTTCTGGACAAAAGGTCCATCCCACAGCTGGATAAACACATCATGTGGTGAGTGAGCAATTGGCTCACGGGTCTGGCACAGAGGGTAATAGTGAATGAGGTGACATTAGACTGGTGACCTGTCACTAGTGGGGTTCCACAGGGCTCCATCTTTGGCCCTATGCTATTGAACATCTTCATAAACCACTTGGACACAGGACTGGAAGGGATACTTTCAGGTTTGCAGATGAAACAAAACTGGGAGGAGATGTTGACTCCCTCAGAGGCAGAGAAGCCCTGCAGAAAGATCTCGACAAATTAGAGGACTGGGCAATCACCAAACACATGAAGTTCGACAAGGGGAAGTGATGGATTCTGCACCTGGGATGGGGCAACCCTGGATGTTTGTACAGACTGGGGAATGAGATGCTGGAAAGCAGTGCCACAGAAAGGGCCCTGGGGGTCCTGGTCAATGGCAAGCTGAAAATGAGTCATCAGTGCCCTGGCAGCCAGGAGGGCCAACCATGTCCTGGGAGGCATCAGGAAAAGCATTGCCAGCCGGTCAAGGGAGGGGATTGTCCCACTCTGCTCTGCACTGGGGCAGCGTCACCTTGAATATTGTGGGCAGTTTTGGGCACAGCAGTATAGGAATAGTATAGGTAGCTGTTAGAGATTGTCCAAAGGAGGGCAACAGAAATGCTGAAGGGCCTTGAGGGGAAGCCGTATGAGGAGCAGCTGAGGGCACTTGGTCTGCTCAGCCTGGAGAAGAGGAGACTGAGGGGAGACCTCACTGCAGTTACAACTTCCTTGTGAGGAGAAGGGGAGGGGCAGGCACTGATCTCTTCTCTTTGGTGACCAGTGACAAGCTCTGAGGGAATGGCCTGAAGTTGTGTCAGGGGAGTTTCAGATTGCATATTATAAAGAGGTTCTTCACCCAGAGGGTGTTTGGGCACTGGTACAGTCTCCCCAGGGAAGTGTTCACAGCATTTGACCTGCCAGAGTTCAAGAAGCATTTGGAAAATACACTCATGCACATGGTATGACTTTTGGGGATGGTCCTGTGGAGGGCCAGGAGTTGGACTCAATGATTCTTTCGGGTCCCTTCCAACTCAGCATATTCTCTGATTCTATGAATTTTACTTTTCTGCTTAATTAAGGTCCTGTGCATCTAAGAGTCACATCCTTCTTTTCAACTACATCTTTTCTTTATTTTATTTTTTGCTGGATATATTCTCAGCTGGTCAAATATACATGCTGTATTCTAAAACTGTACAGCTCCTCCCTTGTAATTAATTCTTTACATCTCTGTCGATTCAGATTTCTTTTCTAATTCTGAAAGCATTTACAATGAAAAATAATAATACAAGCACAGTATTTTTTAAAGAACTTTCTTCATCTTAAGAGTGTTTTTCAACTTCTAAACTGAGTGGATCACATGAACTTCTCTACCACCTTCAATCCCTTCTCTGTTTGTTCCTAATAGACTTTTGAAACAGAAAACCCTTAGGCTTAAGAAATTCGTTATGTTGAGGGTGGTGAGGCACTGGAACATGTTGTCATAGTAATTCTAGATGGCCCAGCCCTGGCAGTGTTCAAGGCCAGGTTGCACAGGGCTTTGAACAATCTGGTCTAGTGGAAAATGTCCCTGCCTAGGGCAGTGGAGTTGGAACTAGGTGATCTTTAAGGTCCCTTCCAACCCAAACCATTTTATGATTCTCTGAACGTTGATACTTATTTCAAATAAAATCTTTTTTCTTCCTCTTCTTTGCCTGTTCCCAGACGTAGTGTCTCACAACCCTGATCAATTTTCAGTCTGAGCTCAAAGAATTATTTCATAGAAATGTTTCACCTCTCTCTTGTCTTCCAAGATCCCTGCTGCTTTTTTTCATCACTGTCAAGTGATTGCTTCAGTGTCAGTCCAGTCTGCTTAGTGTGGATAGCAGCAACCTCTCCCTTACACATGACTAAAATGATCAGACAGAAAGGAGCAAAAGCAGAAGCAAAACTGAATGCAAGCCTGACACATGGGGATGTCTGCATAGTTTTGTGATCTGTGAGTCTTTGGCAGCCTGAATTCTCAGAAATCAACTTGAGTTCTTCGGTAAATCTGGTTCTGTAATTGAATTAAGTCCTTTACTCCATTGCAGAAAGCAACAAGTGACACCTTCTCGCTCTTGAAGACAATGTTCTATTTTCATACACACACACACACATACATACACAAAAACCACACACAAACCCCTTCACAATTGTCTTCTGCTAAGTTGTTGATTTGGCAGCATAATCTGCACAGTTATCCAAACCAATAAGATTTTTGTGGAATTGCAGCAGTTAAACACATTTAAAAGCATCTTAACTTCCTTTCCCTTCCATGACTTTCATTTAATTAACTGCTAGAGCTAGTTTTCTATTAAACTTCAGAGGAACTTAGCAGATACGAGCAATCAAAAGATGATTAATAGCCATTAGTGTGACTCTTGCAGAGCTACTGTAAACAGTTATGTCTGGATTTGTAAAGATCACTTACTGTTAAGCCTTGGGGGGGAAAAAAAGATCCATTTTTCTATTGCACTTAAATACTCAACATCCAGAAATAATTATTTCCAGATCTCTCTAGAAACAAAAGTAATGGAGAAGATACTGTGCTTGATATTGAAGAGGTTTCAATTTGCTCAGTATAGTGAGGGGCAAGAAGTACCATGCATTAAAAAAAAAAAAAAGACTGCAAAAAGGAGTGAGAGAGGCGGAATGAGACAAAGACTTTCCATTTTAACATTTTAGAAGTGTACATGCTCTTTGGCATGCAAATAACTTCTCTGAGGAGATGGAGTGACTGGGTTTCTCCCTAGAATGAGCTCTTTGTAGCGCAGACAAAACACTTCACTCTTAACAAAATGACGCAGAATATCCACAAATATAGTTATTGGCATAAATCTCTAGCAAGCACCGTGCTTGAAACCACCAGTTACATACATAGTAGGAAAATAAGTATTCTGAGCAGTTTCTGTCAATGTATTTCTTACACAACTTAATATGCAAACATTGCTGGCCCATTACTGCTAAGAAATGAGGAATTTTAAGGACTATTTAACACTCTGCAAATAGATCACCTGAAACTTATTCAGCACAGGTGTTCTTCTAATTAGGTAACATTGGAAAAATGCAGTGTTCAATGGTCCTTGTACTTTGCCCTTTTTCCTGTGTAGGGATGAATATTACCGTTCATAATTACCCAAAATCTCTGTTCCAACAGAAATAAATACTGATGTAAAACAGTAACACTTTATTTTTATAGCATTTAAAACTAATAATTTTCATAATCAAGTATATGTTATTTAATTCATACATTTGCTAACTTTTAGTGGGAAAAAAAAAGCACTAAGATACTGGGAAGGGTTTGCTGGGGTTTTTCCCCATTTTGTTTAATCAGAATGCGTCCAGGAAGCACAGGAAATTTTGCTATTTCATATTTACTAGTTTAACCATGCTATTCCAAAGAACACAGGTTAGTCCCTGCAATATTAAAAGGGTTGTTAAAGATCCTATTAAAAAAATAAATAAAAGAAATTAATTGCACAGTGATTCTATGCAAAAAAACCCTCTAGAATTTGTGCTTTTAATGTGCCTTGACAGTAACTGTGAGGTCTAACAAAAATTCCAGGCCTGCAATATTGGTCAATTTTCAGTGAACCTGCTCCCATACAGCTAAAGTTTCAATGAATTTGCAATCATATCTTTCTTTGTTCAAGTATTCATTATTCATTACAGTTATTTACTTATTAATCAGCTACCTAGACAGCGAGGAAACAATTTCTTTCTTGAACAGCTTATAATGTATGTGATATCACTCTGATAATGGGATCACTAGCAGATTTATTTAATACAGAGAGTGGCTACATTTTGGAAATTATTAAAAAACTGTGAGGTTAAAGTATTTAGCCTTGCAAAGGTACAGCCATCCTGAAAAATATACATTTTGAAGATAACGTGTGAAAATAGATTCCACATGAAAGACTATAAAAGGCTTGCATACTTTGGTTTGGAATTCAGCAGGAGAGATTGAGGGGAGGAATTTCAGGAGTGGAGATGGTGTGTGAGCGGATACTACATAGCTTTGATTGCAGTTAAAGGTGGATATTACCTATAGCTGATACATATGTTAGTACGTAAAAGCTTCTTTCTTAGCATGTGTCTGACATTCTGCAATTCAAAACTACATTTAAAGATATTGGAAGTCATCAAATAAAACAAGAAAAAGAGAACATTAGAAGAAAGAAACCTTTGTAGTAATTATACAAATAGAGAGTCTGGAGATCTAACTTTAGTTCCAGTACAAAGGTACTAGACTGTCTCTTCACTTCAACACCGATTACTTTAGAGTCACTGAGCATGAATGTAAGAGTGAGGCTATGAGAATGCATACTTGAAGGCATATGGGTAAGATATAAACACGTTCATGTGGAATATAATGTATTCGTGTATACTGCAACATATCTAATCACATATACTCTATTGGGAAGACAGTCTTTTTTTCAGAGAGGTAATATAAACAAGAAAATCTGCAATACTTTGAGATATGCTTTAAGATATGCTTCTTGATACCTCCCCTCAAAGTTCTGTGCTGGAAGAAATATGATGAATTGTTCATTCAGCTATTCCAGGCCATATGAAAAAAGATCCTATAGTCCCTCTTGCCTTTGAGCCCAACACGGTATTACCAGGGAATCTTTGAGAATATGTCCATAGCGATGTAGACGTGTGACAGAATAAAAATAAGAATAAAACCTTGATGTAGGAAACTTATAGAAGTTTACCTCACATTTATTATTTAAATGTTTAACTTTCCCAGGTGGTTATTTTTTGGGGGGGTTTTAGTTTTGGGGTCTTGTAGGTTTCTAGGTTTGGTTTGATTTATTTCTTTGTGGGGTTTTTCTGTGGTTTTTGTTGTTTGTTTGTGGCTTTGTTTTATTTTTTTATATACAGAAAAAAAATCCAAAGGAAATGGCAGTATATTTCACACCAATGTGAAAACACTTCAGGAAAATGAAACAGATTCACACATGTCATGGATTTTGGTGGCTCTTCCATGAAGTGCAACAGATTTCAACAAAGTTTGCCTGCAGTTGTAGTATAAATAATATACAACCCCCCAGAAACCAGTGGAGTTCCTTCTGTGTGAAGATAGGATGTGAAAGATCATGCAGACATATAATTTGCAAATAGATGAATATCCACATATGTGAAATTCATGGAATTCTTTTTAGAAGTCTGAAACAATAGGTAAACGAAGTATATATCAAGGGGAGAAAATCATATAAGATAAATTCTTTTTGGTCAAACACCAAGAGATAAATCATCTTGCTGAAGGATAAACATGATTACAAAACCCACAGGCAGTGGGTTTTGTAAACTTTCTGGACTAAAACCATTTGACTTACTGCAATATGTTTGTGAAATTTAACTAAGCAGTTAGATTTCAAGATCAAAATAACTTGCATTATTTATTATTCCCAAGTATTTCACTTCATAAAAGTCTCACAGAGGTTCAGAGGGAGATACATTTTTTTTTCTTAATACAGATTCTATTCTTAAAGAGTGAAACAATTTATCCTCTTCAAACACAAACATATTACTGAAAATTCAAAACTCTAGGATGGAGAGGAGAAAAAGGAAAACCCATGGTAAATTTTTAAAGACAGCATAAAGTGGTACTAGATCTTTAAAAAAAATAAAAAAAATTGCATATAGTTTTGAAATAAAATTAATGTCAATTCAGGTACCCTTACATTATATTAGTTTTGTAATAATTGGTCATGTGATATGGCATCAAATAACATTTTTTAAACAAAGCTTCCAGTTTCTGTGCAAATTGTATAACAATACTATCATATCTGTGTGGTGGTGGTAGACAGAAATGTAATGAAATTAGAAGGGGATTTGGGTTTTGCCATACAGATAGTAAATCAGAGCTGTTCACAGGAAGAAAATATTTATTTCTCATCCTGGTTACATCAGCTGACTTGCAAAATGGTGGAGTGGGGCAACTGATGGATTTTCCATCTTGCTTTCTCTAGTCCTTACATTCACACCATAAGCAGTGCTTGTTGCCTCATGGGATTTTCTGAGTAGTGGAGTTCATACAGCTTAAAGGCGTCGGTTTCTTGATGCTCACCTGTTCTTAGGTTTAGGAAGGAATTCCCCTTCCTGTCCCATAAACTATCCTTGATTTTCTTGCTTGACTTCATATTATAAATTCAAATTCTAGTCTTTATGCTTAATTAAGTTTTAAGTGACTATTTGAACTTCTCTTTTGTTGTTAAACTTGGGATCCACAGGCTTGACAGATTAAAGCAGTTCAAGCAAAAATAATTTAGAAAGGGACTCATTAAAATGAAAAAGGAGAAGTAAGTTTTTAGCTTTTGGAAGCTGAGACATGCACGCACAGTGTCTAAATCATGAGTGGGAAAAGAGATTAGTGTTGCAGTGGTGGATTCTTACTCCTCATCTCTTCCACAAATGTATGGGCCTACAAACCCATTATAATTAACCCATTTACTTAAACCAAAACTATTTCCACTGTCCCAAACAATAATAGACCTATAGTTGTGGCTTCTCTTATTGGGAATGTGCTATGAGAGCTGAAGAGCATAAGAAAAGTCAAACTTGTTGAGTGAAATCCCAAATAATACTAGGCAATACAGCATGGTCCCCCTGTCATAAGATTGGCAAAATCATAAATTTCTGTAAGAATTCTTCCCAAAGATGTCAGAGAAGAATTCCTTCCTGAACCAATGTAGTAAATTAACAAAAGGAACATAAGCATATTTCTTCAGATATTAGTCCTTTAGTGTGCAGAAGTAATATCACCTTGACTGAACCAAAGATGCACTGGTCCCAATACTGATGCCCGAGTAACACCAGTTATCACTGATCTCCATTTGGACATCAAGCCATTGATGACAGCACTTTGAATGCAACCATCCAGCCTTATCCGCCAAGTTATTCATCCACCTTTGTTTGGGTTATGGACAGTGGGATAGAGCACACTCCTCAGTAAGCTTGCCATTGTTGCTAAGTTGTGTGGTGCGGGCCATGCACTGGAGGGAAGGGATGCCATCAGATAGGCTTGAGAGATGGATCCATGTGAACCACATGAAGTTCAGCAAGGCCAAGTGCAAGGTCCTGCACTTGGGTTGGGTCAGACTCAAACACAAATACAGGCTGAGCAGGCACCAGACTGAAAGCAGCCCTGGGGAAAAGGACATGGGAGTCTTGATTGACAGGAGGCTCATGTGACACAGTAATGTACTCTTGCAGCCCGGAAAGCCAACCACACCCCAGGCTGCATCAAAAAAATCATGACCAGTAGGTCAAGGGAGGTGACTTTCTCCATCTATTCCATTTTCATGAGACCTTTCTGGGAGTACGACTTCCATCTCTGGGGCCCCCAAAATAGGAAGGAAAGAAGGAAGGCCTGGAGCAAGTCCAAAGTAGGGCCACAAAGATGATCAGAGATCTGGAGCTGAGGACAGGCTGAGAGAGTTGAACTGTTGAGCCTGGAGAAGAGCAGGCTCCAGGAAGACCTTATAGCACCCTTCAGTACCTAAAGGGTGCCAACAAACACTTCCGATTATTACTAAAAATTTTACAAGGGGTAACCTTTTCAGCTCTTCCAATTGGAAATAGGACAGCTATTACACTGACTAAATGGCTATGGAAAAAAAGTGCAGAAAGAGGTGCAGTACATCTATTTAGAGCTGAATGATGGTGCACAAAGACTTTGAGGTCTTCATTGCATAGCTGCTGAAGACTAAGCTCCAGCTGTCAATTTTATTATGACAAAGACGGAAATTATGAATAGTTTTCTGTCCTAATTAATGAAGAGAATAAGAGGATAACACTTAACTGCATTCCCTGAGTGAAGACAGTCTACAGTGATGCTAAAAAAGCTCCAGAAAGTAACATGAATACCATATACATTCCTAAAAACTGCAGGCAATCAGAGATAATTCTGACTATAATTTTATTAACTACTGACTCTGCTTACTAGAAAAGGAAACAGAAGTGGCTCCTAAAACACTTTACTTGGTCTACTAATAATACAGCGTCAGTCTTTTTCACTCAGTTACAATATCCATACTACTCCAGTGCAGAACATCCAAGGGGAGCTGAATAGGCCTAGTGTAGTCAGCACTGTAGACTACCAACTTGGCCAAATAATTTGGGTTTTCTTTCACAATAGTCTGCCAGTAACAAGGAGTAAGCACCATTGCTTCTAACAGTGAGTCACTGTATTTGTCTAACTTCTTCCTCGTTCATCTTGCCTTGAAACATCTGAGCTCATATCTGTCATTCCCGTTATCCACTGTGCTGTAAAATGTTGTAGACATATTTTTTTCCCCTTGAAATCTTTTTCTTGATTGGCTGAAATGAGTGTTTCATCTTTGACATAGAACTAGCCTTGGGTTTTATGTAGGGTTGCATTTATTCCCTTTTTTTTCCTTATTTTCCTCTTCCCCTCCTCTCATTCCTTTGAGTCTAGAAGTGCTCCAAATAGTACATTGCAGCCCACTTGGAATAAACTAGATTCAGAATTTGTTTGGGTTTTTTTTTCCTCAGACTGAACCTGATCAAGTTTAATGAAAACTTGATCCAAGCATTCACCAGCATTTTACCATTCAGACAAATTCTGCAATGAAGATGAAACTCTAAACAAAGAGAATTATATACCAAAAGTTATTCCCCCTTGGAAAGCTGTTCTAAAAAGCTTTTGTTCTCAGATTAGTTGCCCTTTACAAGGTGAGAGGAACTTTAAAATTATTTTGAGACTGTTGATCCCTGTTGACTATGCTGTTGCAGTACAGTTTCTCTTCCCTGCAACAAAGGCACATTTACTGCTTTATCTAATACATATATTGTGTAGTATTGTACAGTAACTCTGTGGTAACTTCTGTTAACAACTCTACTGAAACCTGAGAGCACCAGATCTCCTAGTCTGATAAAATGAAAGGCATTTTTCCTTTGACCTTGCCTCTCCAAACAGAATTTTACTTGGTAGGAAATCTATGCCCTGAGGCTTTGTTAGCCTGCTACTTCAATCTTATGATCCTTTAGCAATTCTTAGTAAAAGAAGTGTGATGGATGAAGTGCAAAGGGGATGCCAAAGTAGAAGGAGACTGTTCTTGTGCTATCTGAGGGGAGTAAATGTACTTTGTGATAGATATACCATGATAACTACCACACAGTGTGGAAAATAATCTATGTCCTTTCTGTGTCTACTTCTTTTATCCAGCCAGTTTTCATGGACTTTCAGCCTGCATCCATGTATTTAAAACTTTTGGGAACATAAATCAATGATTAACAGTAATCACAAAATAGATTTTTTTTTCTTCTCTGCTGCTTATTGTAAAATTACCCAGGTACAAGAATCAACAGTAATCAGCAAAACTGTAAGTGAATAGTGCAGTACAGAGATACAGTCTTTGAAAATAAGAGTTTAAGAAGTCCCTTATATTGAGACACGTTTGAAATTGCCACACATACTAGAGGAAAGAACATGTAATTTTATATTAAAGTTTTAAAGCAAAATATACTCAAAATTTAACTATTTAATTTCCAGTGGTAGCATAATAACAATGCAGTAGTCTAGTTCACACAGGCAGACTGTCTTTTTATGAATTCTGTAGCTGTAAAATTCATCTACATAAGTCAATTGTGATGCTATGTGTGTTTATGGATGTTTAGCTTTTCTTCACTGACCAAAAATTGATCATCTGAAAATAAAGAAACATAAGAAACTGTCCTTTGTGCAGAAAAAGTCCTAATACTTTCAGTCAACTTCAAAAAAAAGATGTCTGAAAAGTTCTTTAGTTCTCCTTTCACTCCTGTGTTTTGACATTAGTTTTCTAACCTTTGAGTTTCCTCTTATGCTAGTCTTTAGATTACCATCCAACTGCCACTTGCTATTCATGAAATGTTCCCATATTGCTTCTGAATAAAACAAATACTGGATATAGCAAGTATCCAAATCATTCCAGACATTATGTATTCACACAAACAATATTTTAAAATATCTTTGAATGCAACCTGACTGATGGACTATTAACCTCGGAAACTCTCTGATTCTGATGATATACAGCAAATCAAATAAAAAAAAGAAAGTGACCTGTAAACAAAAAAATTGTCCTACCTTCCTGCATCTGGTATCTCTCACATATGTAAACAAGTTCTGAAATGTTTTTTGACTTCTTTTCCATCTTGTTTTTGACCTTTAAAATACTATGAATATCAATGTAAGATTTGGTCTGCAGGATGACTTCTTTGAGGTATGAAAGGACATGAATGTGAGATGTCTTAGATGTTGAATCTCTCAACAAAAAGCATTTTTGTCAATGTGTTCATCAAACTGGCTAGAGCCCCACACACCCAAAAAAAAAAAAAAAAAGTCTGGTTTTAAGATTTGGAGACTTTCTTCTTCTAATACAGCAATTTTGTTTTCCCTACAATTTCCTCTTCATGACACCATACACATTAATAGGAGGTTTTAACTGAGAAACAGGTGTGAAATAAGATTTTAGAAAGCATGGAAAATGCCTTTCACTCTCCATACAGTCAGTGAACCTTTCTGATCTTTAGGCAAACTTTTAGCTTTCTTATTTGTTAATATTAAGTAAGCTGTATCCTGCAACCTATTTATACGGAGGAAAATGAGAAGAGGAAAAGTTTCTCTCAAAAATTACTGAAATGATTCCTATATTAACCACTGGAGAGTGATTAAAAATTGAGTTTGTGTTGATCTGATCAGCTTTCCATGTGTTGTTAATTATTAAAAGCTAAATGTATGCACTCTACATTTCACCGGCAGATGGATAAACAAATAGCTTATGCAACAGAATATTTACATTTGAAAGATAAAGCCTTCCAGTTCAGTAAGTATTTTAAAGAGATGTTACTCAGTCTTACTCTGGAAGAAGATTCTGTTTCAGGTTTGAAAAATTAATAGTAATGTTCACTGCTTCTGATTGTTTAATGTTGATTTTTTTTTAATCTCCTAATTATTGGGGTTTTGACAGATTTCTCACATATGTTGGGGGAAAGGGAAAGCTTCAACATTCAAGGGAAAAAAGGATTCCATGGGTTTTTTTAGCTCAAACTAGGGCTCCATTAGATATTAGAATATTTTGATCTAAAAGATGTAACATCTATAAGATGTAACAATATGTAAATATCCACTCTCATGAGATTTATATACCAAATTGAAAACGAAGTTCATTCCTTAAAATATCAAAATACTGCATATAGTCTTGCATCTCCTGTCTGCCTTTTCTGTGCAACTGGGTTTTGGTATCCTGCAGAAAGCAAGAAAACCTTTTCATGGTGATTGAACAACACTCATCCCCAGACAGACCTGAGGCTCAGTCTGCTTTCCAGTCTCAGAAGAAGGGGAGGACTGTCATTTCTCACAGGTAAGAAAGGCATATTTAGGTTAACTTCAGGCTGAGACTCTTCAGGCGAGGACGCAGGAGACACAGAGGAGTCACCATCAAAATTTAGTCACCACTAAGTCAAAACAAAACAAAGTTCTTAATTGCAGAACAGATCAGTAGGGAATGAGAAGTCAGAGTCCATGTGAATTGAGAGAAGAAATAATAAGAAATTAAAAGCATAAGCCTAAGGTAAATGTCTTGTTTACTTTTGTGCCACCTGCCTGAACCAACAAAGTGTTACATGCCTGCACTGATAATTGTTGGTGTAAGAAGATCACATACATACTGGTTTTGTGATTGGGTCACAATTACTGATTCCAACTGATTTCTGCACTCTTCTGCTCACAAAGACTTAGGTGTAGGCTGACACAAGGGATGCAACTGTGCAGCAGATACTGCCTGTTAAATTACAATTTTAATGCTGTTTCTATGTGTTAATTAACAAATGTGAAATTTCTGTAAAAAATTCTCTTTCAAACATTTCTATGAATTGCTCTACTTAATTCAGTGCAGATATCTTTAAAATTCTATTTGAAATACAAACCAGTCCTAATTAGCTTTATTCACCTTGTAACTGAGCCAGAAGTTTAAAGCAATTGAATGGACTAAAAAGTTCGATTATTTAATTTATAAGAGGAGCTATATGGTAATGTGGACATGACTCAGGATTCCTTTCTGGGTTTGTGATCATGGAGTGACCATGAGTGGCTGTTATACTCAATAGCAGGCTGGAGAACTGCTGCAATATCTGTATGTTTCCAGGGGAATTCTTTGTGGGTGGGCAGATCAAACGTTTCACAGTTAAAGCTCAACACCTGTGAATATTCGTTATTTAGATCCATATCAACTTGAAGGGAGGAGGGGGGGAAATGCCTCTTGACATAGTCATCGAAAGTAATGCTACGAAAATACTTTCTTGTGAAAGTGTTCTGTGATTGAGGTTTACTCTGGAGTGGAGTCATGGAGTTCTCAGGTATGCTCATGGGAAGATCAAGAAACAGAAACAGCTAAAAGAATTATCTAGATATACTGGGACCATCTTGTAGTGTGAGTGATGACATGCTCACATCTAGTAAGGTTATCACTGTGACCTTTCAAAAATAGTTAAGACTTCTAAAACTTTTTTATGCATTACTGAAAACAAAATGTGCTTGAGGTTTTTTTAAATAACTAAAATTTGGTGAAATAATAGACAAAGGGAGTCAGTTTAATTGAATCCAGCTCCATTTTGTTAATTCAGTGTCTTGTTCAGCACAGAAATGATAGTAAATGAAGTTTGTTCTCAGAAAAGCAGAATCCCTGGAACTCTGTCCTTTTGATAATCGTATGATATTTTCATGAATTGATTGCATACAAAATTGAGAAAAAAATACAAGTGTCTGAAATGTTATTTTATGTTCTCTTCTTTTAAATAATGATTAAATAGCACGGTCTTATATGAACATAATGTGTCTGATATATTAAAGCAAACAGGAATCCAAAATGACCTGACAGTTCTGATGCTATTTTTGAGAAAGGTGACATTACTGAGATGTGTGGTTTCACTGTTTGAACAGCTTCTTAGAGCAATGTATTCAAAATGTTGTCAGCAAAGATAAATGCCTTAGGCATGCTAGGGATTGTAATTTGTACTATTATTAGTCTTTGTTTCATTGACTGTTAGGTGCTACAAAAGTGCCTTTTATCTTTATGTCAATGATCCTAGACAATATCCTAGCTGATTCTGTAGGCAACAATTCATATTGTTAATCTTGTACAATTATTAATGGTCAGTATTATAAAGAACAAAGCTAAACAATATGAGCAAACTAGTAATAAATAGAAAGAGCTGGTGTCATACATGTGATTGCAGCTGGGGGTTTCATTCTTAGAAAATGAGATGCTTTAAAGAAACCAAAATGCCACCTGAAAAAGTGCAAATGGTTTCTATAACTAATAAACGTCTAGTTCAATTTAAAAGAAAAAGACAAATTTTCAACTTTTTTTTTCTTTTTCTGTGTAAAGGCAAGGAAAGTTTCATGACTTTTTCTAAAAGGTCACATTCTCAGTTTGCAATTTCCCCCAGCCCCGGCTTTTATTTTTTCCCTCTTATGACTTGAGGGTTTTTTTTTTTTGCTTGTTGTTAATTGGTTTGTTTATTGGAGGGGGTTGTTTTGTTTTGGTTTTTGTTTGATTTGATTTGGTTTGCTTTCTTTGTTGTTGACTTTTTATTTTTAATGATACTTTAGAAGGATTGTATTTCTGAAGGCAGTTTTAATTTAGGAAAACTTTTCCAAAATTTGAGGTGAAAATCTGGAAAAATGAGAGATGATATAATTGAGACTCATTTTGGTGGTTTTTGCCTCATCCTCTAGCTGTTGCTGAGTAGAGACTGTTCTGGTTTCTGCCATGATCCATGCAGGGCCAGGCAGCAGAATGTTGATTCCCACAACTCCACTGAACATACAAGTAGTCTTGAACCATATCTGCCTATTCCTGTCCTTTAAAACCTTATATTACCCTTTTACACATTTTTAACATTTAGCCCCATGAAAGATGGAAGTATTTTGAAATATCAGTGATACAGAACAGGGAAAATATATTTCCTGCCCATTTCTGGCTCTAAACCTATATATAGTTGGAAGGTCAGAGCAACAGCGCTGTCCCTCTCCATCCTAAAGGGTTTGTGACTTTTTAAACATTATTTTAGCTTTTTAAAAATTTTTAGACTTTTTCTGTGTTTGAGGGTTTTCTGAGTTTTAAATTTAAAATTTCAGAAGTTTTCTACTTCTGTCCCTGAGTAAACATGAGCCATATATACATATACATAAATCTCTTAAATTCAAGCAGTTGTAAATGTCATTTCACAAGGCATGGTTCTCTGCAGGCTTAGATATATAAATATTGTGTATGCTGAGGAATGAATCTGGGCGAGAGTCTGCTCAACAAAACTAGATTGAGTAGGGACAGAACTTTCAAGCACTGGTACCTGAGGATCTACCTCGCTTTTAGCTAATCTAAAGCTTGTCATAGTGAAAGGCAAGTTTTACACTTTCATGTGCCACAGGGAAACAGTGAGTTTACATTATTAATATATGAAAATAGCTAACTTGTCTTGTAAACTGTTCCATCAGGGACCACACAGTCAAATTCATAAATAATTTATTTATTTAAATTTGGTCATTAATCTTGTTCCCATCCATTCACAGAATGGATAATTTAAAAATCATACTCCATCCCAGTGAATTTCTCTGTTCCTGTCCAATATATAGTACCCAAAACATCTACTTTGGTCTTCATTTACAGCTGTATTTTATGACTGCTTTACAGTGACAAAAATTAATAACTGATATCCATATCCATACCAGTTTTTTAAAACATCTAAACTGTCATGTAAATATTTTGCTAAGTGATGGAAGCAGATGTATCACTGGCCCTAGGCAAACAAAATGGCAACACCCATGTACTCATTGTTTGTTCTCACCTTCACTATGATTAGAAGCACCTGAAGCATTAAGGTATCTAAGTCCACTTGGAAGATGATGTCCTCTACTGGCCTTCTTCAGTCCCCCCACTCTTTGTGTGTCAGCTGCATGGGGGAATTAATAACTAAGGAACATCTAAACCTCTAAAAGGTAGGGAGCACATACAAATATGGGATGGAGAAAAAAATAAATGTATACAGGAGAAAAATGAAAACACCACAAGGTCCTGTTATGTTAGTGCACAGTCATAATATAAAAAACATACAAATAATTATGTTATTGTATAGTTGTTTCTTTCATTTTGTGATACTACTAGTCTTACTGTCCTGAAGTTATGTTTCTCAAACTGAAGTTTAAACACTAACTGTGTGTTTGGAGGAAAGAAGTACAAACAGCATGAGGCAGAAAATATGTATTAATAGTAGGGTTTACATCTGGTTTTCTCTTTTCCAGCATAATGACAATTTGGTTTTACTCTACTCTTTGGATATTTTTAAAGCTACCTGGTGATCCTTATTTCATACCATACTTCTTTTCCAAGACATATCTGGTTTCCAATAAAGCTGCCTGTAAATCTATGTGTCCAGAAGCATACTACCTCAGAAGAAATACCAATTTTATTTTTTTGTGTT
Source organism: Campylorhamphus procurvoides (assembly GCA_013396655.1). Taxonomy (NCBI): domain Eukaryota; kingdom Metazoa; phylum Chordata; class Aves; order Passeriformes; family Dendrocolaptidae; genus Campylorhamphus; species Campylorhamphus procurvoides. Next base: position 150,945 of record WBMV01007167.1, on the reverse strand, counting down.
TTCATACAAATGCTTTCACAGTACCATTTAATAGCTGTGTGTATAGAAGGGAGGATTCCTTCTTTGTCTTTTTGTTTTCATTTGTTGTAAAATTGAACACAGTCACTATGGAATAACTGTAGGCATTAAAAAAGCTCAAACTGATTTAGCATGGCACAGGTCAGAACTGCTGCAGGGTTTCACCTCAGAATTACAGCTAAGCCATGTACGTGTACCATCATAAGCTGTGCAGGCATCCTTGACTTTACAGGATGTGCTTGTGCAGCACTTGCTGAAAACTTGTAAGTTTGGCTTCTCATACCCTTATCCAAACTCTTCACTACCACAGAGATAGGTGACACCATTGAATCAAAGAGAAATGTACTTAAGTGTAATGGAGTGGAAATTCACTCCAGCAGGTTTAAGCCCAAGTGTCAGATTGTCTGAAGATGTACTTTGGGACTCAGGTCCGTTAAGTGTTTGTCTGGTGACAGTGTTACTAAGGATACAGCCATCCTCTCTGCTTATTGCCTCAGCCACTGAATATTTGTCTTTTTCTTTTATAAGGTTTCCATGGAAGCTTTTAACTGCCTAACAAAACCTGAGAGTTGGTGGTCATAAGTAAGTTACAGGATTTGCATGTTATTTCAGTGAAACTTAACCCTCCTTAGATAAGAGAGGTACAAATGATTTTTAGCACCTGATTTAATAGAGCTCCTACTTTCTTCATTTTTTGCTTGTCATTACACGTTAAATCAGTATTTCAACTTGGTTAGCATTCATCCTACAGATATCGTTTGAGATTGACAGAACTACAGAAATCACTGTCACCTATCACAGTAATATGTTAAGGTTAGAGTTGTAAACACTTGCTAAAATTTCATTTGCATCCCTAATTTAATCTCATAAAAAATTTCATTTCATACTAAACTGAGTGACACAATGAGGAAAAAAAACCACCATTTCATTTATCTTGTACATACTGATGTAGGATACAACTTTATATTCCAGTCTGTTTAGAATGAGATAACAATCCATCCTAGCCACACAGTCCAAAATGATCTGCAGTTTGGGCTGTAAATTTATAAATGACAGTTCTGTGAATTGGACTTGAAAGGAAAAGCTGAGTAGAGGGTTTTAGAAGTTGCATACAAAATTTAGGACAATTTGTACAGTAAAGAGCTTTGCCTGCTTATGTTATAACTCCATAAATCCCAGAGATGTCTAGGATCAAAATGAATGAGAGTAATCCTGCCATCTTCTCACTTTTCAATCTCTTTTTGGTCCCTGGTGATTTATTGCTGCCCCACACTGAGTACAATATCCATCTATCGCTAATAATCAGAACTTTCTTAGATAAAAGTATTTTTGGAAGCTGTTGTAAACAGCTTCTGGGAAAATACCTTTACAAAACCTGGAGCTGAGTTTGAAATTAATGAGCCTGAATTTTTCTGTCCAAATATTTTCTTATCCCACAGTTAAATTACTGACTATATCCCTGATCATGTGAAAACATTTAACATTGATTATCTTGCGTATAAATGCAGGTAGGACACATCTGACGCCAGACTTTTTAGTTTCAACAGGCCTACCAAAAGACATGCATGTTTATGGTCCTGAGACCCCTGCTACTAGACTAAACGATGAGACTGGATTCCATTTTAGTTCTTGAAAAACAATGTGCTCTACTGAGCCTAAATCTTTCTGTTTGCTATTTTATCTTCTATTCAGTCTAACTTTTCTCTATTTTTAGATTTGGCCTTCATCATTATATATTTTACTTTTAATCCTCAGTTTTCCTCTTCTGTCTCTTGCTAAAAGCTTGGATACATTTTGGACAGAAAGTCTTGGATTTCCCTGGCTGAACCTCTTTTACTCCAATTGGTTGCCCACATCCTGGCTGCTTTTATGTTGTTGCTGCACTTATTCCTTGTTCTAGATATGTTCCTAGTTTGAACTAGTTTCTCACCAGAGTGTGTCACCAGTCTCAGTCTGTACAATCAGATCTTTCTTTTGAGGCACCATCCTCCCATGTCTCATGTTTCCAGGAGTTCTGCCTTTTGCTCTCCTCCTCAAAATTTGCAGCTCTTCTCCTCTCCCCTCTGTTTCTATTTTTTCTGTTTATAGTTCACTCCACTACCGTGCTGGAACTCAAGACTTATTTAATGTTTTGTACATTACTACCAAACAGTTTCTTACAAAATGAGCAAGAAATCGAGAATACAAAATAAGCAATTTCTTACGCTCATATTTGGTCTAGTAACATTAGTCAAAAGTCAAAAATGTTGGGTTTTTTTTCCTATTTTGGGAGTATAGAACACTTATTACAGCCGGACACTTCGGTGACTTTAGTTGGACTCATGTGAGCCGTCTAGTATAGGTCATTTTTCCAGGGCATGAATCTAAACAGATCTTTGCAATTTTAGGAGAAAAACAAACAAGCAACAAAACCCAAAACAACAACAAAAAAAGCCAATCAGATACATATGTAAAAAAGTCCCAAATGAAGCATAAAATCCAAGAAATATTTCCAATTGTAATATTTTCTCTCTCCTCAAAGTTCTTGAAGACTTTGACTTCATGCATGCTACACTTTGTCTATTCTTTTTGCCTACAGTGCTTTCAAATGAAAGTTATACGCGTTCTTCTGTGTAAAAAGAAAAAAAAATCAAATTTCATTTATTTTACCATAACTATAGATCAAAGGTTTATTCTAGCTAAAAATTGGATTTATAGACAGCAATGTTTCTTATAAACGTATTGTGGTTTGTAAAAATAAAGGTAAAAATTTTGAAAAATCCTTGTGTTCTAGGAGCTGTGACTAATTTGTTATTGGAAAGCATGTCCTCATGCGTTCAGCTTCTGAAGCAGAACTAAAGGAAGGGTCAAGTTACAGTTATGTTAAAATGCTGTTTAAAGATATAAACCTCTCAATAGGATTATGCAGTGTGCTCCCTTTGCCAGCATTTAGACTTTGATTTACAAACATAATACCCTTCACTCAAAGGAAGCAGGCATAAAAGGTCTTCTCTATATACTTAATCTGCTTACTGTTATCAGGCATGCAACTGCATCAGCAGTAAACACATCTATTTTAAATATTCTCTTGAGAAAGATCCTCTGCTGTAATTTCATAAAAGAGATTCTTTCCTTTTTATTTTGCTGATATTTTCTTGATGCCACATCACTTCTGAGAGTGTGAGCTATGAATTTCACAACAATTTGAGTGCTGCACTTTAACTAGAGAGAAATCTATATTATCAGCCAAAGTTCTGTTTCAAAGGAAAAACAGATTTAAACAAACAAGAGTATTATTTCAGAATTCTGAATTTTTCTGTTAGCTGTTTTTCATTTAAAAGAAGGACTTCTAAAGGATTCTTATCATGACCAACATGTTTGAAAGTATAAAATCCCCTGTTACCTTCCAAAAATAGTTTGGTCTACTAAAGCAGCCTCTCTGATGGCTGTGAGCTTCTCTATTGGTTGGTTTTTATTGAGAAATATCTTTTGTTACCATGAGATCACAGCAGATTTGTGATGCGTGTTGATTCAACTTTTTAAGAGTATTGTAAGGAGGCCACACACAGTAATTAAATTACTATTGGATATTTATAAACTATTGAAGTATCTTATTTTAACATCTGCATGAGCACATAACAGTTTTTCTCTTGATTTTCATATTTTCAGACATTTCCTTTCCTTGTTCAAAAATGCATAAAAGTCATATCCAATACTTAAAATAGTGACACTGTTGTGCAGCCTAATGCCAAAAAAATGTGCCAATTGGCATGGAGAGGAAAAAAGAATATCACACTTTCAGTCTCCCATAAGATCTAATAAGCATTTCCCTTCAGCATAAACTCCTAAAGCTTCTATAACAGAGAAATTTGGGTTAAGTATGTTAAAGGATGTGTTGGAAGGATGGTTCTTTACAATGTCAGCTTACATGGTCATAAAAGCATGTCTCACTATTTAAGGTATTTCAAATCTTAAAAAGACCTTGTTTTGACAAACCCTAAATTTGGATAGTTTCTTACCAGATCTGTTCTTTTTTTAAATCAGAAAATTTCTTGCCTTTTTTTTTCAAAAAATGGAAATCTCTTAAACTAGATACTATTCAGACCAGCGGTTCCGCTTGATCGTACTTTCATCTAAGAGGCTTGTTGCTTCTCAATTGTTATGTTCTCCTGCTTTCGTAACACGTGTTGCTCCAGTTTTGATGAACAGCATTTCAACCCCAAATTCGTCTTTATTTATGATCTTTACTGACATATTCACTTTTATATTTCCCTCTCAATGAAATGCTCATTCTTTTAATTACAAAAATACCTTTTATTTTATAACAAACTGCTGTTTCAATTGTGCTGTTAGGTAACTGTTTGCAGAAAAGAAAGAATGGCTTCAATGGGAATAAGAAAGAACTGAAACAGGAACTCAGATTGTGTATTATTATATAAAGCAAACAGGCACACCATGAATTATGTAGTTTAACAGTTATGTCTTGGGATTCTAATGACAATGTAAAGCACTTGAGCTTCACTTGTGTGGCTTATGATGTCAGCGGAACACTTCAGTGGAACTCTAATCTCATAATTCCCAAGTGCCCACTCTAAAAAATATGTCTAGACAGAAGAATCAGAAAAGGAGATGATATTTCATTCTGTTATTTGAGTATGAAGTCCACTATAACATAACAGTGAACCTCTTCTTTAAGTATGTAATCCTCAGAAAAAATATTATTGATTTTATACTCATCTTAAAATTAATTTTGCTTGGAAGGTGCACAGTAATATGAAATATATCCATAGATTTTTGAAATAGTAAAATAAATGTCGCATAGATATTTTAAAAAAGTATCTTGAGAAGTCTAAATACTTAGCAAGCCACGTTGAGTTGAATGGCATATGTTTGAATCCTAGTCTCATTACTCAGCTTCCTAACGCAGCATATCAAAGAGGGGTTTCATCTCAACGGATTGTTGATGTTTGTTGTCATCAGGGGAAGTTGTTCTGCCTGAGAGGATGGGGAGAGGAAATTGCTATAGCAAAAGCAGAATAGTTTGATAGAAGGCTCATCATAACTAGTGGACTCATATTGATTTCAATACTTTTAATTTATTCCCGGAAAAAGAAAGGCTGGCACATGCCTCAATGATTTCTTTCACAGGCAGCATAGTGAATATGAGAGGAAATATAATGATTCATCTTTGTTTATATTCTTTTTGTTCCAGTGTGTTCATTACTTAGACTTTCCTTCCCATTTCTAAGGGGAAACTATTTTTTTTTTTACTGTTTGTGAGACTCATGAACCACATCCATTTTATGAAAATCCAGACTGTCATTCTTTGATATCACCTGCATGAACAAAATAATTATTTATCCATTTGGTGAAGTATAAGGGGGTTTTGTCTACTGTAAATTGTCACTGAATCCATAGGAAGCTCAAAGCAAGTAGGGTATACGTGCACAATTCTACACTCTCCTTCATAAGAAGCAACTTCTATTGTTTACTGCTCTTTTCCTAACTGGGCACTATTAAATATCTCATGGGGTCATTTGCTAGACTCTGCTTTTTGACCTGGCTAATGGGGATTTGGTCTCTCCTCATTACTCATCTCTAATCAGCTTTTCCCCATCCCACAGATAACTGTTCCTAAATCTCTAGACAGGAACAACCAGCTGGTAAATCATGGGCAGTCTCTGAATTTAAGCAGATTTAGTAGGGTTTCAGTGAATGTTTATAGGGCTTAAGCTAATTAGAAATAAGATTTACAATGCTTCTTTTAACCAGTGCCATTCTATACTTAGAAAGGGGAATTAGAACAGTAATCTAATTTACTTGCACTTATAACTTCCTTGAGTACAGAAAAAGCCAGTGCCAGTTTAAGGAAACACACCAGATTTAGTTTTAAGTTTTACATTGCATGATGAATTGAAAGGTCATTATTGGTAGTTATATCAGATATAGACAAACAGCAAAGTCACACTTGACACATGAGGTGCAAATAGAATCAAATGCTAGTTCTTGCAAAAGAAAGTCTATGGTCTTTGAACAAAAAGTACTGATTCTTGGAGTTGTTAATTTCTAAGAAAACTCAGTGCATTAAATGCCTCAAAATAAGGCTAACTTACATTCATGGCAACCACTTGGTAATAATAAAAAAACATTGTCTATGTTAATTTAAAAAGGACAGAAAAGGAAATAAAAATATTCCTAGAAAATTAATTCCCAAATCTCCAATCATTTATTTTGTATCCTATCTTATGGACTTTTCCATAAGGCCTTGCACCATTTAGTAGGCTAGAGAGAAAAAATCCGTATGTAAGTGTAAAGCCTGTCTTTCCTGGGAACAGAAATGGATTTTCATCCTGCTTATTAATTTAATTCATTGATAATTTAAAACAGCTCTCCATTTCTTCATGTTCAGGCCTAAACAGGTGTATAATGTCGCTGTTGTATTCCAGCACTTTTGTTGAGTTTTCATGTTTTTAAAAGGGAGATCTTTGAATATTTCTTATGTAACCCTTACTCTTTTCATATATCCCTCACTAGATTGTATGTGATTTGTGTGCTAAACAATTTCTTTCTAGTATTTTTGAGCTGTTACTCAGTAGAAGGTAAATAAATAAGGCTGGGTCTATTTACTGCATGGAAGTCCCTCAGGAGCATAGCTGAAAATGGCTTCTTTACTTTAAAGGCGACAGGGGAGTTTTTCAAGGTTTGGCTAAAATTACTAACTAGCATGAAAATAAGTTAAAGCTTATTTTGATGATGGTAATTTTACCAATGTAATTCCTGATTATTTACTGCATAATAAAAAAAATAAATAAAATAGAGATATCGCCTACAATTAGCTGTCACCAGTTGGCCTGGGAATCATATCAGGACTGATACAAATGATGTGTCAGTCATGATACTATTTCCTAAGATCCTCAGTCATTTTAACTTCCAATCAGGAATCAAACTGTGGGCTGAGCAAGAAAGGGAAGGAAACATTCCTTCCCCCTTGGCTTCGTATGTAATCCAGAAAACATTTGGCAGATGAGATTATTTTTCCATCTCTTATGTTTCTTAAATCTTCCTGCCATAATTTTATTTTCTGGTCCAGCCACTTAGGACTCCACTTAACCAGATACTACATGCCTTACATCATTCTCATGAGTCTGAAACCCAGGAGGTAGCCAAAAGCAATGCCCTGAGCAGCCTGGTGTTCATACACATATAACAAGTCTCAGAGCAGCTAACAAGACTCTGTACCAGGCTGATTTCCTCCAGTCATGTGGTTCTGTGTATAAATAAGCAGCAGGCTGCTGCATTCCCTGGAAGTCTGTCTTTTACCTTTTATGTGAATTTGTCTCTTCCTTGTTATGGAAAGAAGTGTTTCAGAGTTTAAAAGAACATCAGCTTCAGAACAGTTGAAATTATATTTCCTCTGGAACAATATATAACAGTGTTTAAAAAATTGACAAGCAGATTTTAATCTGCTTTAGAAAATCCCCCAACAAAGGAAAATAAAGGATATGGTTAAAATGACACCACTATTCCATGCTTGAACTCTAAGAGCTCTTGTCACGCATCACTTTAAAAAGGTAAAGTGCTGAATTAATCTTTAAAGTACAACAGTCACACAGTTGCTTGTGGTTAATCATGAGGAAATCAGTGATCACACTGAATGCTGTAGCAAGAGGTATGAATTATTTCTTAATACCTCATTTTATTAGACTGTAGACAAGCCTTTTAAAAACAGCAACAGATGTATTTAGGTGACCTGATTTCAAAACTGTGGAACACCTGTATTTCCCCAATACATATTCTTATTACAGTCACATACACACTAGCATGAGTAATACATGGAAGTCACACTTACTGGTAGCTAAGTACCATCCTTCGTTGTGCTCTGTTTTATTCCTTCATTTCCTTTTTTCACATCTGGAATTGAGAATAGGTTGCCCCCACACTAGTGAATTGGATATGGTACTAGAGAGCAAAAATGAAAAAATATGTGTGGGCTTGACTGAAGAGGAAATATGGGACTATGTGGTTACTCCTACTCTTTGCTCTTTATTCTCATTTGCTTGCCTTCTATGCATAGGTAGAGGGTGGTGACATGTAAAAAAAAAAGAAACGATGATTTCAATAAATATTTTGGATTTCTGAAAGAGGAATTTACATCCTCACAGGGCTTTACAAATACTGTGGTTGTATATACAATTTAGCTATCTTACACATGGTTGTAGATTTGAATTTAATCTGTTAAATTAGCAGATAGTCTGAGATTAAAAACAAAACAATCTGTAAACAGTTCTTTTGTAGTTACCTGGCTTCAACAAACACCGAACTGATAGTTTATAGGCTATACTTGCATACTCTTTGATGTGCAGCCAGAGAATGCTTACCTGATAAAAGCACTTACTATGGTATGTCCCTGAGTGCAACTGAACACACTCTTCTGCCTCTTAGATTTTCCTTCTTACAAAAGTCACTTAGTATCTGGCCTGATGTCCATAGCTGACTGATGCCGTCCCAAACCTTTATTGTTTCCATGCTTATATGTGGAATCTGAAAAAATGTAAAATGACTTATTGATATGCTGCTAAATGGAACAAAGTCTAAAATGAGGCATCAGGAAGATTTCAAGAGAAGGGGAAGATCAAGAAAATACAGCAGATTCTTAAATTTCCAACTTCCTTAATGAAGCCCACAGTGAACATTTTTCTCTGTGACCCTGAAACATTTAAACCAAAAATAAAAAGTCCTACTAACATGGAATAGTCTGTATTTTGAAGGTTTAAGAGCATCAGTTATAAAGGTAGGAGATGATATCGTGTCTGACTAGGTGATAATTATGATATCCCAACTGCAATTTGACATGTTTAAGATTACAGTATGGTATTAGTTATGTCTTGAAAACTCTAAGAAGTTCCCCTGAGAAACCATACAAAACTTTCTTTGGTAAAGAAAGAAAATCTCTTTCTTATAAACAAGATAACAGTAATCCCTTTTATTTTCTGGATAGTAGAAGAAATAAACATACTTCTGTCATCTCAGATGATACCAGATTATCATTTTATGGCACATACTAATATTTGATTCTGCCAGTTGAAAGATAGCTTGCTAGCACACCATCCTAAATAAATAAAAAAGAAGTTTCCCTAAAAAAGAAAAAAAAAGAAATTAATACATGAACAATACAGAAGAGAAACAAGATAAAGTAGCAGCAAACTTGGAAATTCAATAAAAAATAATGCTTCTACTCTTACAATCAAGACATAAAACAGATGTGTTATTGTGACCAGAGAAGAAATAGTATTGTTTTGCTACACATATAAACTACCTTTTCCATTAGAAATTATGTCTTATTATTACTAGCTTTGGTAGTATAGTACATTTGGCACAAGTGAGAACATTCTTAGTGTGCTACCAAGTTTAGAATTCTTTCTCATGATAGATAATATTCAGAAAGATTTTGAGCATAATGATAGAATAAGCAGGTACATAAATACATATTTTATCAGAACAAAGTACTTCAGAAACCTAAAAGAAGGTAGGTCTACTTCTGTTTCTCAGTTCTTCCTTAGTATTTAATTTCTTTTGGGATATAGCTTTGAGGAACATTTGTAAAATTATTCATAAAATAAAAAGTGACTAAAAGTCTTGTTACTCTAATATAAAAAGTGGGCCTCCAACCTGCTCAACTCAGCTCATTTTGCGGTTGATGTACTATCAAACGCAGATCTGTCTGAATTTGAAGAGATATACAGTGAGGCGAGTTCCTCATTGCTGATGAAAGCAATGTGGGTCATGCTCATTTCAGCTTAACTTAGCCAAGTGTCACTGTAGAAGGAAAAGGATGGGAAAGCATGAGCTGGCAGCGTGCTACTCCATTATACCATTTTCCATTCAAAGCTAGGGCTGTACTGAGCTGCCCCCATCAGCACAATGACAGATAATCTGGAAACAAGAAAACACAAGCAGACCTTTGCACTTTCTATACTGTACTTCACAAGAGTTCTTCAGGGACCTTTCATCGTTTGTACATGAGTGCCTGCCATAAGGAAATTATGATTCCAATAGTTATTGTCTGCCTGCCAATTATCCTGTAAAATCAAAATGGAATTCCTTAACCCCAGTCCTAATTTCCCAGCTGATTGCTGGACTTGTTGAAAGACTATAATTTCCTGTAATTTACTAATTATTGAACTGATATCTTCATGTGTGCTAAACAAATTTTAAGACCCTTGGCAGTGAAAGTGTGTAAACCTTCGAATATTAGAGCAGCTGAGTCAGTAGCATAACTAGGTTCTTGCTTAGTTCCAATTATTATGATAATTATGACTAGAATCTGTCCTAGTTACATCCGCAAGGACCAATTATCACTGTGTCTGTGTAACCAAAACTATGTATTCTACACCCTCTATGTCATTTCTGATGGACTGTTAATAATGGACCATTTGCAGCAGCTGCCCAGGGCACACTTGGCCCCTCAGGCTACAAGCTGGGTGTTAAAGAACCCTGAGAGATAAGAGGGTGTTCCTATCTTCACACCAATGACTCAAGTGTGATAACTCCCCTCTGGGGAGTCATTAGCACTTTCACACCCAGCCTGAGTGGTCATGTCTGCTAATCAAAGATTCTAAAAATAGCCCATGACTCACAGAGTAAATCATCCACTGTGAAACCCCCTGGGGGAGGTACTGGGCATTCCCATCTGAACCTGAGCATATATAATCTTTGGGGTTTGGGATTTCTGGTATGACTCATTGGACGTAGGAGAAGGAACAGAACATCAACAGGACTGCGACTGCCAGTCTCAACCAGACTGTGACCACCATCCTTACCAACAGGTTTTCCTTTTCTTTCACCCTTACAGGCAGGGGGACCGTGTGGTGTTCAGCACAGGAGCTAACACTGTTCTGTTCATGCCCCAGGGTGCTGGGTTATACATCTGTTCTTTGGGGGTTAAAACCAGGAGGGGTTTTTTGTATCATTGTATTTATTGTCATCTTTTTAGCAAATTGTAACTCTGACTGTAATCTCTTTTTGAGTTGGGTTCATTTCTCCAGCCAGTTTACCTTTAAACCAGCACAAACCCCATGAAGAAAAGTTTTCAGTTATGCTTTATGGCTTCACTGGTAAGTGGATTTAAAGAAGTTCTCAAACTGCAATATGTCATTGGGGCAGGTGGTGGTTCTAACTGGCTGTATTCAGTAAGTAACTGTATAGATGAGCAGCCAATTGCTATCCTTCTAGCCAGCAAATTCACTGTGGTGAATTTCAATGAAATCCAAATTCAGTGGATGAAGTAACCGGTTGTGATTCAGATACTCTAATGTGATACTGGCATTAGGAGAGCACTTGAAGTCAAAAACCATTCTCTTGTACATTTCTGCTTACAATAAAAGTAAGAATTTTCAGATATTAAATGCTGGGCAACAACTATAAATAAAGGACTCTTAATTGCTCTGTCAATGTCCCACCAAACAAGATAGTTAGAGCCTAATAAAACTCATAATTTTTGAAATGAAAAATACACAATAGCACATCATGTTGCTGTCATGACACATTTCATGATGACACTAATAATCTCAGACATGCTGTGTGAATTTGACTCTTCAAAATCTATGCAGTCTGATATGACATCTGATTTCAACTGCCCATTTTACAACTACCAGCTTAAAAATTCATACTTTATGAATAAAAATTAAGGCAATAGTTTGTGGGTAGGCTAAGGAACTTTCAATTTTAAAGCCAGAACCTTTACTATGCTGAAACTAATTAATTTTTTTTTTAATATTCCCCTCCACGCCTCCCCTTCAATATGTCCTTACAGCTCCTTGATGTAATTATTGAAACTCACATCCCAAGAGGAAAGTGAAAAAATAGTAACCTTCTGGAATAGGAGACCGGAAAATAAAGCAATTCAGATGGTCTTGTATTTAAAGCATTGGCTAAAAGTCAGATAATGAGGGTTTAGGATCTGACACGAACTTCCTGTGTGATTTTTCTGAAATAAAGTTGTTTCAAGCCAAACTGTGATACCCTGTTTAATCATAAGCTAGAGCATGATTCCTTATGATTCAGCTGGAACTACTTATGGAGCAAAGCATCATGTTTGTTTGCAAAAGTATCTTCAGCCTCCTCTCCTGTCTTTGCATCAACGGAATGGTAATACAAATAACAACCTTCCTCACCAAAATGTTCTTCTATTTATTGCCTCACTTATGCTGTTCAAATATTTCAATGTTGGTATTAATGGTCTGGGTCCAGGAAAGTATATAAGCATGTTTCTGGCCTTAAACACAAACACAACCATTAAACTTTATGGCTTACTTAAGTATAGACTATTAAATCATGGAGAAGTCTTGGTGAAATCTGACTGTTCTACTTAGCACCTCTGAACTGTAGAACTCTGGAAATACCTACAGCAGTGCTAAAAGAGCAATTTCTTAGCCTCTCTTCTACTTGCCATAAGAGGAGGTCATTTAGACTTCAAATTTGATGAGGATTCTCCCTCAAATATTAGACATGATAAACAAAGTCTTACCTGAGCAAGTTTCTAAGTATGACAACAAAAGATTTGTATGCTGGTTTAAAGAGTTCTATCATGTGCTTTCTAATTATGTCATTTTGTTTTATGACTGTGTCTGTACACATTGGTAATAAATTGCATGTAACTGTCATTATATATTCCAGTGCAGAATACCACAGGTATTTCACTGATCACTGTTTCCTGACTGTTCAGAGATACTACATATTATTCAAGAATTGCAATGAACATTTTCTATAAACAAGTTTTTAAAATATTCCTTAGTCGGAGCCAAGCAATTAATTTCCATTCCATTCCTACTGGGAGTTTCAAAATCTACATTTGAACCTTGATATTTAAACTGATTATTATACTTTCCCCATTTCTTTGGCCAGCTTCTTAGTTAGCAGTTCTTGGTTTTAAATGGCACTCCAATTAAATAAAACTAAAATGTGATATGTAACACCAAAAATTTTACAAGCAATACCTTCAATTTTTGTATCTGTAAAATTTCTTATTACATGAAAGAGAATAAGTATTCTGGAAAAGAAATGTGTCAGCATTCCTGGGGTTATATTATCAGCAGCAGATATGGATTTGTAGGGTTGTAGTCTGCACTAAAGTATTCTGGCAGTCAAAATACACTTCTGTACATAATTTATACCATATAATCTGAAATAGTCAGACGTGGCTTCACACAAAAGTTCAAAAACAATTTTCTTGGTAAATTAGCTATTTAATATTGGAGCAGTATTTGATTAATTATTCTTCCCCTTTACTTTTTGCTTACATGGAAATTTAGAGACTGCTGTTCATTATAGAAAAAAGTATATATTTAAATTAACTTCCATTTAATTATGTTGATATATAAAGTGTCTACTCGTACCCAGTATCACCACGTATCCACTGTTGGTAATTCAGAACAGTTTTTCCATCATCAGATTTGTATTGACTTGTTCACAGATGAAGCTATTCTGCTATGCAAGAGAACCATTCTTTACTAAATGGTCAATTGCATTTGTAGGTCTTTATTTGATGCACATGTTCAAACTTTGTCCTCCTAAATTTCCTTTGCAACTTTCCTTTGAGATGACTTATTGCTTACAAATCTAACACTTGATTTCCCATATCCCCCCACAGAAACTTCTGCTGGAACATGGATGTTGTAGATCAGTGACCTCCTATAAGAGAGACATGAGAAATACTTTATCTAATGGAGCTGAACAGCAACAACATAATTGCAAATTGATACCCTGACTCTGCACTGTGGTGCTGTCAGACATTTTGTCACAATACTCAGGCAGGAGTATCAAGCAGGCATTGAAGTTGCACCATAAGACAAATATAATGCAATATCAGAATGTCACTATTCAGTTATTTCTCAGCCATCTGTGATTTCATTCAGTGGAAGTACTTCCCTTTTTCTCCCACTGAAGCTCAACAGCTACCTAGAGAGCTGTTTCTGTCTCCTTCCTACACTACTAGCTTGCAATCCTAGCCATGACATTCCCATGAAAAGTAATCAGAGGTTTATTATAATACTTGCAGAACTCCAAAGCTTTCTCTGCTCTGAGTATACCTGGGAAATGTGTATCTGAAATAATACAGATACCAAAATCCCATGAATAATACAGTAACACTACATAATAACTCACATCTGTTTCTCATTGTGAATAAGTTTGGATGGCTCTTCTGTTTCCCTTCTGTAGATTTTGAGACAATGGGAAAAAAAACATATCGTTTTCTTTCCTAATACAATGGTTAAAAACTAGTCTACAGTGTATCAGACTAGAATGTTTGCATTCTAATCAAATTTTTATTTCAGTTTTATACTTAATCAAGTACTTATCTTTGTTAGGGAACATAAATTTTGAAAAGGAGTCTGATCCTGCTCATCAAGAATACATTTCAAGGATATTTCCCTGGCAAAAATGAAAAGTTATAAATTACAAAATGGCAAGTACTTTTTGTCCCAAATTGAGGAACAGTGACATCTGTAAAATAGTGACCTATGCCTTTTGCTAGATGTAATCTGTCTGTATGGCTACTGTAGGCATAGCATGTAGATCAGAACTCAGCTGCTTAAAAGCAAAAGCTGATCAGCACAATGTAGTAATCACACATTTATAGAAATATAAATGTATTTTTTTGTTGATACACTCCAAAAATAGTAACCATGTACATACTTCCAAAGCCTCATATATCATATATTCATCTTCATTTGGCATCAAGAGACCAACTGAGAGCACTTTCCAGACTGCATGGAATTACAGAAAGTAGGTATAATGTGAAGAGTGTTCCCCGTAGGGGAAATCATACAGCTATCCCAATTGCATCCCAAAATGCAATTGGGAGTTTGCTGAACAAGAGTTACGTTTACTGCTGTGCTGATTTCACATTGCTCATGTTTGTGTTAGAAATGGCTACTTCATGTTAAAATGGGAGTAGTAATATTTTATCATGAGAATTAAATGGCTGTAGTGATTGGTTTAAAATTCCCTAAGTTCCCCTTAGGAACTCCCCTTGGTAGTTTCTTTTTTTAATTTTATTTCTTGAATTTCAACATGCTTCCATCCTTTCAGCATGTGAAATTTTTCTCTCTTATTTAATTCAATTCAATTTCACTTCATTTAATTTCATTTTTTTTTACATTTATAGGAGTTAAAGTAAGTGAAAAATACTTCAAGCAGCTCTAAGATTTTTCCACAAAGAACTGACTACTAATAAGAGAAAAAGAGATAAGCTTTTGAAGAGCATTGACACATACATTTTGGCAGTTCTGGATCCTTTTTTGTTGGACAGAACTTCCCTTTACTTTGCAATAAGATAGCCTGTTCCAGTGCTAATATACATAGTAATGTAAGGGGGGGAATGTGACTACAGCTTCACACACTTCACTGGTTTTACTTTGGCAAGGCCATCATGACTAGTACCATTCTTCAGGTAGTGGTTTGTTTTATAAGAACATATAAAATTTGACAAATTGTGTTTTATATATTTTCAAAAGCCTTGTTCAAACATATAATGCTATCAGTACTGTCTAATACAGAGCAATCTCCACAGCTGCCACCTTGGACAAATCTACAGGGAACTCAGAAAAAATCTTAATTTAGTTTTAACTATGAATAATGAAAGATTAAGGCTCTGGTACAGTAACGAACCACACTGATGGCACAAAATATCTTTGATATTATCTGTGAAAAATATTACTCCTATAATATTGCTGATGGGTTTCTTAATGAATGTGGATTTAAATATAGTATTTCAAAATACAATTTCATGGCATATCTTCCTTGTCTTAGTTCAAGAAAAAATTAGTTTCCAATTTCCTAATATTCTCCATTGTTTCTTCTGTCCCTACAAATTCATTAAAAAAAAAAATAGGCTCAAAGCATAAAACCCAGAGACAGGACAATGATCTTTACTTGCCCCGAATATGACAGGACTACACTGAACCCAGTTTGTATATGAAAGTATGACTGAAAAGAAAGTAATAGCTATTCTGCCTATCTAACAACTGAACTGCACATAGACATGGAGGATAAGAAAAGTAATTCAATAGAAACTCAGATGGATTAAATAACTTGCCATTGGTAGAGTAGTGTGGCAGTGGAAGAGCTGGGAGATGAACCCAGGTTCTCAACTTCTGTTCAGTGACCATCAGGAAACCATTTCCTGACCTATAGCATATAATCAAATCAACACTAATTAGGACTTTTTATTATTCCCCTTACTCTGTAATCCAGAACCTTTCCTGCTTCTTCTTCTATTGGTCATCCCATATGGAAGCTTCTGCTTCCTTCTAAACCATTCTATTCATTATGAACCTGTTTCACAATAAACCATTTCTGTTATTTGGTAAGTTTTAGTGCCCATTTCTTTCTGATTGTAAGTTAGGCCTCCTCTATATGACCTGTTATGTTCTCCAGCCATCTGTATTCAGTTTTTTACGCTACAAGTTTCTATTTCTTCCTTCAACATGCATTTGTGGGGGTTTTTGGGGGGGTTGGAGGGTTTTGGTCTAGGGTTTGTTTTTTTCTTTTCTTTTTTTGTCAGTCATTTTTTAGCCTTTCAATGTTTAAACAAATATTTATGAGGACCTCAATGGATCCAGAAGCCAGATAAAGCTTTGCATTTCAGCAGTAAAAGTCTGTATGGCTCCTTTAAATATCTAGAATCTAGTAGAGAGATTTAGGTCATCTAGATTAGTTTCAAGCCAGCAAAATCTCACTTAGTAATTTTTTGCTTTAACGTGGTTTCCACCCATTTTGCTTACCTATGACTACCTGCAAATATGTTTTCCAGTCTCACTGAAGAATTTTCCCCAGGAGAAGAGTGGGAATTGAGTTGAATTACAGATTAATCTCAATTCTGTAATTAACACTACAGCTGTTGTTTCTGCTTTAGTCGTTGAAATTTTTTGTGATCTTAGAACTTCTAGTTTACTCAAATCTGAAGTGCATGCTGATGAGGACGTCTTAGCCAGGAAGTTTATTTAGGTTTCATGTGAATATTGCTTAGAGTAAACACACTATTTCACTGGTTTCATTACAACTGGGAGACCTGCCTAACCACAGAAAGCAGCTGCTTTGATGACACTGTTGAATAAGCATCTCTTTCTAAATCTCATGTAAATATAACCACAGACAAAGAAGAGACTGAACGTGGTCCATTAACTATAGACTGTGTGAATAAATGTGAGATAATAACTGATTAAAACTATTTGCATCTGAAATTGAGAAAACAAAGCTTGGGTTGTGAAGATACCAGACTGATATGTTTATACTCTGTTACTTCATCCACTACAGCTAAAAGAAAAAAGGACAACAAAACGGGAAAAAAACACAACAAACCAAAGGAATTTAAAAAAAAAATCAAACAAACAAAAACAAAACCCACTTTATCTTAATCTATCTGCAGTAAATCAGAAGAGGTATTTCCGCAATAAGCCTGCAGTGATGTTTCTCACTTTCTATGCACTTTTAATACATTTCTTCTGGTGCTCTCTTGGAAAGTTACTGACTGATTTGGATGATGTGCATGAATTTTGCTATCATTTTTCATAGCAGGGCTTGAAATGTTAGATTTGTCTTCAAGCAGGTTATTTCTGCAGTTAACTGGAAAAAAAATTAGCATTTAAATGAAGATGTTGTTAAATTCTGTCACAGAGAAAATAATGGAACTATTAGTAGAAAAGTTTTACTCTATTGAGGTATAATACAGCTCTAAATTAGGCTACATAAACTAGAGCTGAAACAAACTACAACCCAAACTCAGGGAAACAGTTTCTTCTTACTGTTGTTCAAGGTGTGACCATCATCCAGAAAGAAATTATTTTCCTACGTGCAGTTTGTATATGTGTGAAATAAAGAGGAGAATCTGCAGCGTCACAGCCATTCCCCATCCTCTAAGGAAAAGTATCCTCTTGATAATGCAAAACTTTAAATTTTACATTTTAACAATCTTCGAAAGACCTTTCAATTCTACTAGTGGAAGATTCAAATTGTGCCTTAAATTCATAAGGTCTACAACTGGACTTTGTTACCAGACATTCCTGAGATGGATATGAAAATTATTTTCTTCTAAGAATCTCACAGGGAAAAAATGGAGGAAAAGCATAGTAAAGTTGAATCACAAGTAAAGGTAACTTTTCATAAGAGGATATATCTTGCTTATTAAAACCTATTCTGAAGCCACTGTTTAGGAGTATTAAATCAGTGGGGAAATTGTCATCAGCAAGGTAAAAATGACTTTTTTTTCAGCTTTTTAAAATACATATTAAAGTTCTTGTTAAATGGCTACATATCAAATCAAATCTGTCCCTATGGAATTTGATTTACAGAAAAAGGGAAAATAATACATATTGCAGAACAATCTTTCATCTTAATTACATGTTCATATATACTAACGAAATTTGAATGGCAGGCAGAAACCTTATTATTTCTAGCATGCAGTCC
Organism: Campylorhamphus procurvoides; assembly: GCA_013396655.1. Lineage (NCBI taxonomy): Eukaryota > Metazoa > Chordata > Aves > Passeriformes > Dendrocolaptidae > Campylorhamphus > Campylorhamphus procurvoides. The sequence goes on along the minus strand of WBMV01007167.1, from coordinate 132,483 downwards.
CATGTTTAAATTATGAAAATCCAAGACCACCTTGATTTAATATTAAAAGGTTGTTGCCACTACCTAAAAGTATTTGGTTATGATTTTCAGATTCACTTATATTAGAAATAAAACTCCTGAATAGAGCTTGCAAATGGGAAGATCGTGAAGAAAGCTTCTATGGAAGAAACCCAAGATATAAATGAAATTAATGTTTCTTTTAAAAGATGAATAGTTGAGTTTCACCAGGTAATGTTAGTACTGTTTAAGCCATTAGTTATAGTTTATTGATTTTGTAAGGCAGTAATATTACTACTGTTTCAGCCATTAGTTATAATTTATTGATTTTGTAAGGCAGTTATCCTATTTGAAACTGGATTTCAGAAGCCCTCAGTATGCATAGAAGGGAAGCAGATCTTGAAATTCTCTTTAATTTTGAATTGTTTTAGTGGTACCACTACTGAATCACTATTATCACCACACACAAGCAAAAAATTCACTCCTCAAGTGCTTGGCCCCAAGTTTAAAAGATTTCTTCTTACAGATTCCTGTAAAAATATTTCCTCCATAGAGAGGAAATTATTTCCTCTAAAAATATTTCCTCTGAAGAGGTTAATTTCGTATGTTTGTATAGCCTGATCAAAGATTTCTGGTCAAACATTAAACTAGCAAGGTGTGGCAAAAGACATTTCTGACAAGAAAATGTGTTTTATTCAGGAAAAAGAATGGATTTCAGCATTTGGGATTTGCTTTTTTGGGTTTGATTTTTTTCCTTGATTTGTTTTTTTTTTTCCCAGATTCTATGCTGTCATTACAGACTACCTGTGAGTTAGAGAAACAGCACAACTAATTTTTCACCTGTCTTAAACACTCAAGGTGGGGGTGGTTGTATATATTTTCTCCCTTGATTATATATACGCTATTATACACTCAAACTAAAGACTTTTAAAGAACGGGTCTTTATTTACTCTTAACAGTGCAGCCAGGATGATGTCTACTGGTTATTCTGTGGATTACTGGAAATACAACATTTAGCTGCTGAGCAGATACATCAGAGAAATGCATGCTTTGTCAGGAGTGTTAAGCTGAACAGAAGTCCAATGGAGATAATAAACCAACTATCTCAACAGAAAATTATTCCTTTGGGGAAACAAATATATGCCATGCTAATTGTATATCTCTGTTTCATAGAGACCTTAGATAAAAGTTTGTCCTTTCATAATGTCAGATTTTTGTTTTTTCCTAAGGTGAGTGAGTACAACATACTGTGCATTGCTGAAACCATATCTACAGCTTTCAGGTTTTATTCATCCAGACACGTAAAATTTTAAAGGAAGCCAAAGAATTACAGAGGTTTCTGTAGCAGCTGTCTGAACTGTCAGCATTTTGAGACAAGATTGCAAATCTGTCTTTGCTTGTGTTTTTTCTTTTTGTATTGTGGGAGAGAAAATGAAAGCTTTTGTATTTTAGATTTATTTGACTCATAGTCCCTTCAGAAGAACTTTTAATGCATTTTCCAAGTTTTAAACCGAATTTCAATATTTAAACACATTTACCTTATTCCTCTTGGTGTTGAATTCATAGAATCATAGAATGCTTTGGGTTGTAAGGGACCTTAAAGACCAGTAACACCAAAGCTCTGATTTCCTCATGAGGGGAAGCAGAGTGGCAGGCACTGATGTCTCTTCTGTGATGACCAGAACCCAAGGGAATGGCCTGAAATTGTGTCGAGGGAGGTTTAGGTTGGATATTAGAAAAAGCTGCTTCATCCAGGGGGTGGGAACAGGCTCCCCAGGGAAGTGATCACAGCACCAAGCTTGTCAGTGTTCAAAAAGCATTTGGATGATACTCTCAGGCACACAGTGTGACTGTTGAGGATGGTCCCATACAGGGCTAAGAGCTGGACTTAATGATCCTTGTGGTTTCCTTCCAACTCAGCTTATTCTGCGATTTTGTAAGCACCATAAGGGCACTGATTTAGAAACAAATTTAAAATTTTAAATTATGACCAGGAATCACAGTATGACTCCTCACCAGTCATTTGTCCTGATATCCTTTCCTCCAGAGTCACTTCATCTCAAAAGCAACCAAAGAAACCACAGACACTGACTTCCAATTCTGTACTTTATAACACCTCACTTGCAAAATGCTATTGAAAATTACATTCTTTAATTTAGTCTTTTAAATCAAACCTTTTGGCTCATTGTTACTTTTTTATCTTTTTGTGCTCAGCCTACACAGGACTTGAGGAATATCTGCTCAGAAAATTAACTCTGTCTTCCATAAATAGCGCTCACTGAAGAAATCTTTGTAAACCTTCTATTTAAGTGTTCCTACACACACAATCCCATGGATGAATTGCTGGGAAAGCAGTGGTGCTCTTAATATATTATATTAGCCTATAGAAAGTTGTGCCTGGGAGTAAAAGTTGAAAGCCACATGGAAACAATCAGAAGCTAGGAAATCAATGCTGACAAATATGTGATGTGTACATAAGAATGACAGAATTTTGGATGTTCATACTATTTAGAAACTATCTTTCTGTAAATACTCAGGGCACATATAACCTTTGTCTTTCATACAACTAATTTATCACAGGTAAGACTAAAAATGTGTATACAGTCATACATATTCATATATGTAAGCAGTCTCTCATTGTGCTTAGGCATTTTCTTTCTTGTTGTGCACCGTGTCCTTTTAGCTTTGAGACTTCATCTTTCTTTTCTTTGAAAATCACAGAGTTGTTACGTTGGAAAAGGCCTCAAAGATCATTGAATCCAACCATTACCCAGCAATGCTCTGTTCACTTCTAAACCATGTCCCCAGGTGCCATATCCCCATGTTTTTTGAACACTTCCAGAAATGGTGATTCCATCACTTCCCTAGGCAACAACCCTAGTTCCCTGAGATGCTCCTCATATGACTCATAAGAGGCAAGTAACTGCTTGGTAAAATTTAAAAAAGTTAAGGAAATTTGGAAAATAAAAGAGATCTGTATTATTCTAAGAAGTAGGATAAGAGTCTATTGAAAAGACAAGGCAGAGCCTGCATTGGAGTAAACAAATGATGAAATGAAAACAAATAATGAATGAAACAGAGATATTTGGTTACCTGGTGTCAGTTCTACTTCTGTGTGTGTATTTCATCTCTCTGGGGGAGTTTTGCCTGAAGTAGCAAATTTGACTGTTGCAGTTTGAACTAGGATAGTCAGTCAAAAATCAATATATGTTTTACACCCATGTAACAGTGAACTGTGCCCTCATGCAGTACTCCTAGTGAATGTTGGAGAACAAAAATTTACATGCAAAACAGTGTAGATTATGTGACACTGAAAAGTTGCTGGAGGCAGAAATTTAAACCTAGAATAAAATATTGAAACACCCAAAGTAAATGTTCATTTAGAAAGATTGTGTAACTATTAAACTCTTTAACACACACGATTGCTCCAGCCTAAAATGAATTAACAATTTCAGTCAGGATAATTAAAATTTAAAGATTTTTACATATCAGTCTCTTCAACTATTAAAGAATTAGTAGAAAGCAGAAAACTTAGAGTTGGAAACATTTTTTACTTTCATTCTCAGGCTAGGTTGACCCTGGATGTGATCTCTGAGAGGGCCTGGGCTGCATGGTATACTAAGGACAGGTGAGAGAGGGGTACATGGTGATACTAAGTGATCCAGGAGAGAATTCTCAAAAGCAAATTGCGGATTATTGCAGAAAGTCTTTATGACACTGACTGACTGGATAACAAAATGTCAGACAGAACACAACATAGATAAACAAAAAGCAATGTACACAGGTTAAGCAATACCAGCTTTAAATATACAATGTTGTGATTAGACCTGCTGGGAAATTAAAAATTTGGGTTATAATAGGGAATTCTGTAAAAACATTAGGCAACTGCTCAGAAGCAGCTGATAACTGAAATAGGATGCCAGGTATTATTAGGAAAGGGACAGAAAATAAACTGCAGTCTGCCATTGTGCATTCACGTCTTGTGCTGTTCAAGAAAACAGGAATAAAAATTGGAGGAAAGCAAGGCTGACTCAAAGTAGAGAAAGAACTCCACACAAAGAGTAACTGAAATGTAAAACTTTTCAGTACTGAAGGCAACTAGGGGAAGGGATGTGAAAAGCATTGGTATGGTGAATACGTAAACTTTGTTCACTGTCTCTTACAGCAAAATTAGCAATCAACAGACTCAAAACCCCAGAAACAGGTGGCATTTTTTATATGTCATGTACTTAAGCTCTGGAATTCCTTATTGCAACACGTCTGTAGATACTAAATGTCAGATTTTTCTTTTATTAACTAGACTGCGAAATACTGCTAAATGCAAAGACACTGACTCTGCCTTGGTAAACTTCTGAAACATGATTAGAGACTCACAGAGGGCATTTTGAGAAGCTTTGACTGTTCAGTGCCTCAAATCACTCCTCTGATTCTGTTCACTTACTTTTAGTAAAGATTCACATTCAGTATTTATCACTGATGTTGATAATGTATTGGACTAAATAGCCAGTTTTGATCTGCTGTGATCTATCTGCTTTACATTAATTTGAAATGATGCATTCCATTTTCATTGAACTCAGAAATTTCAAAGGTATCCTGTTAAACTTGCTTTTGTGCAAAATATTTGTCAAACGGAATTCAGAAGAAACATGTAAATTTATATTTATATGAGCTGCAATATCATTAGCTGTTTAATTACTTCTGCTGTAGGATTTTCAGAGGTTCTCGTATAAGCTTGTGAAATATGAAAATTAGATTTGTTACCCAATGTAACATAGTCTGGAAAACATCAGTGCCTATATTAGACTACTCTGTTCAAGGAAACCTTTCACCTTTTGCAAAGGCCATGAGGGTAGAGTTCAACTGCTGAGGTGTTACTTCTCCCTTTCCATTGACATATTCTTAGTATATTTTTAACTTTTGTGCTGCTTCTCTATTGCTTGTTTATCTTCTAAATTCCAAGAGGATGCTGCATATGAAATATCCTTAGACCTTTGATAGACCCTTCCAGGCTGACACTACAAATACAGATAAAAAGGGATTTTTAAAATTCTATGTTTATAGCTACAAAATACAATCTTGCCCTTCAACAACTCAGCCAGACTGAATTCTGCTCAGTATATGACTGAGCCTAGCTTAGCCACCACCGAACATGTGTGCAATAACATTGTAGGAGACATAGGACCTCAGTCTAATATATGAGCCATGCTTGAAGAAGCTCCTCTTCTATATCATTGGAAGATGGCTGGGGGTAAAATTAGAAAAAATGGGTAACTTATATTCACATTCTAACAAAAGTCATAACAGGACAGAAATTATAAGGTGTAACACAGTTGCTACTTCATCGATGCAGTGTAGTTGGTGTGCATGAAAACTATTCTATGACAATTCCCCAGAGAACACACAGCCTGCAAACCTAAGCACATGCTGAGGGATGAAATGGAGGTGGAACAGACTGGAAACATCATGGCCAGGCTCTGTTGTAATCATTGCAGGATTGGGAAGTTGATGTTACCATGCAGTTACACCACATAGCAGCTGTCAACCAAGGGGAAGATGTCTTGCTGCTGAACCAGCAACTGTGGTAAAATCACTCTTCTCAGGTGAACTTGGTTCATTATAATCTAATTGCAGGACTAACTCAGACCTACCTCCCAAAATTATTTTCCTTGCTTTCCTTCAAGGTATGACCACCTCTCACAGAGCATGGTCTCTATATTTTTTGACTACATATTTAAGAGCAAAGCAAGAAACTTTTACACCAATCAGTAGCAACTAGAGACATTCAAGTTCCACCTAAATGTAAAGATATAGAATAAAAGTAAGTTAAGGATGAGGAGAATTTAAGGAAGACTCCATCGTAACTTCTGGGATCATTAAAGGGCTGAGCCTCTCTTCTTCTCTGTAGGGAAATCTGTTGGGTAAGTGTCGGGGAACTCCATCTGGAGGATTGCCAAAACAACCAAGATGAACATTTCCAGGAGTGGATAGATCTAACAATCAAGTGATCAATACCAGAGATTGACAACGACCCCAAGTTGCAGAAGTTGATGTTTTTAAAAGGTTTTTTAGCATGGATAGTGATTATATGTATTAGATAGACAGTTATTTCAGCTGTATTTGTATATTTGTCCCCATTGGCTGTGGCTACCCAGTTACCTATCCCCCATTGGTTATCTGATCCCTATTTTTTCATAGGCTAGCCGGTGGTGCAACGCAGCATCATCATATAAGGCTAGCCACTCCCAGTTTTCCCCATAATTGTATTGTTCCCTCCTCTCCTTCCCCATACTTGTCACGCTCCGCCCTAACTCCTCCTAGTTTCCAAGCCTCTCCACCGAACCTTATACAAGTCTCATGCGCCCTAATAGAGTGTTCCAGTCTTCTTCACCCCTCAGCGGCTGCAGACTGTTTCATTGTTCTACCGGCAGACAGGGCAGGTAAGAACCTTACTCTATGTGCACTAAATGATTACCTCACACTAGCTGTCATTGGTGATCAGAGCTTGTCTATATATTGATTCAAATTTGGTTTTACATTCAGTAGCAATGACAACCTTCAAAACTGTCACAAATTTCTATTATCTGTGTGTTTATTAATAAAGTATGTTATTCTGTAAACTATTTAATATGAGTCCTTCAAGGGCAATAGGCAATATACTCAACAAAAGTGGGGACATCTGAGAGGGGGTACTTCTTTCCAATTTGTAATAGGAGATTCAACTCCAATATGCTGTCGTAGCATGTCCCTGACCAAGTCAGTTCACAGAATCAAAGAACACATTGAGTTGGAAGGGACCCACAAGGATCATCAAGTCAAACTTCTGGCCCAGCACAGGACCATTCCTGAGTCACATCATGCGCCTCAGAACATTGTTCAAATACTTCTTGAACTCCATCAGGTTTGGTGCTGTGATCACTTCCCTGGGGGCCGATTGCAGTGCCCAACCACCCTTGGCTTGAAGAACCTTTTTCTAATATGCAACCTAAACCTCCCATGACACAACTTCCCTCAAGACCTGTCACTGCTCACCACAGAGAAGGGATCAATGTCAGACCCTCTTCTCCTCCTGACAAGGAACTTGTAGACTGCAGTGAGGTCTTCCCTCAGTCTCTTCTTCAGGCTGAACAGACCAAGTGACCTCAGCTGCTCCTCACCTCCTTTGGATGATTCCCTGTGAAACAGCAAACTGTTTAGTGGAGTCCCCATAACAGGATGCTGACAGACTGGTTGGGCACAAGAGTCTTGGCTTTCCTGGGGCATTGATAAGACCAATCAAACACAAAGAGTTAAAAGATTCACCCCCCACACCCCTACCCCTTTCACATGAAAATCATGAAATCCTTTGTGATTTCTTTCCAAAGAAGACAGAATTGTAAAATCCCCCTAAATGCAGGAATAATTCTGTTTCCTTGCAGGAAAGATAATCATCAAAACACAGGTAAAGTCTAGACCTTAGCCAAATTATAATTTTCAGTGTTTCAGAAATATAAAATCAGGAGTCTGCTAGCCTAACCCGTATACATGCTACTTGGATGAACACCTACAATTGGATTTCTAACACAGATAGAGAAAGTCTGTCTCTTTTGATGCTCTTCAGCTATTGAGTTTGGACAATTAACTTAAACTAGATATCTGTACTCTGATGACCACATGATCTTCATTAATGCTGTATTAAAAGTGTCTGTCACAGTCTTTTTGACTTGCTTGTGTGAGTTAAGCTATCCTTATGATACAGAAATCAACTTTCAAAGGAAGTGAGAATAAACTTCTTCTTGATTATGAGAATGAAGACCTTATAAAATGATAAACTGATCATCATCTCATCCATTACTCATAGCTTCAAAGAAAGAACCATGTTGTGCTAGTCATAAAGCATAGACAGTACATAGGTATACAGTACCATCCAGAAACCTACCATTTCATGATCCAAGACATCCAGCTCACTTGCTTTGCAGATGCTTTAATGACTTGCAAAATCTTTTGATGGATCTTCCTATAATAATGCCGATTTTTAAAAGGAAGTTATGGTTGCTTATAAAGGACATTATTAACTCTTGTACTTCACGAGTGTATGCATCTTGCATCTTCACTGTTCTAAGCTGAGAGAATCCAGCAAATTCATCACCTCAGAAGCTGTTAGCTGCTATTTCACACACTTTTTACTACATTCTTTCTGCAGTTTCACTATATCATATAATCTTTTAAGAAATATAAGCTCAGAAATTAGGTACTTACGAGAGAAACTAAATAGTTTTTTTTATAGGAATTATGTTTCTTCATTGTTTAGCAATATTTAGTAATATTTCCATTTTTTGAATATCTGTGTGCTTTCCCAAGAAGTTAATCTGCACAACATTAATATCAATACAGAGTCATTCTGCAATGTACACATTATATGACATAGCTATATTAACATTTTATGCTAACTCTCTGATGGTGGAAAATATTGATTTTTATTGGTTGTTGTACCCTCTGCCCCAGAACTCTTGCAAGCTTTTGAGAGCATTTCAGAACCTATTGCTTGCTCTAGCAAGTGCTTCATTACTTTCAGGAGTTATTTGTAGAAAGTCTTCAGAAGTGTCACACATGAAAAGTCAGATGGTGAACTCTGACTGTGTTCTTTGTGAGCTTTCAGCCCAGAAAAGCAACAACACAGTGGAAAAGTATAAAACACACACAAGACTCCACAGCTTGTTTGCCCTGTCTGTACCAGGACCTTTTCAGCACTCAGAAACAGCAGTGTAAAGCAAAGAACATGCTGCTGCATCTACAGAGCTGTTAAGTCTGCTTTGGTTAAAAGTTGGTGGGGAAGGACACAGAGTTATGATTCCCTGTTTGAAAGCATTGAAAGCGTTATGGCATTGTCAAAAAAAGATATGATCATCACAGGACAGCACAACTCTTGTATGGCAGCTTTCATTATCACCCTTTATTGTGAATATTTGCAATAGCTTCCACCTCATACAATGCCATATACCTTGATCAAAACCAGATTTACATACCTGCAATGTGTACACACCTACAAAACAGGGAAAATTACCAAAAATAATTTCCATTGGAGTACAATGTATGATGTACTGTGTTAGCAAAGAAAAACCTTGTACAGGAATATATATGTATTGTTTGTATGCATAAAATATTTTATCCTTTGAGCAATGTATCACAATGCTATATTCTCCCCTGTACTTCTAGAAACCATTTATGTCATGACTATTGAAATCCACCATGTGCAACCCTCATTTTCAATATCACAGAGAGAGGACCATGATGTGCAATAAAAGACTGTGTACTGCTCTCTTTAGGATCACATGGAGAATGACAAATAACCACTTGCACGAAAAGAGCTGTACTATTAGCAGGAAATATAAGATTCTTTTAAAGTAATGCTTTAGAGGCCACTGTCGGAATGACTTCTTAATATGTACCATTGAATAAACCACATGATAAACTATTTGACATGTATCCTTATGCCAGGATTTTCAGGTATCTCATAATGATTTGGTCTTACACTGCTTTGGATACAATGTTAAGCTAACTCTGTTAATGCTCAGATGGGCAAACTATGTAATATCCTTGACAAATGAACCTATCGGATGCAAATGTCTCAAGAAATTCCAAAAAGCCTTTGTTGCTTCTATTTGCCTAGAAGAGCTGGGGAAAAAACATCCCTCTGCAGTACAACATTTCGTTTTTCCAGTTCAACATGATGGTGTCAGCGGTCCATTAATTTACAAATCTAGAGAATTTTATAAAAGCATGTTATTTATAAGATAGAATATAATAGCTATTCCACCATAAGAGTTATTTTATAGTTCTTTCACCTTGACATATAAGTCTATTCTTCCATTTTGTGCAGACTAACAATGCTAATGACAGCATGATTTCCATAATGCTAATATAAAAACATGTGCCTGTATAGTGACTGGTCTGTTTTCTCCCTCTCTATGCACAAGCATATATGGAGATATTCACAAATAGCAGGCTTTTTTATTACTATGCTAGCTATTTAATTTCTGTCCTTTGACAGCAAGGAATCACCATATTCTCAATAAGATATTGGAAATATCCAGAAGCTATTGAAAAGTGAACCCTACAGAGGTAGACTAATAAGTGTTTACTTGCAGACCACTGGGTCTCTACCTAGAATGCTTTTATGAGGTGAAAGTACAGATGAAAAAGCAGCTCTTGCTTTAGGGAAAAATCCGTGCATAATATGGCTATAGATTTAATTGAGTAGTATGTATTTTGCACTTAGTGTGGGATGGCTAAAGCCAGAATGATGCAATTAAAAAAAAAAAAAAAAAAACATGACCACCACTTCCCCCCAAAAAAAACCTCAAAACCAAAACTAACCAACCAATCAAAACAAAACAAAATGGGAAAAAAACCACCACCTCCAAAACAAAAACAACAATAATAAATTAAATTTAGAAGCAGCATAGATTTGGCACAAAATACATCAGCTGAGGCAGTAATTTGTGTGACTAAGAAGATCCGGCTCAGGTGTCTGAGTTTCTGCTTTGCATATTTTGACATTGTACTGCATCTTTTGGACTAAACCAAGAGCTCTTCAGCCTCTACAGGTTCAGGGGCAGGAAAAAAATGTATGTATATCTGTTGTGCTCTTAGGAAACTGAAAAAATTTCCACCCTCTTTTATTACAATGTATTCCCACTGATACGTTGAGGACAGCGTTCTATCTAGCAGCTCAGAGCTCTTGTTAAGAAAATACCAAATGCTCATTCCCACAGTTAAACTAAACCATTCAATTTTAATACAGAAGAGAGAATATAGCTGTGGAAATTTGTTCTTTTAAAACAATTTGGTTCTGAGCTGAGACTTTATCTGGCAAGATATCTTTTCAGTCTAAAGCCCATTTTTACAGTGTGGTTATAAACCATTAGAAATGTAATGCTGACATATCCTTGGCTGTAACAGCTCCAACAGGAGCTTCTACAATAGCTAACTATTCTAACTAAAGCCCCTGTTTATTTCTTTATGCTATAAGCTACAACTGCTGTGTATGACTGAAATAAATTAATGTTCTGAAGTATACAATACCGATAAGGCAGGTGATCTGCAAAGTATTATCCACAGGCTAATATTTATACCACTTATACTCAGCATGTTAAGTACTCTCAGTATTTCAGTCCATTTAAGCACAGGTGTGTCTGCTCTTCCGCTTAGTAAAACCCTCTCATGAAGCCTGTTGTATTTTTAAGTTATTATTTTATCAGACAGCACTGAGCCTTTAAGAATGCAAGAGCACGTTGTAAAGATGACGAAGATTGAGTCCTGACTGTGCACACATACATTCATGATCTTAGCTTTAATGTAAACCGTCACCTTTACAGTACTTTCATTTTCACCATTCAAGTGCACTTGAGTGCTTAGCTTAACTGTATCTTGTGAGGATGGTAAAAAGTAAGGTGGAAAAGAGTAAAGAAGGGTGGACATTGAATGGATGGATCTACTCCACATGAGTGTCAAAGATAAGCAGTTAGTTTTGCTAAAGTTTTAACTGTAAAAATACAGAATATAAGGCTTATTATAATTCTGTCTGATTGAAATGCTAAAAACATCTGTAAGTATAAAACATTCATTCTTTTCAATAACTATCAAATTAAGGACCAAATTAGTCTTAGGATATCTATATTTACATTTTTTAATTAAGAATATGCAAAAAAATTGACATTCACCTGATTACACATTAGAATCTATAATTAAAGACAAAATTATAACTAGGTAACAACTTTTATCTCACTATCTCCATATGAGTGTCTGCCAAACAGACCTCATGAATTCTGTCCAGAAAAAAAATTATGTATTGATTGGTATATATACTTTAAAATTTTAAGGTCTCAGTTCCATATTTGGGTTGAAGCCTATTCCTATGAGGTCAAAGACATTCTTTCATTAGTATTTTCAAGTTAGAAATTATTTTGGTTAGTTATTTCAACTTCAATACTAATATAGGATCTAAGTGAACAAACATAAGCAAATAGAATTTAAAATTAATAAAACCTCAAAATTATTATTTTGTCTTCATTTGTCTCAAGTGGACAGGGTTGGAAAAGAGCCCAGTATGGGAAATGATAAATAAGTCAGCTGTGATTCAACCATGCAATCTATAAATAATCCAATTAAATCTTTCCCTAAGAAACAATTGAACTGAAGAACTAGATATATTTTCTATACAGTGCCCTCAGAGTGTGTTGAAAGAACATAAAGTTGTGCCACATGTTGCTACCCAGGCCAGTTTTTGAGGACAGCAACAAGTGTACTAGGATTAGTACAGATGCCCCAGCAAGGCGTCCTGCTTCAGCCTTTTAGCCAAGCAAGAGGGTCATGCAGCCTGCAACACTGGCATTGCTGGGCCCCTTGTTGCTGGCACCAGCATTATGTCATTTAGGACAGCAATTCAGGTCACACAGCACAGGCCACTGTTGTACCCTGTGGCAGCGCTCATTCCTGAGCAGGCCTGACTGCGTTCAAATGTTGTCTGCTCTCCACATTGCAAAAAAAGCTCCACCATTTTCATTTCGTTTGTTTTCTGTGTCTTGATTTTTAAGTAGTTTTAAATAGCAATAAATAATGCTTCATGAAATGCAAAAATAAGAAATAATTAAAGGCAAAATCAAGGTTGTTTTCTTTTTTTTTTAATAACTATGTGTCCAAGTTATTAATGAATATAAAAAAGTAAAGCTATGAGCATATATACATAAACATACAAGCTTGTTAAAAAAATGCATTTTCTGAAAAAACAAAATAAATTTTACATGCTTCTGATGGTCATTCTCTAAGTAATGTTGAAGTAAGAATAGCTCAGAATGCAATTCAAATGTGTATTCAATAACTTTCTAGCAATTGTAAGCTTCTATATTTTTTATTATGTACCAGTGCACACATGTTGTATGCTTATACAGTCCAAACTTTGAACAATGTGTACTGGTATTATTTTTGCTTCACTTTCAGAAAAATGTCAAATGGCATGTAAAGTGTAAAACCCAGATCAAGGTTTAATTAATAAAGTAGCATGATTTATTTTAATGGAGTGAGAATTTCACTTCATGTTTCTTTAAAAGGTGCAGGTTAGCACTCTCAAAATCACTGGTAGGCTCTGAAATGTTGACCAATTTATTACCAATATTTTTGAAGGATCTGAAGTCTGTTAACACACCCTGTAAGGACAAAAGTATTAATATAACCTTGTTTGAGTTAATTTTTCTAACTAACAGTCTGTAGTTCTGTATGCATGCATACCGGATCTCCAATATTTCATAATTTTCAAAACTTCAGTAGCTCACCAAAAGAAATAGGAACTCATTTTTCTTTTGGGAATATCAAACAAGGGTTTGTACCAAATTAAATGCAAAATTTCAATCACTTATCCAAATGTATCTTTAACAGGGCTGTTCTGAAAGAGGATGAGAAATTGTTTTGAAGTTTTAGATGAAACACCTGACAAAGTCAACTAGTGAAAAATATAGTACAAAAACATCTGGGCATGGTAGTCTCTTTGTTTGCTTCATAGAGGTAAAATACATATCATAGTTGAGTAGTGCAAACATATTTTGTAATTTGAATATCTGGGACAAGATACTCAGCTTGTCTGAATCTGCCTAGTTTCACTAGGCATATCATCGAACTCATGCTGGTTTACACTACCTAATACCCTTGCATGAAATATTTTGTAGCTATGGAAATTTACAGTGGGTTTTTTTAGAAGTGTTAGAAAAATTCCTTATACCTGCCCCAACCAAGATTTCTTATGGTAGACGAAACCATGTTCAGTGAAATTATCACAGAACCACAGAACGAATGAAGTTGAAAGGGACCATGGGAGATCATCTGGTCACACCTACCTCAAGCAGGGTCCCCTAGAGCACATTACTCAGGATTGTGTCCAGGCAGCTTCTGAGTATTTCCAGAAAAGGAGCTTCCAGAACCTCTCTGGGCAACCTGCTCAGAGAGGTTGCTCAGTGAGCACTGCTTAGAACACACAGTGACAAAGTTTTTCCACATGTTCAGGTGGAACTTCCTGAGCATTGGTTTCTGCCCATTGCTTCTTGTTCTAGTTCTTGGCACCACCATAAAATTCAACAAGGGGAAGCGCTGGATTCTGCATCCGGAATGGGGTAACCCTGGATGTGTGTACAGACTGGGGAATGAGATGCTGGAAAGCAGTGCCATGGAAAGGGACCGGGGGGTCCTGGTTGATGGCAAGTTGAATATGAGTCAGCAGTGCCCTGGCAGCCAGAAGGGCCAGCCGTGTCCTGGGGGGCAGCAGGCAAAGCATCATCAACCGGTTGAGAGAGGGGATTGTCCTGCTCTGCTCTGCACTGGGGTGGCCTCACCTGGAATATTGTGTGAAGTTCAGGGGACTGCCATGTAAGGCAGCTATCAAGCTATTAGTCAGCGTCCAAAGGAGGGCAACAAGGATGGTACAGGGCCTTGAGGGAACGCCCTATTAGGAACAGCTGAGATCACTTGGTCTGTTCATCTTGGAGAAGAGGAGACTGAGAGGAGACCACAACAGAGGAAATGGAGAGGCAGACACTGATTTCTCTGTTGTGACCCGTGACAGGAGCTGAGGAAATGGCCTGAAGTTGTATCAGGGGAGGTGTAGGTTAAATATCAGAAAAAGGTTCTGTACGCAGAGGGTGGCTGGGCACTGGAACAGGCTCCCTAGGGGAGTGGTCACAGCACGAAGCCTGACACATGTCAAGAAGCATTTGGATGATACTCTCAGGCACATGGTTTGACTTTTGGGGATGGTCTCCTAGGGATAGTCCTGTGCAGGGCCAGGAGTTGGACTCCATGATGCTTGTGAGTCCCTTCCAACTCAGAATACTCTGTGACTGTATAGTTAACTGTGATTCTGTGAAAATGTATTTATTCATTTACTTAACTTGTATTTAAAAGTAGTAGTTGGTATCAAAATTGTTTTCTCTGGAGCTAGAATAAACAGTGCAAAAAACCCCAGAAGTTCCTGAAGTAGGATGAAAAAAATGGACATAACAAAGAGAGATAAAGCCAAACCAAACCAAACCAAACAATCAAAACAACAACGAAAAACCCCAAAAAAACAACAACAACAACAAAAACGCACAAACACCCCCCTCACATATCTGGGACCCAAGGGGGCTGTCATTGTTTAACCCCTGCTGGCAACTTAGCCTCACACATCCCCTTGCTCACTCCCCACCCCTGATAGGATTAGGGGAGAAAATCAGAAGAGTAAAAGTGAGAGAACTTGTAGCTTGAGATAAAGACAATTTAATTGGTAAAGCAAAAGCTGAGCACACAAGGAAAGAAAATTAATTCATTCACCATTTCCCTTGGAGAGGCCATCCACCTGGAGGTGTTCAGCCATCTCCAAGTGAGCAGGACTCTATCACACATAGTGACTCAGGAAGACACAAAATGCCATCACTCCAAACACCCCCACCCCCCACCCATTTCTTCTTCTTCCCCAACTTTTACTCCTGAGCATGATGTCATATATTATGAAACATCCCTTTCGTTAATGCTGCTCAGCTGCCCCGGCTGTGTCCTCTCCCTACATCATGTCACCCCAAACCTCCTTGCTGGCGGGGCTCCAAAGGATACTGAACTCATCACTTTGCCTAACGTTTGTGACTACAGGAGAAACCCAAGGATACCCCTTGGATAACGTGACAGATTAAGAAATCTATTATTGGGCTGATGCACCCTTTCAGTTCAGGTTCTGACATCATTCATTTAACTTAGACGTAAAAAACAAATCCTTTTTCTACTTGAATATTCCACCCATATTTTAAAGCTAATTTCAATAAAAATGTAGTTGTTGCTCAGTTGCTCTGAATTTATTGTCTTTAGCCATTATTTTTTTTTCAGGATTTTTAACTCATGTTTTCATACTGCAAAGGGTTTCATCGCTATATTACAACAAATGTGTATAGTCTCTAAGATAAAGTCAGTTGGATTTCTTTTGGAGGTGGGTTATAAAGTAACTCTTCTGTATTTAGTATGCCACAGATCAGTATTAAGCTGTCACATCTCGACTGGTGCTTTTTCATTTTACATGTGTTACATTATGCTGGTAAGAAATTGAGGTCTGGCTCTAGCAAAATTGCCTTACAAGTCAACTAATCAAAACTCATTTAATATATAATTTGTGCTTTATTTTTGAATTATTAGACAACCTATGTAATATTCTCATAACATTGACATCCCTCACAGCAGAAGCTGTCACAAGCACATTGTAGCAAAATGCAAATATAACTACAAGATCATAAAAAATAGACTTAAAATTTACATATTTACTACTTAACATTTCTGCTACAAGGGAAAAATTGGCTCTATAGGTTATTTTGAGCTGTTTTGAATAGTTGCTATTTATATTTAATATCTGTATAATTATACAATATGAAAATGAGACCTCATGACAAACACTGACTGTGCAGTAATTAATTTCAGCTAGTAGCAAAGTTTTAGTATTTGAACACTTATGCAAGAGAAACTGGAAGAATTTATGCTGAATTTTTGTGTCAGTGTAATCATTCCACCGTGGAGATGGCCAAAGAAATAGCAGAGTTCAACAGTTGCGGGCATGTGCACTCACCACCCACTTTTCAGGGTAGTACTTAAAGCACTGTACATAACACTGACATTATAAAATCATATACTCACCAGAAATTTGCAGCACAAATGGATGCTGTCAAATATTAAAGCTACTTGCAGACACAATCCTTCTCTCTGGTCAACTGGTCGCTTAAGTTCTGTTAATCTTTACAAGTATTTTAAAAGGTGAAAACATCCTATAATATAATTCCACCACAAAAGAATAAGGAAGAAAAGTAATTTTTAATTTTTCTATATAGACAGGAATAAAGGAACAATGGAGAATAGAAGCAGAGTTGCTTGTGGAGTTGATAGAGTTGGTTTCAGTCAAATATGTGTATATCATACATCCCATCTTTTGAAGTTTGTGTATTCCTCGACTACCCTGACTAAATGTGTTCATGAGACATGGAGGCCAAATTCTCTTACAGAAAGTGTATCCTTGTTAGGCCCAAACTAATTATGCTATTGTAATTTAGGAATTTATTAACCCAGGTCCAGGTGATATGACATTGAAATTTTATGAAATATGAAATAATTTTCTTCCTTCTCCATATCTATTGTAGTTCACCTGGCACATTAACTTGAACAAAAAATGATTGAGTGCTGCCTCAATACATACACTAAACTAGCCACAGAGGCAGTGCCCTGTCAGCATATGCTAAGCTGTCTGCAGAGGCAGTGCTCTGTCACTTGCTGCCACAAGAGCCATTGTCATTACTGCACTATTACAAGAGCTGTTTCACTGTGACTACTACAAGAGCTCTGTCATTCCTGCTGCAGAAAGATGGAAGCTGATGGTACTAACCCCATGTAAACTCTCCTGCATGACCAGTCAGCAGTAGTTTTCCCTTCTGCAGCCACTTTCCTTTCTCCCAGTAGGCAGACTTTTCTTTTTTTTTTTAAATGGATATTTTAAGTGTGACTGATAATAAAGAAATTTTACCATCTGTATTTAGATTTCTGAATAAATACATGACTTTTGGGAGCTCTTGCTGAATATATCTCCCATTCTAAGTCAATAACACTTTTCAATTTGGAAATTTCAAAGAATGATTGTAAATGTTTCTTAAAAATAAATATCAAAATTACTCAGAACGTTTATCATTTCTCTTCACAAGTAATTTCAGATTTCTCTTTCACTTGATTGATTTTTATCTAAAAGTAGGAAAAATTCAAACACATAAACCAAAAACACTAAAAGCAAAGTGTTTCTTACCATCCTAAATTTAGCCAAATATGAGGTACATATTTGAAAATATATCTGGCTGGTCAAATATAGTGCTTTATAGTGTAACACTCAGGAAAACTCAAGCTAATCTACAATCATCATAACATTCCTCTCATCTGGTCTGCTACTGAATACTTACTTTTATATTCTGTAGCACATCAATTTCTAATTCATGATTCTGATTGCAATCAGAATACATTATTGCTCTGTTCACAGCAGTTTTTGAGCTGGAAGGCTTAGGTGCCAGCAGAGCAGACACAATGCCTAAATTTGTTTTACAGCTGAAGCTAGATAAATCCTCCTAAAGAATGAAAACCCGATCATCAGATCCCACTGCTCCAGCTTTATTTTTAGCCAGGATCTTATAACATTAATCCTACCAAACCTGTGCGGATTAAAATTAAAAAAAAAAAAAATATTGTCTCCTTTCCTCTATCTAAACCCTTTTATTTCCTTAATTAACTGCCTAGATTGGAAGAGTCAATGATTATTTGCTTATCAGTGATGTATACACTGCATAAACAGCCTTTGAAATAATACTTCGAACTTTCCCTGTTAAATAAAAGACATAGGATATTTCTAGGCTTTTAAGCAAGGCTTCTGCCATTCTAAAACTGCTGGGGTTTGGTTTCTCTAATGGCCTTATCTTCTTCTTTGCAGTTCCAATTCTAAATATAGATTTGTCATTATCTGACCTAGGTAAAAGAAATAAAACAAATTAATGTACCCCTGGATTTAATGGCTTGTTGCAACTTTTTTACTAAGAGTCAACACTGAATTAACATATATTCTGGTTTAAGTAACCAAAGAAATTGGTTAAGAAAAGACGTATGAATTAATAGTCAATAAGTATATCCTTAGTAAGTATTTGTTGCTATGCAATATACCATTAATACTTAATTTCTCCAGTGGATTTTTTTTTTATTCAGAAAGACAAAGAGGCTGATTCCAACTTTATATATACAGGTTAAAATTATTGCACAGAATCAACATTTTTCTCCTGCTTACAGTGATGAATCCCATAAGCAGCATAAAATGAATAAAATGTAACCCTATAGGGCAGAGGACAACCATACTTTCTCAGGGGCTCAAGTAGAGGCTGCAAACTATGAAAATGTAAACCTTAGTGAAGACCCTCAGAATGCCTATATTTACTGAAATATATATATATATATATATATCTCCTCTCCCTACAATGCCTCGTCTCCCCCAAAATCCAATCAGTGAAGTAGCCTTGAAAACTTCTAGTTCAGACACTGTATGTAACTATATCAATATTTTCCTCTGTCTTTCAGAGATTGGATCCCTGTCTTGGATTTTACTCCCTGAAAAGCATTAGGCCATTTTAATATGTTGAGGTAATTATAAAGATAATAAATAAAGCATTATACAGACTTATTTTAATGTCATTGTGTTGAGGATTATTTTTCTATGTCTTCATGCTGGTTGAGATCAAGTATTGACTTGTATGGAATAAATATTTCTACAAACAATAGTTGTAGAGATATATTCCATATTCCACTCTACAAACAAAAGCTGAAAGCTTCAGTAATGAATTGCTGTCTTCAAAATTTTAAGAGTAAATTTGCTAATGATTTTACTGAGGTCTCTCAAGCAATTATTTTTTTTCTTTATCTAATGACTTTAAAGGTAAGTAACAGTTTTGTTAAATGATTTTCTGCTTTTGAAAAAAACTTTTTTAATCTATTGTTTTACTATATTTTTTATTCTTTTCCTATGTGCTTATGTGCACTATAGATGTTCATAACTAGACAGCATGTGATGGAAGTAACATCAAGACAGAAATCACAGACAGAACAACATATCTCATAATTTTTTCCTCTGATAATGAGACTGTCTTTATTTCAGTTACTAACATATCGACTGGTACTCAACATTGTCATGTAAGTCACACATTATGTGTATTTTTCCGGATACTATGGATATTGAAAGAATAGTTTTCTACAGATGTGTGAAATATTGTTCTACTAGTACATGAGACAAGCCAGGAGAATACATAGGAGTCAAAGCTTGTGCTAAACATCACCTTATTATTTTGAAATACCATAAACCAGAAACTAAAGGCATCGGTGCAGAACTAGAGACTGCAAAATGGGATCACTTAAGGTTACTGAAACTAGCTTACACTGCTCACTGATAAGATTAAAAGGAAGACATGGTAGACAGTTTTAACACTGTCTTTAAAGGAACATATATAAGAAGCTTGAAGCAAGATTTAGTTTCACTAAGCCTTGGTCAGGCTTACTAGAGACCAGTGATGTGGCTCAGCTATGAGATATTGTTCTGGACTGAGATTAATTCGGTTTGTTCATACCACAACCAGCCAAAGTTATTTTGTACATCTAAGGTCTGATTGTACAGGTGCTTTTGCTGTTTGGTGTTTAAACTATCTTCTACAAACCAGAAGGTTCTGTAAAGGTGCTCTAAGAGTACTTTCCTGCCAGATATAGGTAGCTAGTATACTAATGTTAAAATCATCAATAATTTAGAAATTAGGTATTTGAAAGGAACAGAAAAGGCCAGAGGTTTAGGAAGAGGAAAATGAACAATGGAAATAAGGAAAGGAAATGGAAATAACAAAAGGAAAATAAGATGAGAAGTATTGCTGTTGATAGTAATATTATAGGAAAGTTCTCAAAAACAGACATCCTGGGGAAAATAATACCTTAAATCAACAAAGGTGTAAAAAGAATTGTTAACAGGTTAAGATGTGGATACTACAGGTAGAACAGGAAAGGAAAAAAGTTATCTGCAAATCATGGGTGCTAACTCACAGTATTTAAGGTTTAGGGACACTAATTAATACATTTGCTAAACTCCTGCCTATATATTTTAAAGAGTAATAGATAGCTGGAGACTTCAGGTAGGAAGAGGGGGAAAGGGAAGCAACAACTTGGAGCTGATATGCTGCAATCTTAAATAGCTTGCTTTTCTTTATATCCTTATTAAAAAACACAGCCAGAGCTTTGAGTCAAAATAGGCAAACATCTGGAGAATAACAAAATCTTAACACTGAGAAAGTGAAATTTCAAAACCAAATAATCATGACAGAGGAAAAGAACTGCTTTTTGATGTTAAAAACAAAAATGTAATGGGTGAGGGGAAACAGTAGCCAAACTGTGTCAAGATCTTAAATAGGCTTACACAAAGATCTCTGAGCAAGATCTTACATTAGCTCAGCAAGCATTGCCATGTGAAGTAAGATTCCAAATGGAATGCAAACAAAATATGCAGATAAGCAGCAATGTGTATAAACTCAGAGATAAGTAAGCAAGATGTCCCAGAGCAAGTTTCTAGTATTTTCTTGTACAACACCAAGATATGCATAGCATTAAGAGCACTTTAATGTTCTTACCACAACACTGACTGTTTTGAAAATACACAAACATATTACGTTCTAAGGAATGCATCAATGCAAGCAAAGTGGTTATTCTCTTGTTCCAGCAAAAGTGTGTCAGAGTGCTGTGCGAAAGAGGGGCATAGCCAGAATCAGAGTATGTTGTAGCCATGCTTTCATCTAGACACAAACAAGGAACTCCTGTAACTCTGAGCCAAGCTATTCGTTCAGTCCAACCAAACTGCTGGAAGTACTCCAAAAGGCACGGTAGAGTACACCTTATAATTTTGTTCACAGTCACTGAGCCGCGCTGACAGGCATGAGGGAGAGCAGACTGCCCTATGTCCTTTGGGAGATGGTGACCGCTCTCACAAATCTCAGTGGTTTTTCAACTCCTTCTCATGACTTGTAACCCATAGAATTTCCAAATGCTCATCTTCAAAGGGGAACCAACACTGTCTTACAAGAGCTTATTCAGCACAAGTAGAAGAGTGAACAAAGGAATAGCAAAGAATACAGGACAAACAAGCAGAATATTATTTCAAAAGGAAAATGAAGCAAAGACAGTGTCAGTAGACATATATAATTTCACATGCAAGTTCAAAGTTTGGCACAGCTAATCAGGGTATTTAAAATATTCAGATATACATGTTCATTGGGCTGTGCCCATCCATGTCTCTAGGAGAAAAATACAACATACCATTCAGGGAAAGGTATTAATATAGAAATTTTAGTGATTAACTAGAGACATGAATAAAGGTAACAAGTTAAGGTTGTAACCTACCCAAAGCTTGCCTATAATAATAAAAGACTCCCTCTACCAGCTTTTTCTAAGTAGCTGAATACTCGTCAAGAATGATCAATGAGCAATTGATTATAGCTTGCTCTTAACCTGGAATTAAAGATTAAGAAGCAAATACTGAGTTAAATCTTTGTGTCTGAGAGGCACAAAGATCCTGCAATAGTGCCTGTGTGCAAGGACATACAAGCTACCAAAGGAATTGTAATGAGGAGGTGAGAGCAACAGGATGGGGGCAGGGGCACCATTTTCTGTACATGGTTGGTTTAGGCACAAGGCAGGTAACTTTTGCTTCAGAAAAGGCTGAAAGCTTCTGGAAATCTGGAAATGTTTCTCACTGTTCTGCTCAAATTTCTCATTGTTCAAATAATCTAAAACTGGCCTTGTCTAAAGAGAGTAAAATGAGAAGAAAACTACTTGTCAATATTTCAGAAAAAGCAGAAAGGCAGAGGAAAAATGTTAAGTGATGTAATGGTTCTCTGTATATATGCACTTTGTACTAGGAGGGAATTCTACTGGCAAAAATCCATAATTTTCATGTCTCAGAAGAAAATATTATATGGAATAAAGTAGTGTCCAGTATAGCTGGACAAAGATTCAGAAGCTATACCATGGTGACACAATCTGTATTGGAATGGAGATAACACAGAATATGCAAACTCTCTCCTTTTAGCTAATTTCCATGTTTTAGATAGAGATACTTTTTGATTCCCTAGGCAATTATTCCATACAATGCCAGGAAATTAAACAACAATCTCCATTCAAGAACATGTTCCACCGCTGAAGTAATCAGACAGACTTCATCCAAATTTGTGAAGTAATTTTATTTCCACCAAGAGGGAATCCAGTTCTATTTATTTTTTTCCTCCTCCTACATATTCTTTTGTTCTCTTTATATTGTGTTCTTTTAATATTGGTAAAGGAATTATTTTCTCTTATTCCACCTGCCACATATAATTTTGGACTGGCCTAGTTTGCCAAAAAAATAGTCACAATTATCTGGTGATGTGGAAATGCATCTTGAAATTAAACACATCCTGCAGCAGCAAAATGTTTCCCTGTCAAATTACATATACAGCTCAAATTTTAGAGATCAGTATCTTCTTATTCCTGTTGCTCTGTCATAGGTAGAACATGAATTTGGTGCTTTTTATTGTATGTTATTCTACTACAGAATACCAGGGCTTTCACAAAGATATTTTTCTGCACCAGGCACAGAGTCAGGCATTGACAATTGAGAGAATGTGATCTGATGATATTATTCAGTGAATGAGTCAGTGCATCTACTCAGGCATAAAAAAGCAAAGGAACTGTGTTTTCATGTGGTATGTACTGTCACAGGATTATCAAAGGAAATACAAGTGGGTGACAATGTGCAGCTATATTAAAAACCTTAGCATTTGAGTTGCTCCGTGTTGTGCCTTGCAAGCAGAAGCAGAATGTAAGAAACCTTTGGAGCACCAGCAGCGCGTGGCACAGCCTGCATAAACTATAGCACAAGACTCTGTGAATGCAAATCTCTTGCGGCAAAACTGCAACTGTTTTGGCCCCATGAAAATAGCATCTAACTGCAAAGTTGAAATCCCACTTCATTCTAGGATTCAAACCTTTCTGCTATTTTGTGGTATTAGGGTATTTTGCTCAAGGACCCTCTGAATGAGTAGGATTTTTTATGATAGTAAGAAATATCAGTGTTTGATCCTCATGTCTTTTAATCTGAAATTAATCAAATGCTATAGAAATTTATATTGCTTTAAAGGTTGTATTTTCCCAAATGTTCTGAGAGGAACACACTGAGGAATGAACTGTATGCAATACAGCAGATTTCCAAACATCCAACAAAATAAGCTTCCATGTTTTAGAAGTGGGGAGTGTCCTTTAAAAGAAATCTCCTCTTGAAATTCCACAATAATAAACACAGTTCTCTGTAACCATACTAGACTGTCAGAGAATATTCTATAAGAAACTACCACACTTCTTGTCCACTATGAGTTCCTGCTGTCATTAAATCATTTAAGTAGATTGAAAAACACAACTCTTGTAAATGTTTGCTGCATCCTCTGTTATTTTGAAAGATGGTGATCTGGTAAAAAGCAAAAGGGAGAGGGGAAAAGAGAAAAAAAGAGAGAGGGGGAGGGAGCAGCTTGAATGTCAACTTTCCTCTGCCTTGTGTTTTTGTTCTTACTGCATTTGTAAGATCTCTCTTTAAAATCAGGTTTTATCAGGCATAATTTTGTAGCATTTCCCTGTATCATTTTACCTGACCTCTCCCCTCCTTTTTTTTTATGCAAACCAAATACAGCAAAACAACTAAAAAAATGTTTAGACATATTCTGACAAATGGAAGTTGCAAGTTCAAGTGTGACTGTCTCTTTGTAGTTTTATCACAAGTTTATCACAATACACATTTGCCATACACCCATTATAGAGACACCCAGAATGGTACAGTTACAGGATTATTTAACAGCCAGTTTTCAGCCCAGCCTTCAACTTTCAGAGTTGTTGAGATACACTTGATAGTGTGGCCAAAAGTCATACAAAGGGTACTGTAGGAAAATAATAACTACAAATGAAATTGAGGAAATTTAGAATCCTTTAATCTGAGACTGAGAGATTGACTGATTGACTGGGAATAGCAGTTCTGAAGGAAAGGCTCACATTTAAGAACTGTGTAATTCCCATATGATTTAAGGTACTGAAAACACATGGTGGTGTCTTCCAGGCCACTATTTTACCCTAATCATAGATAACATGAAGAAAGAAAATTACGATTTCAAAAAATTACTTGAGCTTGCTTAAGGGAGGCAGGTTCTGAGAATCTTACAGAGGCACAGCAGAAAGGAAATCAGAAGATTAAGACACTGCAGATGCTAAAGACCAGCCAAGGCATCTGCCAGCATGAGAGAGACAAGACACTATGCCCTGGATATTTTTGGATATATCTAAGCAGCACAACATAGTTGAGGTGCTTTCTCTGCTGCCTCCAAGCTCCAGACTTGAAAGAAGTTACATGCATGCTATATAAACATTTATGACACTGAAGTGAAAAAAAATCTTAAAGTGCAGCAAGGAAAAAAATTTAGTCTCCTGAGGTGTTTCAGACTCAACGTTCATGTGTTAATAAAGACTTAGCTTTTTATAGTTTAGAAATAACACTCTATCATTGTGTATTATTTAAATGCAACAAAAGCAAATGATAATGATATTTCTTTTTTTCCCCTTGCAAATTCTGGAGGAGGAGGGCAGAGTTGTTATGTACTTAAATTGTGTAATATTTACTGAAATTGAATTACAATTTCTACACACTATAAAGATCTTTGTATGCAAACAGTACAGTTATTAACCAGAAATTGTAAAAGACCTAATAATTCAGTGCTATTAACATATTTTGTATATTTTTCAGGGAGTGAATTAATTTTAAGTTGTGTAATTTTTATTAATCATTGAATGTTTAGTCTGTAAGTGTTTAATTTGAAACTTACTGATTTTCAATATATGTGTTTCTAGTTTAGTGTTGGACTACATTCATTTTCCCATCTGTCATTATGTGCTGATTAGTTTATCTATAATTGAAGTCAATAAAGTCTCCTTAATGTACTGTACTGCTGTGTATCATTAAATATTGGTCGTAATCATGGAACTACTTCAGTGCTTTGGAATCACAAGAATGTGCAAAGGATGCTTTGATATTCTCTTTCTTACTGCATAAACACTTAAACACCCAAAATATGAATTAGTAGCAATTTTATTTTAAATTGTAATCACCAGGTGTAATGGCAACCCATTACCCTAAATTCTGGTTTAGTTGCAAAATCAGTATGCAAAATCAGCTGGAATAAACAGGTCACCTTTAAGCAGCAATCACACATCATAAGGAGATTGCTGCTCAAATAAAATACAGCAAAGGGTCATGTGGCTAATGTGTCAGCTTCATCCTCAAGAGAACCTGGACTATGTGCTTCTTTCTCTCCTGGAAGTCTGTGTGGCAGCATAATGTCAGAGTCATCTCCAAAATACCAAGAATCTCAAAAATTATTCAGTAAAGCAAAAAAGTAAACCAAGTGCTAAAAGGTTTTGCTCAATCAAGGTCTTCATTTCTCCACATCAGATCCGCATAGTCCTAGAAGTATTGTGAATAAAGTTCTCCTCATCACATGCCTAAGCTTACTTTGCCAGGCCTTGAAAGGGCGAGGGTACCAGGAATATATTTGAAAATAGCAAGTTGATCAGAGTGACTGTTGAACTAGCCAACTGCAAGAAATGGAGTAGTCAAGGGAAGGGACAGTCACCCTCTGCTTTGCATTCACTAGACAACATCTATAGTATTGCATCCATTTTTTACCCACTCCCTCCCCCTCCGCTACTACAACAAAGGCAGGGGTTCAGGGAAGGCTACCAGAATGACTAAGACTGTATAAATCGACCTACAAGGAGAGGCTGAGGGACCAGAGCTTGTTGAATCTGGAGGATTCAGGGGGACCTAATAACCAATAAGGAAACTACAGTGACAAGATGGAGCCATGTGCTTGAAAGCAGTGAGTGGGAGGAAGATAAAACCACAGTTATAAGGCGGAAAAAGATCCGACTGGACATAGAGAAAACCTTTTTCAGCGCAAGTACAGTGGAGAAATTTTCCCAGGGAGATTGTGCAGTCTCCATTCTTGAATGTTTTTTAATACCCAAGTGGATATGGCCTTGGGAAATGTGATCTGCTACTAGAGCTGACGCTGCCTGAATGAGAGGTTTTAGTAGAAACCTCCTTAATTTCCTTCCCACGTGAATTATTATCTAAGTCTGTGACGTGTTTTAATATTGTGACCTTTTTAAAAAGAGACAGTATCAACTATAAGCAATCAGTTTGAATTTGAGAATGCCCACAGAGACAGATAGAAAAAATATGTCCTTACATTTCCATCACTGTGAGCTGTCCTACCAGAAGACCAGACTAGGAAAAACATGACATTATTGCCACTACAGGACTAAAATAGGTTCACGTTTGGCAAGCAGGGATTGTTAACAAGGGATCTTTCATTCTTCTGCACTCTTCCATGTCATAGAGTTATAGAATGGTTTGGGTTGGAGGCTTTCACATATTTATTCAGACTTCCCTTAAACCTGCTATAGTACTGAAAATGATCAGTACAAAAGGTTGCATTTAAGCACTCCATAACTTATGACAGCAGCTATTGCTTTTTAACTCTTTAACGATGGAATTGTTCAATTGATGCACCTGTATAAATATACAGTCACAGGCTATACATTAAATATAAGACCAGTCAAGTGGAAAACCGATTTGTCAGCAAGATGTGATTTACTGGCAAGTTATTTCTCTTCCCCAGTGAAAAACACAAATGAAGGATGCATTCTCCATTATAGTCTGGTTTGGTATCTGACTAATTACTGATCATCCAAGCCCTTCCTGAGGGCTGCTGACTTGTAAACTCTGAAAATAAAAAGTTATTTTATTATATACAAAGATGTTATGTTAATAGATTTGAAAAGAACTACCCATGTATCTTCAATGTTTCTGATTGCTCAGATGAATTCATCTAGAAACTTTCTTCTTTGTTGAAGCCTTTTATTTAGTTCTTTAATAGGTCTTCAACCACCAGAGTCAACGTTTTCGTTTGGCTTCATCAGTGTTATTTTTGGTCATAAATATCCTATACTATCCAACAAATGAGAACTGTCACTTCTGTTCTGCTTCCATTTATCAGACAGAAAGAAAGAACACATCAAAAGAAATCAGATTCTCAGTTATAAACAGTTACCTAGTCAACTAGTCTGTAGATTCCCTGAATCTTTCTCTTTGCTTTTTATGTAATGATACTTTCCAGTCACACTTCCTCTTACGTGGAATTTTTCTTGACCTCAATAACATTCCACAAATGCTTTGCAGTGGCAACATTCAACTCCATTAGCAGCCCTGGATGCATCCTGTAAGTTCCCAACAACATACACCTATAGTTTACTGTATGCTTCATCATTTCTCCTTGACATAGATCTAGGCTGACCTTACCTATGAAGATTATAAAAAGGGTGATGCTATTTTGTCTTCTTTTTCATCATTTTTAAGTAATTTGCCAGCCTCATTCTGCAGCAGTTTCTTGCTATGCCTGCTCTTCTTCCTGCTTTGAGGATTTTAACAGTCTTGTACTTCAAGAGTTGAACAATCTGACTATTTCCTGACACTTAAAGTTTATTCCTTATTTGTAAATGATCAGTTCAGTAGACCACTACCCCTAGTCAGCATGCACAGTAGTTGCATCAGGACTCGCAACACACTGCAAAAATCTCCCAAATTACTTGTGCACTACTGTGCTGCTTTCTGAAGTCCCCCATGAGAATCAGGACAGGCAGAGCTGAGGATTTCCCAAATTCAGTATTTAGCTCTGTACAGTTAGAGTGTTCATCCTAGCCAAAATAAATATTATCAAGGAAGAATGCCTATGAGGGTCTACTGGTTCTGAGCTGTGCACAATATAAAAACTGTAAAATATAAAGTCAGTCTTAAAAGTGGAGAAAAACAAGGCACACTTTCTATTTTTGTCTCCCTACCTCTGAAGTGGGACGGATATGCAGAGGATATACCTACACCATCTTGTATGCTTTCACTGCACAAGTACTGAGACTGCACCTCCTTGACCACTAATGTTTTTTAATCTCTCTCTTCAATGGTATCAGAACCTAATACTTGGTAAACACCCACAAGTTTGCATTTAATACAGAAAGAAACATGTGAGAGCAGGAATTTGAATATTTGTCCTTTAAGCAATACTCTGATATTACCTGATGCTATATGACTCAAAGGGTAAGCAAATTTGGAACAAGATTCCAGGGAGACTTATTTTTGGATTTTTAAGTGATGATTCTCACTTTAATTTCAATTGAAGTAATAGCAACATACCCACTGTAAAGATCTGTACTACCAGCAGTAACATTTACAATTTCCTATTATTTGGAGGTGGCATTTAACTTCTAATGACTGGAATAATTTTTACTTTGGAAAAGCCAGAGATTATTCTTGGGAAAAAAAAAATCTGGGTATTGTCCCAGAAAGTTTAAATTAAGATTTAACAGTTTGAGTTTTTTGTTCTTTTTTTCCCTCAAATAGGATATTATATTTCAGTTGCATTTTATCCTCCTTTCTATTTTTTTATTCACCTCCTTCTTTGTATAATTGAATTTCTACTTTGGCAATACTCCCATATGACTTTCTTCAGTCAAATAATATCCTTTTCTAAGTCATCTAGTTTCTACTTCCAAATCTCTTGAGCAATGCATTATAGGAGATTACACCACCTCTCAAAGCCAACTTACAGGCTTACCAAACATTGCTGGAAAAACTTAGCATTCTTATTTTTATATGTTTCCCAAAAGAAGGCAAATTACTTTTGGAAGCCTTCAGTATTCCATGGAAAAGAGATTTCTATGATTTATATATAGATGCAGAAGGTTTCAATTAGATGGTAAGGGTGAAGCAAAAGTAACAGTTAAAGATGTGGGGGATTCTGTTCTCGCTGCAGACCTAAAATTATATGATGAATCACCAATGCAGAAAACTCACTATTTTCCTTTTTTTGTCAGACCTGTAGTCTTCTATGATGGAAGATGTTATACTAAAAGATGCCAATTTCCCTGCTTATTTTCCATGTATAAAACAAGAAAGCCATGTCGGATTCATTTGACTGACACAAAAAGTTTTAGTAAATATTTCAATGCTATAAAGAATTTGTATTCAACATTTTTTCTGGTATTCTTTATACCTCTAGACACTTCAAGTCAGAATTCTAAGTATTATACCCTATAACAGTGGCTCTTCCTTCTTCTCTGGGGTGTTAGCATTTGTTGCAGCAGAAGTCAACCCTGACAGAATATAAGGAAGTGATTTGAATTCTTTTGCCAATTGCCACCATAACCAGTTTCTGGAATATCCTGATCCTTCTGCTGCATATCTTTTTCCAGTTACCTCTTGAGGTCTAAGGATTATTGCAAAGGCACTTTCAAAATGTTGTAATACTTCTGGAAAAACTGAGTTTGTGATGTAGAAGCAAAAGAAAAAAAAAGGCAGCATTAAGAAGGTAAGTGGTGTTTGATCTCTGAGTAACAGTGATATCGTGATATCATAAGGCAAACCTGTTATAACATACTCAGCAGGGGGGCATGATGTTCATCATAAATCCCCAACAGGCTAAACAAAGACCTCAGTCCACATGTCAGGGAGCTTTTTTTGTATAATCACCTTAACTCTGGTGACTGGTCCACTATTTAGTCTCAAAAGTGCTGGCTGACAAACCCTTTACTTTTAATACTTTTCTCAAGTTCCCAGCTCCGTCATCAAACTTCAGTATGAAGACCAGGATAGAATAAAATAGCCATATTCTGCCAGGACAAAACAAGAGTGGAGAGAAATAAAGGCAGAGAGAGAGAAAGAGAAGAATGAAGATTGCCAGACCTTAGATCATGTGTTGGTCCTGCTGCAAAGATGGTCAAGATCCAGGGTCAACACAGAGAGCAAGACAAAGTGAGGAAAAAGAGAGAGACAGCAAGGGGGATCCACTTCCTTTTATAGTTTATCTGGTGCATGTCTCTTATGTAAAACAGATTTTTCATGCCATTCTATTAGCACATGTTCAGCCACCCCTTTCGAGCACCCCAGGAAGTAATTGGCAGGGGATAGGGAAGTTGACACAGGCACGATGAGCGTGAATCTCAAGGAATAAAAAGAAGTCAGCTCAGAACAGCACTGCCCCACTTGTACAGGATCCTTTCTTCACATTACCACTTTCCTGTCATGACAAACAGAATGTTTGAGACAAAGCATGCTTATGCCTGGTCCTCCACAAAGCTGATATTATCTAGTTGCTCAATTTAGTAAATTATTGTCCATTCAGATAAGATATACTACATGACTGAGTGCCCCAAGTTAAAATTCTACACAAAAGCACAGCTCATGTAAGTTTTTAACTACACTGCCCAGATTTAACTGCTTAACAAGTGAAATGTGAAATATAGTGATACACTTAAAGTAGTTCCTGAGATGGAATCTGTATTTAAACAACAGCTTTTTTAAATCTGACTATTGAAAATGTAATCAGAAATGCAAGATGCACATGGAAATGTTAAAAATATAGCATTTGTCAGGTCAAACATGAAACAAATGCTGCAAGTAGATCTTGTTAAATTGAATGAAATCATTGGAAGTAATTATCAAGGCACCTCTGCATATATAAACAAGGCTGAGGAATGAGATGACTGGAATTTGAGAAAGAGACCGAGACAGCTGATTGTAATTGAATATGTAATTCACTTAAATTTCATTATAGCTAATTGTTGTAAGAAAATGCCAGGAAAACTGTTTTGTTACTCCCTCTCTGAAAATTACAGTCTAAATGAAAAAAGTACTTTGAAGACAATGGCTTTTATGAAGCAAGTTATTATAACTTTAAGGAAGGAGATTGCTTACACAGTAGGATACAAACTACACCAATTTAAAAACAAATGGTGTTTGGCTTATGTAGTGATTCTGCCAAGCTGATGATTCATGAGGAAACATGGTATAACCGCTGTGATTTGCCACTGGTATGATTTACTTGCAAAATATATGTAACATGGCATCTACTCTATTCCTGGATGGATACCAGATCAGCATAGAATTTGAGGAAGAAAAAACAACTGCACTGTCCATACTGCTGTTTACTCTGTAATAGAAAGTTGGGCAAAATATGTTAACATCAAAATCACCAAGAGGCAATGAGATGCGCAGATTTGAGTGTGTTTGATCTAAATCTGGCAGTTTCAGGAAACCTGCATCTTTGATCTTTCATTACTATCATCTGAGAATACAATAATATCAGGTTTTTAAGCCACTATAGTGAACATTAAATTTTAATGTACCCGTGGAGATTTAAGTGCATTTTTTTCTCCATGACTAGTATGAGATTTAACAACAGCAGCAACAAAGAGGAAGAAAGAAAACAATAAAAAAAATCCTCTCAGGACGTTCCAGCAGGAGTTGTTTCTTTCATACTTTCCTTAGCTTTTGAGAAGTCTTTCTAAGGAAGTCTTTTTCATCCCCTTAAGTACAGCAAGAATTTTTGGAGATGCATTTAAAAATTTTGCTCTGTAATCTCCTCATTCTTTTCTTTTAAAGTTCAAAATTATTTTAGGTTAAAGATTTATTGTTCTACATTCCCTAGCAAGCCAGAAGGGTTTTAAAAGAAGTTCTGAGGTGTTTCTACATCTGAATGATCTGCAGCTTGATGATGCCCAGTCAACTCTTGTAAATGGGCACTTGAAGAGAGAGACTTAGTGAGGCAGGGGAAAAAAAATCACAATGACGAACAAAAATCAAAAGTACATCTCTAGGTTGTAAGAACCTGTGATTGAATGATTAAATTTTAGTGTTCTTTGTTTGAATTTGTTCTTTAAAATTGGACTAGATAAAGGTATGCTAAATAACATTAATTAATTAATTAATTATTAAATCAATTATTATTGATTGTGTTCTAAGTAGGCAAGGTAAGATAAGATCACTGTTTCAGTCTTATCAGAAATCTTCACACCTTCATTTCTGTAAATAAATTAATACCTTAACTACCCCTACTCCTGCCCCATCATCTTCATCTCATTCTGAATACCTATGGGTATTCTGCTGATTTCAGCCACTTCCTTCCCTAGCTGTTCTTTCTATACTTGAAATGAAGTCTTCTCTTCCTGATCTAACAATGTGTGTGATGCAATATGAGAGGTATCTTTCTTAAACTGCTATCTACTAATATATACTACCCGTTCTCCAATATCAGCTGATGCTGCTTTTGTAGTATACTTGTGAGCTCTTCAGATCAAAATAGGGAATCCTTGAGGGTTCTTATGACAAACAAGTTCTAGTCTGTCTGGCACCAGACACATAAATCTTTCCTTAACTTTCTGATCATTTTGTGATGAACACAGCCAGCAGATAAGGATTTACTGATATATAAGAAAACAAACAGTAACAGCAACAATACTAATAACAACAGTGCATAAAAGAGGGTGATTACATGCAAAATGCTCAATAAGCCTGACATAACCACAGTCAGCACCACCCACCCCTCCTTCCACCACGTTTTTTCCCAAGCAGAAAAGGACATCTGTCTCCTCAGAAATGAGAGTCACTTCCCTCTTGTCCCAGCAATGAAAAGTAATGGCTGACAATGAGATCAGCATCACCCTGCCACATGAGTCCCTGGAAAAGGACAAAATGTTAGCCGATGCAGGCCATCCTTTACCTCATCCCAAAGCCACATCCTCTTCTCCGTGGAAGTGAGAGTCCCTTACTTCCATCCCCCCCAACTCTGAAATGACATGAATGGTATAGAATAACAACCTAGACACACCCACGTGACTCCAGCCTCCACCCCTCGTGTCCTTGGCAGAAACTAGGACTCCAGGCCACACACCGTTCATTTAATATTCCTTAAGAATAGGCCTTTATTATCCAAATAAATGCACTAGAACCTTCAACTCCCAGAAGGAATATATTTCTGTGACTGAAATTTCTAACCCATCTTGCTTTGACACTACAATCACTTAGTGCTAACTAAATCTCTACTCTTCCACCATCTATGAAAAACAGATTCTTTGTTTGTCTAAGCATTTCTTACGAAGTCCCGCTCAAGAATTTTGTGACTAGAGCAGCTTCGATGTTTTTTCCTTATTGCAGTTTTTCCTCCATCTCAGTCTCTTTGGAGAATTAGACCAGTGTTTTCAGACCCTGCCCTTGTATTCTGCATTTGTCTCAGTTCTCATTAACAATGTTTTTGCCCCAGCCACTAATCTGTACCTCATCTGCATTTATACTTCATCTTCTAAAAGTAATTTAAATATCATGATTAGTGATTTCCTTACAAGATGCATCTGAAAGGATTTTTCCATGTGTTTCTTTTCAGCTGTGGAAGCTTCCCAGTGGTTCACTGCTGAAATATTCACATTTCCTCTAGGCAATCCCTTCCATGTCAGCCTGTTGGATGCTTTTAGATTTGCAGAAAGAAGCAAACTTGCAAGACAAGCAGACAGCTTGTGAGCTAAAACTCCTGAGCATTGAGGGGCTTGTTTGCCTGAAGGGTGAACACAGTTCACTGCAGATCTACCAAAGTCCTATTTTGTTAATAAATGTACAGCGTGTAGCAGTTAAATGAAAAATGAAATTCAGTAGTAATTCCTGAAGGACCTCAGGGATGTGTTACACTGACAGAATGCCAATTTCTATCTTTAATAGGATAATATACTGGTGAAACATCAAAATCATTTTATATGGGTGCACGTCACAACATGCTGAAGCATCCTTGTGCTTAGAAGAGTAATGCAGTCATAATAAAAAACCCAGTTTTACACTTTATCTTTCTGGGGCTTGTAGTTTTTATGGATATGACTGTACATTTTATGTTATTCACATACAGCAGAGAAATATCTGATTTTCAGCCAAAGAAAATTCAAGAAATTCTTAAACATAAGAACTCCTAAAAGACACTCCACTAACGACGTTTAGAGTTGTGTTATCTCATGGAAGAAATAACATGACTACTTTAATGTGTGTTGCTTTCTGTGGAGACATGTGGCTTTGCTAGGCCTTTTTGTTATTTTAATTTATTTTTTTATACTGTTTTGTGTATGCAGTTGGTTTTGAGGGAGATTTTGGTCACATTTTAAGTAAGTACTTAGTTGTGACACAGATTGTCAATGCTAATCATTTCTCATATCCTGGGTACTGATGTATTTTGGATATCTGCTGAGTTATACTAACAGAAATGATGTAGTATTGACGTAAAAATTAGTTAACCACTGTGGTGAGTGACCCTAGTCCGCAGCCAAGCACCCACATTTCTGCCCTCTCGTTCCCCCACCCTACCCACTGGGCTGGGAGAAGGAATAGGAAGAGCAAAAGCAAGAAAATTCATGGGTCAAAATAAAGACAGGTTAATCAGTGAAGAAAAACAAAGGGAGAAAAAAGAAATGATGAACAGGAAATCACCACTTCCTACAGGTGGATCACTGCCCATACAAACAGACACCTTAGAAAACAAAACCCTACCTTTCTTCCTAGGCCCCAGCTTTTACTGTCAAGAGTGACATATGGTACAGATTATCCTTCTGGCCAAGTCAGGTCAGTTGTCCCATCCCAATCTCTCGCCTACTCCCAGTATACTCAATTAGGTAGAACAGAGAGAGAAAAAACGAATGCCTTAACAGTGTGCAAATCACTTCTCACTGGTAGCTGTTATCAATGCTTCTTTAGCCACAAATCCAAAACACAGCCAGACTCAGTACAATCTGCTAACAGTGTGATTCTCTCAGAATCCACCAATAAAAGTTCATCTTCATTTTCCAGGTTATTAAGTCAGCATTCCAGCATCCTACAGCTGCAAACACAGCTTGAGCAGCAGTTTCCGCAGATCTGCACTTAGAGTGAACAGTCACATGCAGAGTTACTGCTGGATTTAAACACTCCAAAAATTCTCTTTACTTGTTTTTATTTAATAAGGAAAATTTTTCAGTTGTTCCCTCTTTAACACTGAAATTTAACTCCTGATGACTTGTAAGTGGATGACTCAGTAAGTTTATGCTTATAGTTTATGCTTATATATTCTTACTCCAATACATAACCTTGGAGGAGAGAGGAGGATGATGTCCTCTCAAGCTTTCTTTTGAATCTAGTCTAGATTAATAATATGCAGAAACCATTGCTATACAGCTATTGAATAGTAACTACAGTTAAGTAGGTCTTTTCCTAGCAGGTATCTGTCTTTGCAATTAACTGGTACCCACATTGTAAGTCTTAGAGTGTATAAGGAATAGGGACAGGTTATTTCATTGCCCTAAGGGCTTGTATGTCCTAAGATTTTCAATCTGTCTCTTGAACACATTGCAGTTCAAACTCAAACTGCAGCCTGGTCTCTGACTAATAGCTAGACTGAAAAATATAAGTTGTGGGCTTTTTGATTAAGCAAAATGAATTAGGTTTCCACTAAACTAAAACATGACTAATTTTTACTACTTAGTTTCATTAGGGTTAAAAACAACTCCTTCAATCTTCCTCTAATGTGGACATGGATTTAAAAATAAGTCTAGTACTACAGACTAAAATTTCAGATAAATAAGTTTGGGTTTATTTTAACCAGTAAGATGGTTTTAATGTGTATAATCTGATGCAGAAAAAATTTAATATTTAAACAAGTATGGCATTTTATGTAGCAAAAGAGAGATCAAATCTAAGAAAATTTACAGTGTCCTTTAGTAAGTAAACTAAAGCATGATGCTGGCTGAACCTGATTATGTAATTTAGCTGTCCCCTTGCATAGAAAAGGTATAATAATTGGTATACAAAACCTACCATTTGTGGGAGAAGGTAGGCAGCAGGCAGGATACAGTCACAAGGAATATTCTCACGGTTTTGAAACAAAGCAGAAATATTCTCTTTTGTAATGATTCCCAGGGAATGCCTGAAGAGCAGAGGTCATTGGCACCACTGTTAGCATCTTGTTTCTAATAGCTCTCTTAGAAAAACCACTCCTTTGAGATGCAACAAAATCAATTCACAGAACTGCAGAATGGCTAGGGTTAGAGGGAAGCTCTGAGGGTCATTTTGTACAACCCTCCTGCTCAAGCAGGGTCAAATTCCCAGCCATTTTTTCAAGCTAGAGAAATAGTATTGCAAGAAAAGGACCACCAACACTTCTGCTTTCCTCTGCTACTTCTGAACTTCTCATAAAGAGGTGTAGAAGCTAGGCAGATCTAGAATAGAGAGGTTTTAAATATGAAAACATTATAAACTTTCATCTTCCGCTTATTGTGCTGAAACAACTCCAGCTGCTCTGGTACTTTTACTCAGATTTTGGTCAAACAGAAAAAAAATAGTGAATGGGATTATTTACCATTAAGAGGAAAAACAAACGTTGGAAGAGGAGAGTAGCAAGAGAGAAAAAATTGTAGGTCATGATGAAGGCAGTTTAATAAAGCAAGGCTGAAGGTCATGTTTGAAAGCAAAGTAAAACAAAAGATTTATTCTCCACTTCCCATCAGTAGGCAATGCCCAGCTGCTTCCCAGAAGCAGGGCTTCAACGCAGGTAGTAGTTACTCCAGAAGTCAAAAGTCATAAGTAACAAATTCCAACACCCCTCCAGCCCCTCTTCATTCTCCTTTCTCTAAGCTTTTATTGCTGAGCAGATATGATATGGAGTATCCATTTGGTCAGTTTGGGTCAGCTGTCCTGCCAAGATCTTGCCCACCCCCAGGCTCCTGATGGGGGTGGGGATGTTGGAGAAATAGCTCTGATGTTGGAGCACTGCCCAGCAGTAGCCAAAACACCTGGGTGTTATCAGCACCTTTCTGGCTACCAATGAGAAGCATAGCAATGTAAGGGCTGCTATAGGGAAAATTAACTTCGTCTTGGCAAGACCCAAGACATATCCAGAAGTTTTCTTTGCTTTTCTGTGTCAAGAAGACATTCTGGTATAAGTGGACATCTGCGACATAAAAGTATTATACTTCTCGGAACATCATCAGCTTTGTTTTAAGGTAAAGCCAAATGTTTTAAGAAGTGAATTAAGGCGGCTGAATATTTAGAATACAAAGTAGATGTTTTTTCTTTGCTTTGTTAAGTGTATGCTCTGATTTCTTTAAATATGGTTCACCATATCAGAAAGCAAATTTCCAGAATTTCCATTTTTCCTGTGCTGCCACTTTTTCCTCTCCACATGGCAGTGGAATTTATTTCCAGGCAAAAAAAAATATGGGTGCGACAAGCAATACTGAAGGACAGCATGTGTAATATTTGAAATTATCACAGTATAGAGCTCTACATTTTGAATCATCAAATCTGCATTTGAATTTCTTAGTGTCCTTTAGATGATATTTATTTGAAGCCTTGAGATGTAGCAATGGTTACAGAATTGCAAATATATTCCAAGAACAACAGTAGTAGAAAAGAATCACATTTTAGTAACACTTAATATCCATTCCTTCTTTACTAAACATTACATTCAGCCATTATAAAAACTAGTGGGATAGTAATGCATCTTTCAAAACCAAATAATCATACTGTAATACAATGATGTATAAAACATTCTAAAGTATAGTTCTTGAGTCTTAGTATTTATGATAGAGAAAGCTATGCTAAATTAAAAAAAAAGAGCCATTGAAAATACCTATATATGTTAGAATTGCTAAAATAGTAGGCTTCATATTAACCAGGTTGAGCCTGTGATGTTCTTCTAGATCTAATAAAAGCCATATTATTTCTTTAGTAAAGATAATTTAATGTATTGTGTTCCATACAGTAACCACAGAAATTGCTTATTGTATGTGTTACATACTAATGCTGAAGACTTGTAATGGAAACCACCGTGCTGTAGTACACCAAATTTTAAGATGGTTTGGATACTTTTTGAAATGGCATTGGAAAACAGGGGCACTACAGATACATATTTATTTTAAAATTGCATTGCAAAGAATTATAAAGGCTTTTAACTATGTTTAAGTCCGTTATTGGTTTAGTAACTTTTTAAAGGTCTCTGTGTTCCCATGCATCTTTGTGTTTCAAGCCAGGGATTCACCAGGAGAGAGGACAAGGAAAACAAGATGCAGAATGAATGTTTTGGTCATTAACTTGACGTTTTTCTATGTATGCCACTGTCTCCAGCAATGCGTGATAGTCAGTTTCCTGAAAGACTTAAAAATTATCCACAGCAAGGACAGCTGCTGACATTTGATAATGTAAACCTGTAGGCAGAGGAATATTTTAATATTGTGATGTGTATTATTGTTCATTGTGTTAGCAAGTTAGCTACAGACTGTGGCTGTGACTAATCCCTCAGCAGGCAGGTGTCAATTAATTTCAATCATAATTCACTAACAAGACTAATCTTACAAAAAAATAAAAATTAAAAAGGGAGGAAGGTAGGGAGGCAAGGTTAGGATAGCTGTAAACAAAATCATTTACTATCTCAAGGTAGATGGTTTTAAGTTTAATTTTTTGTATAAGTGAACAATCTCAGAAAGACTAGCTTGACTAAAATAGCTCATTGAAATATTTCAGCTCTGTGATTTAACACTTGACAAATGGAACAGACATGATTAGTTTTGGTCTGCAAGTGTGATGTTTGCATTGATTTTCCCTTGCTATGAGGATCATTGCTGAATTTCAAAATGGAAACTACCATTAATGCTTCATTCCTTCATATATCCCACCCTCAACCATAATTTCACCAATTGCCTTTTTTAATGAAGAAAAGTGAAGAAAAATAGCAAGCTGTCAGCAACTATTTTTCCAGCAACAGATCTATGCGTGTAACCACATATTTATTATTCATCTGCGCTTGTCTCCCAATCTGTCTTTAAAAATAACAATTTATTTTTGACATACTTGTAGCAATATTTAACCACTGAACCCTTTAATTACTTACACTACTGACAAGTAGGGCTCACTCAAATGCTGAGGTAATGGTTTTGTACACACAAGCTGAATTAAAAGGTAAATGACTGAACCTTTCAAATTTTAATAACTTTCCAGTTTTGAGTAGAATTGGAATGTTCCTGAATGTTAAAGATGCCACACAAATATGTACATGTGTGTATGCAGGTATGTATATACGTACACGCAGAAAGTGTATTTCATAGTGGAATGGTTGATCAAGTATTTTATGTTCAGCTTTTTTTTTCAGCTGTGCATCATCATAAAAGAGGCGTGGATCCAAACTAAGGTTGTCACTTAAATCCTCTCCTGAAACCTTGAGAGAAACTGTCACCTGCAAAGGATGTGTCACATGACTTGCAATCCTAATTTAGCGTAAGATTGAATACATGTAAACAGTGTTTAACTTTTCCCATCAACTAAAGAGGAAACCTAAATTTCTTTTCTATAATACAGTTTCTTTTAAAAGGATAAGATAGGAGCCCCACAGCATTGATTAGAAACAGAGCCAACAAGTGAATCTGTAATATGGTCAGGAACGTTTCCTTAAACCTCTATATTTTTGTGTATCTTTTCTTGGTTCTTTCATCAGTATTATATTATTGTTAAGTGCCAAATACTCAGGATACCATGAAAATAGATGAAGCTGAAAAGCAGGGATACCTATTCCCATCCTGAGTTGCCACTGGATCTGAAAAAAACAAATTCAAGATTCTTGTGCCTGTCACATATGACTCTCCAATGGCAATCAAAGCTCACAAGTCGTCTGGACCAGGACCTGACAGACAGCAAGGGAGGCCAACCACACAGTCTGCCCTATGCACACCAGAGCCCTCAGGCTAAAAGGAATTCAGGGATGCCTATATTTCAGATACATTTTGTTTGTTATGTCTCACTGGAATTAGGGACATGCATGTGTTCTTACCAACTAAAACACACATAGATTACTTTCAAGCACTAAAACCTCACAAAAACAATTTTCATTTTTTTTAAGGGGAGGTAATTTTCACAAAAATTGCTTTTAATGCACTTTTTCATGTGAAAATATATTCTATGATAACACACCTATTTACCATTTCTCACTTTCTAGTGAGAAAATTATCATTATTAATGATGATGATGATTATGATGATAATGCAATGAGAGACAAGAACCTCTATCATGTGACTCTGGAGTCTACCAAACTCCTTTTCCTACTTACATAGTAGTAGTGATGATATTTTAAATAGAAAAGTGTGCCTCGATTTACTACATATAAAATGAGAATGGGGTAAAACTTGTTTTACAGATAAGGAATTAAAAACATAGTTAATTCCAACTGAACTACGTAATGGCGATTAAACATTATTTAGCTGTCTAAATTATAGATTATCTGATCTGTGACCTCACAGACACTTGGATTTTCAGGAGGCCAGAATGTCCTCACTGTCTAAATGTCCCATTTTGAACATGAAGCTCTTCCTTATCTAATTAATTAACTGTTGAATTCTGGTTTTCACATTTTCTAAAACCATACATATCAAATCAGATGTCTTGGAAAACTCCTCCAAAAAGAGAACAAAAATGGGTTCAAATCTCCTCACCCAGAGAACAATCTCTCTTTCATCTCAGAAAAGATCTTTAGAAGTAATCTTCCTGAGAAAAGGCAATCTTCCAAGTTCAGTAGCACTTTGTGAGAAAAGGATGACTGATAACTAACTCCAAGATAATTTTACCGCTGTGAGCCAGAAATGGACAGGGATACTTCTGTGAATTATGAACTGTGCACTGGAGAAAACAAGACTTAAACACATCCTTCAGAATTTCCTACTGATCTCCTACAGTGTTTTACACTCAGATTCAGGTTCAGCTTCGTAACTTTATGGTACATATAAATGTCCAAGTAAGGAAGGAAGTCACTCAGTATTCCTGTTATACTGAGCATGGAGAGACAGGCTACACTGTACAAGTAGATTAATTTCTGAGGGATCTGATTTACTCCCCACAGAACATGTATTTCTTCACTATCTACAGTGGGAGCCTACCGGACTAAGAAATTTCGACTTTATATGCCTAATTTAAGCTTCTAAAATACAATGAGTATGGATTTGGGTTTGCAAGATTTATGTTTATCACTTTTCAGTGCCTAAATTCCACAAAAATGAGTCAAGTCATTCGTACCTGAGCTCTAGGTTACTTCAGCCAATCTATCAACATGAAATGCTGTTAGAACTAGCAATCCTATTCCACTTTCCTGAGACTGGATCCAGCCTGTTAACTCAAAGACAGAATCGAGGATTAAATCGGGAATTATTTGTAAGTGAAAAATGTCAGTAAAAATTGTTAAGAATGATGAATAAGTCAACCAGTTCTGATAAACATAGTAAAGCAATGTCTGGTAAAAGCTGCCCAGCCAATATGGAATTAAATATAAAACTATTAATGAATTTCAAGTTTTATGTTCCAGATGAGAGAGCCCACCACTAGAAAAAACAGCTAATGACACATTTACATT
The DNA here is from genome assembly GCA_013396655.1 of Campylorhamphus procurvoides. Taxonomy (NCBI): domain Eukaryota; kingdom Metazoa; phylum Chordata; class Aves; order Passeriformes; family Dendrocolaptidae; genus Campylorhamphus; species Campylorhamphus procurvoides. The sequence continues at coordinate 90,550 of WBMV01007167.1, read as the reverse complement.
GTTCTTTAAGGAAATTCTTCTAATTAAGCTTTAAAATTCAGAATAATCAGAGAAAAAACACTTGGGAACCAAGTTTTTTTACAAATAGGTGTTAACAACGTAAGTAGTTAACATATATTAAAATAAAAAAATACATGATTACTTTTGCAATAAAAGATTGCTATTTATGGGTTTATATTTTGAACAGGCAAGTATCTATTTGTTCATACAGGCATATGAATTTTTTTCATGAACATCAAGGTTTAATTATTTTTACTGCATTAAAACAAGGCCACTCTCAACTAACAAACAAAAAAGCCAAATTCTAAAGATCATTGATTAACAAAGAGGACACCTGTGGAGGTACTCGAGTCACAATATGGTTTTATTTCACAATTGGGTCAGAGAAGGGAGCAACACTTTTAAGGAAATATTAAGACTCCAAATTATCACAAATATATTCCAAAACTCACTCATTCATTCAAATCTGTCTCTGATGACATAACCATACCTGCACTGAAGAATATATTTTTGAGTTTACAGAAGAGACAAAAAGACTTCAGGAAGGAACATTTGCAAATATGTGTTCAGATGACACAGCTTGACCACTTGTTATCAAGTCAGATTTAAATAGTTTGTTCCAGAATAAACCAGCACCTTTTAGGCAAAAAATTTCCAACCAATGATAGTTACATAAATCTTCTTCTTTTAAAGAAGATTTATAACACATTATACAAGAATTTGCTTATTTTTTCATAATAATACTTTGCTACATTCAGTATAGTTTCCTCAACAGAGCTTTATGTATTCAATCAATGCCTAACAAGTATCATTTAAGTATTGCTTAAATCTTACACTAGATTCTTGCATAAGGATAAACATCATTCTCTTAGAGAAATCCCTCCTACTGCTATGAGATCTCTTTTCTTTGGTTAGCACTACAGGAATTTTTAAGATAGGTTTTCTGGTTCTAATTGTGGCTTTATAGCCCAACCTCTTAGATGGGAGGAAACCTTGAGGGAAAACAGAGATATGCATACGCATGTTCCTAATGCATATAGCATCATTCCTTCTTCATAATGTGGTATCTGCTCTTCACATGGTGTTGGTTCACATTCTGGTCACAGAATTCCCTAATGTTAGACATCTCCTGATTTTGCACCGTTAATAACTTCAATATAAATCAAATCATCATCCATACCTCCCCTAAGATCCAGGAAAACATCTCTTTTGCAGCCTCTCTTCTCTTCTGCTTCTGTTCTTCTCTGAGTCCTATTTAAACGGTGAAGAATAGAACTTCCTTTTTCTGGGGATAAAGCATTCAAAGACAACTCTAACTAACAGCACTACTAACCTTAAAAATAATAAAATCATATATAACACTTTGGAGTTGTATTTTACATTTGCCAGGACTATACCTATGTTTCCATCTATGGTTCTGATAGCAACTGACCTGGTGGTTGGCACCAGCACCATCTTATTGATGTCTTCATAACACGGCTGATGGGGCACGCTCTCCCCCTCCCTGTCCCCCTCCACGTAGCCAGGTGGCAGGCCACAGGGTCCTCCCCAGGTCTCAGTAAGGAGGACACACACACTCCAGGAACAGGAAGCAGAAAGAGAGATTTATTCACCTGGTCAGGTCATTTATAGACCTCATGGCCAGGGTAAAGGGGAGGGATACAAGGGAAACCAATCAGGACACAGCCTGAAGGGGGCTTGAATACTAATTAGGAAGGTGAGAGGTGTCTTTCCCATGGGCCTGGGGAAAAGGGGAGATGGTCTAAGGACCTGGGAGAAGGGGAAGGTGGCTTTCCAAGAGCCTGGGGAAAAAGGTTAACACAGCACTAAACCTCATGTTACAATACAGTTTTACAAAATGCTTTCATTGGTTTCTTTTTCTTCAGTGGCCCATTTCCTGCAGGGTCTCTTCCACTCTTTATATTGTAGGTCTATTCCCACATCTTCAAACCTTAGCAATTCAGAAGACAAAACTTTTTCTCATCATATTTGCTCACATCAGACAAGTTGTAGCCAGTGATCACAGTGATAAAAACAAGTACAAATCTTCATTTTCTGTACACTTGTAATGGGAAATCATGTATCACCTCTCCATGTTGTTCTTCCTTTTCATCCTCTGATTTGAAGCAAGGAAGGTGCTAGATCATAGATGTCCTTGGAGGTCCTTCAATCAATTTACTCAGAATAGTAGCAGATAGGTGCTAACTGGTTTTGTTGTATATTCTGACTGTTCTGCATCAGCTAACAGAACACTTTTAAATTGAGTGGGAGGACAAGGTTTCAACAAGCTGCATATTTAGTGTTTCACTTTCCCTTAGCCAATGTACTATCACACACATGGTATGCTACTGAACTTAACTGGACATTTACTATCAAGTTAATAACCAGGTGATTCTCTATGGTACATTTAACAGAAATAGTTTAGAAATGCATTTGGTTCATTATTAGCTTCCTGTGATCTACAGCAAGTGAAAGAAACCACAGGTTTTTAGATCATGTCACCACAAAGTAAATCACCCCTTTTCAATAAAATCTGTTAAAATTACTGAAATTTTCAAATATTTAACTTGATGTTTACCTTGGTAAGATAGTAACAAATTGCAGACACATTTGCACTAGAAGAAATTAATGCCAATTTGAAAAATAACAACAGGTTTTTATTATTTCACTTAAATTTAATATTTCAAACACTTACTAAGCCTGATAGTGATATAAAATAATAACGTGTTCAGAATAAAATAGACAGGAATAAGACAAAGCTATTTGCATTCAGGGTTTATCCATACAAATATGCATTTTATGTAGATGAGCAGTCTTCATTCATTATATATTTGTGTCTAAAACGGCTGTCTCTGAAAAGCTACACTTCCACAGTCATTCTTGACTGTGAATAAAAATATGCTTCAGTTTTTCTCCATATGACTTTGCCTGATGTGCAAACATAAGGCACAATTCAGCTGCTCACTCCTCAACTGTGAAGGGACTTTTCTGCCATTGCTGCAGGGAAAAATAAATTAGTTACAAATTATATGGCTGTTAATAAACAGCCATAACCAACTGGTAAAAGACAATCTTTCTGGGAAAAAAAAATCGTTTGAGCGTGTTTTTCATATTGGATACAGGCCATGCAGGTCTACAAAGTACCCTTCAGCAAGAGACCACAGTACTGGGTGTGAGAATGACTTTTGTAGCATCATCAGCTTCTGAAGGCAGAGAACTGGGGCAATGAGAGGATGCTTACGCTGATTAAAAGTTTGTTGCTCTTGATCTGCACTGTAAGACTTCACATCTGACTTTTGCAGTCAGAATATCTTCCCTTCTGTCAGACCCTGCTTTTCCTGTTCCAAGGCAGTAGGTCAGATTCCTTCACTAGAATGTTCTTAAAAACCTCCTTTACTAATCCTGCCATGTTCTCCCTGCATATGTATTTATACAAAAACATGAGACCACCCTTTCTTAGAGATGGGCTAGTTCTTAATCCTTATGCCACTGTCTGTGTCCATTAACCCTGCTGTCCATCACACAAGGTGAGATGTGCTCTGATGCAAACTGTGCAAATAAAAATTAAATAAATAGAAGTCTTAATGACTTTCTTGAGGAAAAACCCAGATGTGTTCTAATTACTTCCTAGTCTCATCCACACTGAAAATCTTAGCAACGTGGAATAGCCCTGCAATTATATATGTGGAATATAGAAGCTATTATTAGTAGTCCGTTTTTCATTTGCTGAGACATAGAGTACTGCTACATCTCTTATGTCTTAGCAAGCTGTCAGTTCCTGTCTCCTTTCCTCCAGGTTACCTTGTTTGGAGGGGTCTCAAACATTCCTTACAGCCTTTTCCACTCAGAAAACTTTCTAAGAAAGATCAAACAAAAACTTATCACTTTCAAAGACTTCTTTTGAATTGTTTCATATGACCCGCACAGCTCTGCAAATGAGATTATCATTATCACACTAACCGGTATTGGCACCTTGGCATCCATCTTCCTGTATCAACCTGTTTCTTCTCCCTGGTGAGTCTTACATAGCAATCATCCCTTCATCCATACCTGAAGAGCACCTTATGCACAAGATGTGAAGTGTCTTTGGCAGATTCTGCAAAAAAAAAATCAAGTTAATGAGAGAAGTTAGTGTTGGAAAAGGACTTTAAATAAAAGGAAAGGAACAGCACAGCTGAAGCAAAAAGAGTATGAAGAAAGGTATGGGAAGGAACTGGAGTAAATATCTGATCAGCATAGGGAAACAATCTCCTCTATTTGAGTTGTAAAGACCAGCTAAGGTGAAGTGTTAGAATGCCCTGTGGGCTTCAAATTCCCCTCTTTCGATCTGTGACAGAGCTGTTCCTTGCTGAAAACCTTTGTCTCTGCTCCCAAAGAGAACTTTTCTGGGCACAGAACCTACTGATTCACTTTCACCTGAGCAGAATTTTTCTTCTGAAAAGTTGGTCTAAATGCAACATAAAGGCTCCACCTCTCCCCAAACATTTCTGGATCAAGAAACGGGAAAGAAATAATGCAATCCAAGTCCCAGTTTTCCCCTCCCACTTTGTTACAGTTTGCTGTTGCTTTCCTCTCCAAAAGAAAGGTAATAGTCTTGGCATAAGAAACAGACTATAAAAACGTATTCAACCCAAATGTTAGCTTCCTCAGTGCCAAATCCTCATTTAAGGAAACATGTGTGCGTGCTGGAATAAACTTTACTATAGTTAAATTGGGGGAAATCTTCTTCTTAAGGCACACCAGTCAGGCTTGAGGCAACATTTTGTATTCACTGTCTTGAACCCTGCTGCTATACCTTGAAGGAAAATCTTGTCTCCTGACTGGAAACAGATAGCTTGGAAGTTATATCAGACCAACACAGGTCATCATGCAAGCACCCAGAACCAGAACTCATGCACCCAAAATCCTCAGGAACTCTTCAGAGTAGATCTCTAGATTTAAGCAATGGACATATAAAATCTTAAAGTTCCTAATAGCAAACTCTAGAAGACTCTGATTTTCAAACTGAGAATATTTAGTATTGTCACCTAAAAGCTATTATTGCCAAGGTGTTTCCCTCTCACAGATAACCTGTCAAGTATCCCTTTTTGATAGGACGTGGATGAGTTAGATAGCTCCAAATACATTCAACAGCCCAGTGATTAAATAGTTTTTAATTGCTCCCCTAACAAGTTCTTCATGTTGAACTTCAATCCAGCAAACCTCCACGTAAGCTGAAGGAACTTATTTTTGGACTAGAGGGAGAAGGGAAAAGTTACGGATTGGCACAGTGGCCTGCAGAATTGGTTAGGATGCTCCTGTAGGAGAGCTCAGTTCAAATGCCCACTTCAATAAATACTTATTAATCTGTACAACTGGAACAACTTGGAAAACAATGGGTGTTTGCTGCAGAATACCTTGCATAATAATTTAGGACATTCCTCCAGGCTTACTGTGGCAGGGAATCAGAATAAATTAATTCTTGCTGCCTTAGGGTGGGATGGCATGAAGATGTGATTTAAAAACAATACTACATGAGAGCAGACTTCATAGCTCAGTTTCTCTGATGGAACTAAGTTCTTAACTGTCTTTGAGTCAATGATCATACACCCTATTACTTTCTTCAGTATTTCTTCCTGTCTGGTTTGCATTATTCAGCTTTCAAAGTTCTGTGGCTTTTCTCTTGGGCAACTAATTGTCTCCAGACAAGATGGTATTATTGCAGGTAAGGGTGACCAACCCAGGGCTGTAATATTTTCAATGGTACAGCATCTAAATGATTTTCTGAATCTGACCTTACCAGTTTTGATTAGAATGGATATTACTAATCAAAGATTCATCTTATTAATCCACAAATATAAAAATGCAAAAACAGATTTATACCAGATATTCAGACAACTTGCTGTATGCTATCTGGAATCCCATTCCTAGCAGAATTACATCAGTCCAGGTATTATTCAATCAGGAAAAAAGTAAAAGCAGTTTTTTGATTCCAAGTAAATCAAGCATGCATGAGGTGCTGGTCAGGTTTTTCAGTTCTTGTTTGCTTCAAGTTCTAATGCTCTTGAGAAAAGAAAACTGAAAGGAAACCATGCCAAAACATACAGAATAACATTACATAATGGTACTCTCTATAGGTTAAAGACAGGAACATGCCTCCACTCTTACAGTGTTGTGAGCTCTGTAGGCTCATACATGCTTCATGTAACTACCAGATTCAAAACTGCACAGACATATCTTAATTTTGTTTTTTTAAAAAAATCAGGTGTCTTTTTGCAATTCATTGCATTCATAAATTCCCTGCTGCTGTTAAAGTGAAGGATCAGTGCCACCTACAGACAGGGATTAGAGTGGAGCCTAACTCAACATGAAGGTAAGTAAGCATCTCAAATTTTAAATCCTGGACTTTCTAGTTAAAACAATCCCTCAGTAAAGAGAAAGAGTTGGCATCAAATTTCACAGAAATATTCAGATCTCTTTATCTACTTATTCTTACTTATCAGAAACATTTCCTCCAGAAGTCACTACAAAAATGAATTCTGGATGTTGCATTTGGCTGTATCACATTTCCAAATGCAAATCTCATGCGTATCTGAATAAAGCAGAATACACTGCTGTCAACTCCTTTTCTGTGCATCTAGTTAATTTTGGTTCGTTGCTGTCTGAGTCAGTTCAAAGGGGAAGAAGTCTTCCCCCTCAATTATGAGTGCCAATTAAATTCTGGTTTAATGATCCAATAAAATTAAAAGCAGCCCAGCTTCTCACCCCAGACTAAACTACATTAAACCAAATCTAAAACTTCAGAAGAGATTACAGGAAGGCTGGCAGAACAGAGCTCATTAATCAAGCCAGTTTAACTGTTGGCAGTGGCATGGATTCTCATCACTCTAGAGAAAGAAAGGGAGGAGCAGAGGCAACTCAGTTATCTTCTAGTCCAACCTGTTTAAACGCAGAGTGATTTGCCTGCCCTTTCTGCCCCCATACATGTATAAACACATGCACACATACACCTGCAAATATGAGTAACTGTGATGGAAAGGCATTAAATAATTGCATATAAACAATTTTGTGTATGTGCAATAGAAGCTAGTCTAGTATAACTGATAAAGCACAGAATTCATTCATCTCACCTAGAGACCTGTGGTCATTGTAGCACAAAGGCTTCAGTTCAGAGAGGGGCAGCTGCCATATGTGTGGAGAAACAGATAATAACTGCAGCCTTTGAAAGTCAGCACATGACTAATTGCTGTTGGATAGAAGAAACATATAGTAACTAAAGCTCATGAGAATAAAGAAATCAAGCCTTTTGTTTCTTCTTCTGCTGTACACTTCCTGCATAACCCTGTTGCTGGTCTCTCAGAGACTAAGTTTGCTATATGTTAAAGAGGGTTAGTAGTACTTACTTAACTGACAGATATGAGATTAGGTTAAACTAGCTAAAGCACTGGGACTCTCATAGGAAGAGTTCATTTGGAGAAGTAGTTATTAACTATTCCTGCTGTATTGGCATATTGCAGGCAAACTCAGCAGCTCTGGGGATTTAAACGAGGAGAGTAGGAAGTCATTGCTGACCTCTCCTTTTAAATCTTGCTTCAAACTTTGACCTTCAGTTTCACATAATAGGACAAATATTGTTTTATGAGTTGCCAAGAATTTCTCCCAAATTATTTATTGCCATCATTCATTTTATCCGGAAACAGTCTGAGTACAAAAAGAATGACGAAAAACAGGCTCAAAGATCTGCAGTGTAGCACAGCAGGCTGTTAAAAAAGAGATGAGATTCTGCTGTAGAAACCATGTTTTATGCACTTCCTTTTTATTTTTAATCTTCTCTTTGAATAAAAAAATAAAGTAAATAATTAAGACAGAATTTCTTAAAATTGCATTATATCTTATACATAATAAAAGCTAAAATTTCTTAGTAACTTTATTTTGCAAATCTGCTAATTTTTTATCTATGCCTTTTTAGAGATGTACAGCTGATAATAGCTCACATAATCATAGAGAAATTTTTAAATTCCTTAAGTGATCTTTCATATTGTGTCAATTCATGTTAGTTGCAGTTGCAAAATACGTAAAATATAATTTGGCTATATAAACCCCAATCAGCATATCAGTAGATGGAATTTTATAATTAAGATAGATGCTGTATATTTTCACAATTTAGTGAATTTAAAATCCAAATATTATTGAATATCTTCATATCCATCTCACAAAGCACAGTTAAAATAAGCTAAACTGTCTTGTACTGTATAACTGGATCAAATTGATTTGAAATAGCAATTTCCTAAAGCTCTGCAGAACTGATGTAAATCAATTATTCCAGATGAATGAAACTCACAACCTGCTCATCTATCTTGCGGTATGGGAAAGTTCTTCATTTATTCTCACCAGTGTCTGCTTTTGAACTATGCACTCCAATTTTTCTACATTTGAATTATACGTTCCTATGAAAGAATTCGAAAACAAAGCTCAGGTTCTTAAACAATATTTTAATGATGTAAGCAGCCATATTATAAATAACTGTTCCCCAGCAGGGAGAAATAGGTTCCACCTTCAACAAAGTCCTACATTCTAACTTTCCCTGCCAAGACATTAAAAGGTTTGGACCAAACAGTTATCCCACTCTCCTATTTTTCCTCTGTAGAGTAGAAAAAGTAGTAATTAAATCAAAGAGAATTCATTATTTAGTTATGTTGACCAAGTACACTAGAAAATGTAAGGTTTGTTATTCAGGCCAAGTATCACCCAGAACTGAGTATGTAATGTTTATTAATCCTGAGTACTTTTGCATTTTTGGAACATTTGCCGTCGGATTGGGGGGGGGCACGGAAAGAGTGGGGAATGTCATACTTCAGAATTGAACTAAATCTAAACTAAGTAATAAGCTTTATTTAAATGTTGTAGGTCAAAAATGTTGCTAACATCAGAACCTTATTCAGCAGTTATTGTTATATGAAGACATGATTGCTAGATGTTTATTTTAACTATGAAAAAAGTTGCTAGACATCAGTTTTTTCATCTTCTCCATCACATTTACTTTCAATTTCACATCCTCATTTAGAATTACATCTGCAGTTAGAAACTCTTTTGATGCAAGTTTTAATTATGTTAAGGCTTAGAAACAGGAGTTGAAGTCAAGCTTTTGATTTTTTAATGAATATGTTCATTATTTATAGATATTTCTATACCTCTCATCACAGTAGATTCTGTATGCCAGAAATGCAGTCTGCACTGTAATCCATTCTTGCATTCCCTCCCGGATTCTTCAAATAAATTCCTTTTTAATTTTAATCTCTCATGAAATTTTATATATTTTGTTACAAAGTTTAATTAAAATAATGTTAGTCTATTTTTTTACAATTAATACAAAAAGAATAAACATAGAAACTCAGTCCTGGAACAAACTTCCTCTTTTTATTTATTAAGTGCAATAATTTCTGCAGGGATTTTGACTGGATGTGGCAAGGTTGGTAGAGACACTGCCATGACTGGAGGCACACCCTGGCAGGTGCCTGCCAGGACAAGACACCTCAAGGCTACACCTAGGCTTGGAAGGAAGGTGTGCCTGGGGCCATTCCTGGCCAATGACACCAGCTAGCAGGAAACAGCATGAAGCATTCGACTAAATGCTCTGACTCTTCAAAACAAAGTGGCTGCCTACAAACTGCTGACTGGGAAGGCCACCTGGTCTGGCCTATGTCAGCCCAGGCACCACTGGACAGAGTGCTTGATGATGGGAGCCGCAGGCATTGCAGGGATCCCAGAGTAGATGTGACAGTGCCAGCAGAGGCAGGGCAAGATCCTGATCTGAAAGAAGCCTCTAAGAGTCAGGATGGGCCACAGCCTCCCGAGAGGGTGCCCAGGAGCATCTCACCATGGCCAGCAGCAGCCCCCAGCCCCACAGGCCAGTTCAGGGAGTAGGAGCTTACCACTGGTTCCCTGTGCTGTTTCCCAATGTGAATGAGCTTAGTAATGCATACTGAGATCCAACTCCCCAAAATGTTTTATCATGTCAATATTAGACAACAATTTATTCCTGGACAAACCCTTTCAATGCATAATGAACCCAGACTGTTCAATATATAAATCTCTTAATCTATAAAATAAGATGTAAATAATATTCTTTAATTAAAAAGTCTTACAAGCCCTTTGAAAAGCTGTATATATCCAATTTCCTTCAAAAGCAATCATGTTCAGAGCTGAGGAATCAGAAAATAGAGTGGCAAGTACAAGTTAAGTTAAAATCTTCACATGCATTTGACAGGAAGGACACAGGACAGTAGATCTTGCCCTAGGACAAGGAGGTGGATTAAATTGAGGTGATTTCTAATCCTTTGATTCTAATTCTGCCCTGTCACTCTGCAACTTTTTAAATCTTTGTATAGATGAGTGCAGGTAATGGACTAATCCCTTGATATTATCTGCATCCACATGTAAATGCAGGCAGAAAGCTTTATGCAGAAAAATGTTAATGCAAAAGCAGTTATTGCCACTTTGAAAATACGACAGGCAAGCTCTCTGAATTCTTTATGAAATAAAGAGTCCTTTCTTTTGGCAAACATTTTTCTTAAGAACTTATTGTGCCAAACAAAATTTCAGTAGATCATAAGAGAATAACATACTGTATATCTGTTGGGTAATGTGATCAACAACCTTCTAGATATGTACCATCTGTGCCTGAGGCATTGAAAAGCTTTTTGAAAATTATTTATGAAATATTTCTTTTTGCTGCATTCTGCAAAACTGCTTTCAGGATTGAATAGTACAAACCTAGAAAATGGCTTGTGTCCCTGGACTGATACATAATAGATGTTGATTCCTCACCAGACAATGAGCTCTCTGTAGCACTTCACTATAAATAGGAAAGAAGTTTGCCCCTTTTTTTTTTTGTGTAGTGCATTTTATCTTATATCCAGGAATATAATGAAAAATCATATACAATAAGTTCAGAGAAAGACCGAGTGACCTTCAGTTTGTTTTTCTGATACAAATATCAGACTATTCTTAATGCCATTATGTTGCATTTAGTTTAATCAGTCAAGGCAGAAATATAGTTTCCTATTATTATCTTTTGAACAGTCATTGTACAAATGTGAGTCAGTTGTAATTGCAAAATTGTTGTCTTATCTGAACTAGCTGTCATATCAGTTACCTTAAATACAAACAAAAAGTACCTGTACTTTGCCTCCATCTGCGCTTTTTAAATGGCTCTAAGACCCCAGGACTCCTGAGAGATTTCCACCCTTGGAAGGAAATGGTTTTCGAATCATTCTAAAACCAATATTGGATTTTACTTTCACTCTTTTAAAAAAAAAAAAAGATATTTGCAGAAATAACACTCTGAACCAAGCACAGAGAAGGAAAGAATATCTCAATGGAGCTTACTTTACTTACAAACTCAAGAGAGCATTAATAGACAGATTTATGTTACTTTTATAGTACAGAATAAAACTGATGAAATTTGACTTCTGGGGTCATGGAGCATTTCATTATGGCAAATATTAAAAAGACACCCTTATCTGTCTGTACAGTTTGGGGGTCACATAGCACATTCTTACAATGGAATCTATCTTGTAACACATTAGAGAGAAGAAAATAGACTGCATGGGTTCTAGGAAAGGCCAGACAAATAACGTGGACCTGTAGACAAGATTCTACTGTTTTCAAGAAGTGCAAGATGAAAACTTTTGGAGGCACAGACCACCTAGGAAGAGGAGAGAGGCAGATAGAGGAAGGCACAAATGCTTTTCCTGCTCCTTCTTTCATGGCCACCACTGGATGTAGAATGTTGTGCTAGAAAAAAATCCTTCAGGAGAATAGAATTATATTTTTATTTTTTAATAGAATGAAGAAGACAGAATTCTAACAGACAGTCTATTAATCAGCCAATTACAGTTAAGAGACTTCATTTTGGGAAACCTCTATTAAAACTTAAGAGGATGGAGTGCAAAAGATATTTCAAACATTTCTTTCAAAAAGAGGTTTTTAACTATTTTGGTAATAATTACCTGAGGAAGGTTTGCTTTACTTCATAATTTTTTAAATTTGGGTCACATAAGTGGAATTACTGCCATTTGCTTTAAGAATAAACTATGAGAACAGAACATGAATTAGGATGAATGTACAAAAAAGAACTTTTAAAATATATTTGCAAATAATAAATTATAGGGATCTTCACAGATTTATAGTCTGTATCTCAGTAAAATACTATATTTATAGTATATACACTCAGTTCTCACTATGACAAAGAAAAATGTTTGTTCTAACATTCATGCCTAGAGTTCTCACTGAAGACAACTAATGTGCCACACAATCTCTATGTGGATGATAAAGCTATGAAACTATAAAAGCTAAAATATGTGAAGGCTGCATGGAATTTTCACAGAATCACTGAATTACAGAATATGGCAAGTTGCAAGGGACCCACAAGGATCATGGAATCCAACTCTTGGCCCACAGGACCATCCCCTACCATTCTGTTAAGGTTTTTACCTATACCATGCTCTTTTGTGGTCAGTGTTTGTCTGGATGTTTCTCTGGTCATACATTCTGTTATTGATATTTCACTGTTCTGTAGGTCTGGGGTTTTAACTGTTGCCATAAAGAAACATTTTATTAACTTTTTTACATTATTCCATGAACTGATTTTATTCAAAATCAAAGAAAAGTAGCCCTAAAGATTAGTGAGAGAGACAGGGAGAGGCATAGTAAAATTTTAATTAATTATTAGAGCACAAGAGTCTTAAGGAAGATCTATTGCACTTAACTGATGACTATCTTATTTTCAGAGGACTTCTTAGAAGTCTATAACAAGACCTGATATCCTAATATACATACTAAAGTAATTGTATTTCAGGGTTCAGGAAGCAGATTACTTGAATTTTAAACTCTCATTTTCTTTAAAATACAATTAAATAAATCATGATATTAGCTAAAACATTCCAGAATTTTTGTGAACAATTTTTAGAGACTATGAACAGAGTCCTGTGGTGACATAGGTCAAATACAGTGATGGCAACTGAGTGGAAAATCCGCTCATTGTTGTTCTATATGCAGGACATGTGGAAGTAATTGTGAATTATTTGCAGAGAGAAAGGTCTAGACACCTTTTTTAAAAACGAAGATTTTGAAATTGAAAGGTCATTAGACATGAATCAGTTGTGACATCGTGAAAATAATTTGACCAGAAATCAATATAGTTGAAATGCCCTGACTCTCCTCTAAACATCTTAATATTCCCAAATGCTTTTAATAAATCCTAAAATTATTTGGTTTGCTATAGAATCTGCTTTATTGTTGGATGGTACAGAAGTCTAGCAAAAAAACTGAAGACTATTGGTTCATTACTTATACAAAAAGGAACTTTTTATTAACTTTAGTAGTTCTGCCTTTGGTATTTTTTTTTCCATCTCTAAAGTTCCCCCTCTGACACCTTAATGCAAATTTTAGAATTTGTTTAATTCAGACTAATTTCAGATAATTAAAAATCTATTCATCACATTGATATGGCTAGTAATCAGCAGAGATACTATTAATAAGTCACATAAGATGGAGATGTGAAAATTTGTGACCTAAAAATGCTGGCAGGTTATCTCAGTAAAACAAGAGATAAGGATTTTTCTTTTTTTTTCCTTTAAGGCCCATATTAAGAAAAATTAAAGACATTGGGCCCCTTACTCCACGAAAAATATTGAGGCACTGGAGTGTATCCAAAGAAAGGGAACAAAGCTAGTGAAGGGTGGTGAAGGGTCTTAGAAGGAGTTGCTGAGGGAGCTGGGGTTGTTCAGTCTGGAGAAAACAAGGCTCAGAGGAGACCATATTGCTCTCTACAAATACCACAAGGAGGTTGTAGTGAGGTGTGTGGTGGTCTCTTCTTCCAGATAACAAGCAATAGCACAAGGGGAAACAGCCTCAAGTTTTGCCAGGGACGGTTTAGACTGGATATTAGGAAAAATTTCTTCCCAGAAAGCGTTATCAAGCACAGGAACAGGCTACCCAGGGAAGTGATCAAGTCACTATCCCTGAAAGTATTTAGAAGATGTACGTTGGACTTGGCAGTAGGGTAATGGTTGAGCTAAATAGTCTTTTCCAGCCTAAATGATTCTCTTCTCTTCTATTTATTTCTATGATTGTTTTATGGATCTATATCTGCTTAATTAAACATAAATTGCTAAATGTTATTTTGGTCCAAGGAATTCCATTTATTTCAATACACAGGATTGAAATACACCTTTAGTCACTATATGAAGAGGAAAATGCCAGATCCAATAAGATTTGATATAGAAAAACAATTAGACAATGAAAAGTTATTGGACAGTAAGACCCTGCTTTGTGGAGTGCTAGAAAGCTTCCACTTCCATTCCCTTCTGCTATAATATGAGTGAGTAGAGCTTCAACAAGGAATATTTTGTTAAACAGAGCTCCACGTTTCTACCAGTAGAAAATGTCCTATAATTAGCATAATGGGGGGAAGCTCATGGACAAAACACCCAAGTCTCTGGTTTTTTCCAACTATTCTTTTAGAGTAGGTTCATTTCAATGCCAGCAGACTAAAGAAGAGGGAGGCAGAAAGGATTCCGAGCTGTATATGTTTTTAAAATAATTAAGATTACAGAGGATGAGTTACAGGTTTTGACAAATTGGTCTGGTGTTATCCAATGCACTGAGAGCTTAGTAGCTGAAGCTTTGTAATTACTTCTAAATATAAAGCCTTATACATCATAAAGTTTTCATGGTGGTAGAGTAGACAACAGCACAATCACTGAACTAAATAATCTCTTCTGTTTCTCCGAATTAGCACCCGTATTGATGCAGTATCCAGAGATCATTATTAGAAATCTAGAATTTGGAACCCATGTTCATAGAAAGAGAGAGCTATGGCAAAAATAGGTTCTCATTTAATTCACTTTTTTCCTGACAAAACACAACCCATTGCAGCACTTTGAATCTTCCCTAACCGCTCAGGAATCCTTATGGTACTGACAGTTGTTCACTGTCTGTTCCCACCACCTCTAGATCCTCTGTATTTTAAATATGAATGTTTAGGTCAGAGATACATTTTTATTTAGGTTTCCTGGCTACCTCCCATGAAAGAGATCCTAGATTTATTAGCCTTACGGTTTTTCTTAATTTACTGGTCACTTGTTCCAGGGAATCATTATGTTCTACAGGACTACTTATTCTTCCCATGAAGCTGTGTTTTGTACTGGCATCTTTCCTAGAATTAATTTCACTTTTAGTTACATCTCCCTATGGCATCAATACATTTTTTTCTTTCAATTTTAGAAGTTCTATTTTCTACTTCAGCGACTTCTTTCTTTCTGATTCAGGAGACTGTATCTTTTTAATATATTGTAAAATTTTTCTTTCATCTTTGTTTTCTCATCCATTTAGCAAGATGGCCTAATAAGTTCTGTGCCTCCTTCCAAGAAAAGGAATGATCATAGTATAGATTTCAGGGTATCTATCTCTACTCTTGATTTTTTCCCTGACGCACTAAAATCCTTACAATGAAGGGTAATACCAAGACAATATTCTTATATTATGAGTTTTAGAGTAGGTGAAGAAAGTAAAATATTGGGAGACCATAAAAAATATAGACTCTCTACCATGAATTAGAAAGAAAAAAATTAACATTGGTATCATAAAAAAATCCATGTAAGTTTAGTTTTAGAGTACAGTAAATCACTACTTGACTGATTAACCAGACAAAAGATCCCAAGTAGCCATGCAAATATATCAGTCCAAGCAGTCTTCAGGTTCAAAATTTTGTACATATCTCATACAGTGGCCCACAAGGAACAGTAATCCTTTCTTTGGCCTTTGATTCTTAGCAGAATCAAACATAATGTATGTAGAAATGTATTCTTCCACTGCCTTTCTTTCACTAAAACCAACTTACAATAGTGTGAACAATGTCTCAGAATTCTGACTGCAGGGTTTTATCTTTATTAAAGAAAATAAAAGCCAAAGCAAGATAGCCATTACCTTTTTTTCCTTCTTTTTATGGAACGTAATTCAGATTAAGAAATTGGTCCCCGCTGCTAAATGTTTTGCTAAATGCTAAATGTATGTAAGACCACCACAAGAACTATGGTGTTTAAGATTTTCTGATAATTGTTCAATATAGCACAAATGGCCTAATAGTCTTTGCCCTGAAAGTCTTCTTAATTTCAGAAATTTAAAGGAGTATTAGTAGTAATTTGTAACTTCTCCAAACTGGGCTCTGTTCAGGGTGAAATAACAAGGTAATTTTGAGATACCACGATATTTGGTCAAGCTGTGCCAAACAAAATAAGCTGTAGCTGCAGAAACCTATAAACAAAGTCCATTCTATAAATTAATAAAGAGAAATAAACTAAGAGATCTCTATACAAGGAAACCTTATGACAGCATCTGACTTCAGACACAGAAAGCCAGTCTCTCAGCTCAGAAAGGGGACACTACCCAGAAAACAAACACTCACAAGTGAGAATAAACAAACGGAAAAGTCAGAACACTTGTCATTCCGTGGCCCAGATTCTTTATTCATTTCAAACAATTCAAAAGTATGTTGTGTGGGGTTTTTTGCATTTCTGGATTAAGCGTTTTCTCTTTTTTTTTTTTGCAGTCAATCCTCCCACCCTTTAGTCTCCTAGTTGGTTAGAGAAAGTATTAGATATCCTTGAATTTCTCTATGTGTTTATATTGAATTAGATTAGTCAGCAAGTCTTTTTATCAGTCATGAAAAATCTAGCAGACAAGAAAAGAAATGGCTGAAAGTGCAAATAAATTACAGTCCCCTAATTTCTGGGGATAGAACATTTCCAGGAAAAAGCACCAATGTAATTTGTTCCACATACCCACAACAAAAAAGTAAAAGAATAAATGAAAAGTCCTAAGCCAGATCAGTTGAAAAACATTTTTAGAATAGAGATAGGTTAGAGAAAGGAATGGTTCAGAAACTGAGAAGTTATTCAAATTGCTATGGGAGTCAACTATATATGTAGATTGCTTGCCTAATGTATCATCTTGAAATATGCACTTATAACTGTGGCTTCAGTGAAAAAATTGAAGTTGATATTAAAAATACGTAGACAAATTCTAACCAGCTTTCATAAAACTAATGTGCTGTTGAAGGAAAAAAGTAGAAGTACAGGCACAAGTCAAACATTTCTTTCAAAAATATTTATAACGATCTCAGTTAGTGTGGAACAGCCCCACTTCTTAGGAGTGTATAGCAATAAATTTATGAGAGAGACACTAGTTCTGCCATGTTTAATTTTTAAACACCTAGAAAATGAGGCACCCAATGGTAGTATGCAAAGCATTCAGCAAGCTGAGCTTCAAACCACCATTGGGAAGTGAAGATTCCATTTCATCACGTAGATGTAAAAAGAAATCTTTTCATGATTTTCAAGACTGAACTCTCTCCTAGGGTTACTTTCCTAAACCAGAATATCCTTTTTTCAGGATAAAAAATAGTTTTAGAAACATTTTTAATATTCAAATAAGATTCCAATTACAACAACACACATTTATAGGTAATAAGTCATATAACCTATTCTACTTGATTTGTAATTAGACCTAACCATGTAGTTTAGGTGTTATGACAATTAAGCAGCATAAATATTTTTTGCCTCTTACTCCTCTTCCTTAATCCTTCTTTTGTCTTTCTCTCTTTATCCACTTAGAAGTTCACTGATAATCCAAAATAAAATAAGAGATGTAGAGAGACATATTTTGTGTAGCAGTAGCACTACAGACACAATACTCCGGCTGCTGTATTCTGCCTGTACTACTTTACATCATGTTGAGCAACTGCACAGTATTTCGACACTCTCCTTGGCACAAAGGTCAGGTTAAATTAGGTGTTAGGAAGAAACTCTTTATTGTCAGAGGGGTCAGACACTGGAACAAGTTGTCCAGATGTCCTATCCCTGGAAGTTTACAAGGTCAGGTTGGATGGGTCTTGGAGCAACCTGATCTAGTGGAAGGTGCCCCTGTCCATGACGGCAGGTTAGAACTAGATGATCTTTAAGGTCCCTTCCAACCCAAAATATTCTGTAGTTTTATGATTCATAGCTTCTGCAAAATGGTAAGATGGCTCAAAAAAACCTTCTAGAATTGGGCAGATTTGTAGAATAAAAATTGTAGCAGTTTTCAGGATGAAAACATGTAGAGGTATTGTATTTTTCTACTGGAACTAATGTTAACTGCTTATATTACATGTCCATACCAGGTCTGAAATAAATAGCATGACGAACCTATTTTGATAACTAACAAGTAGTAAATATGATAATAAAACATTATTTATTTTCCAAAGCCAAAGAGAAGTACATGTGGTGGGTTTTTATTGGAAATTATGTGAAAAAGTTGTGTTTAGATTTCATTTTGTTTATGGCCTAATAGTCTAATTCTGAAAATATTTTTCATTCAGGAATGAATAAAAGTCTATCACGAATGTATCAGGGGATTGAATCCTGGATTGTTTTAAAACATGTGCTACTGAATGACATATCACTGTAGTTCATCAATGTGACCAAGGAAGCAGCTTAATGACAGCCCAAGGGCCATCCATACCCTTTGTAATTTTGCAGAAACTGGTACTTGCCCCAAAAATGATCTGCGTTTGGATTTTGCACTCACTGACTGATAATAAATAGTTTTCTTGCTTTCTTTTTATCTAAAATTATTAGTGTGAGGTTTTTTCCAAGCATGAATTAACAAGTGTAGGAGATTAAAAGGGAAACTGTTCCCCTTGGAGCAGTTCTTGAATTTCACTAGTTCACTGTTGCTTCAACAATAGTATGAAAGAGCACTGTGCTTCTGATTTATGAGCCTTATGAGTTCTACAGACCAAAGCCTGAACAAAAGCCTCCCTCATGTCATTTCCTAGGAAATGCTTACACAGCCACAGCTTTGGCACCACTCTGATAAGTATTATTACCATAACAATAGCAAATACCAATGGGAGACATTGACCAGTGAAATTATTATGAGAGCAAAACATTCCCAAAAAAAGAATAATATTTTAACCCTACACTTTACAATAAACACTTGGACCATATTTTTGTTACTAGTTATTTCCGAACAATTTCTTTTAGAGAAGTGTAACAAATGGTTTTCACTACTTTACAGATTGAAGACTTAAATATATATTTTGAGAGCTAAAACTGAATGAGGCTTTGTGAATTACATATAGCAAAACCAAAATTGATTGTATCAAGCACAAGTATCTTTCTGCCCTTAATACTTGTGAACTTCTGTTGTGCACTGTCAAACAGCTTTTGGCATCTACTCTGAATCAGATAGGATGTTTTATAAACTTTTGCCACCTTGGTTTCTATAGAGTATGATTCTCATTTGAAGATGTGTTCATACACATACACACAGCTGTTCCCAGCACCCTACACTCAAAGGCATAAAATGCATAATGCAATACTTGAGGCAGATCAAAATCAAGAATGCACAAATAACACACAAATAAACCATTTCTTAAAAAACCACTTCATGTTCCTTCCCTGTAAACAAATATTATAATCTATGATTTTCTCTAGTTTTTTAAGGATTTCTTAAATCCTGACATACATAATGAAAAGTCAATACCAAAACATGTGAGATACTGAAGAAATTTAAAGTTAGAATGAATCACGGTCCTCAAATTAAGAAGCATATGAAAGGAATATATGATACAGACATCAAAAAATTATATTAGAGAGAGGAAGTGCTGTTTACTGCACTCATCCAAAGCTTAAAAACCTTCACATATGCTTTCTTGAATTGAATCTCTAGTGAGAGCTCTAGTGAGATTAAATCCCATTTTTCTCTTACCGAGATACCTGTCGTCTAGTTACTGTGAACTGTATACATTTGGGAACCAATAAAGACACAGGGAACAACCTTTTCTACCTGTTAGTATAGGACTTTTTTACTGAAGAGACTTAAATTTCATTAAGGTAGACCAAAAATATACATTTTAGTCCAATACTGTAGAAATTCGGACAAATACCTGGGTTCTTACCCTGTGCTGAGAATTAGTTAGGTGTTGTATGTTTATCTAGCAGCTACTTTATATAAAATGTATAAACAGCCTCTGGAACAGGAAACATCAAGTTTTGTATTCCCTGTGACTGATTGTATTGACTGGGATATAGACAAGTGTTTTCTCTTTCTCACCCCTAGTAAATACAACACAAATTAGCACAGCATCAAAGAAGATAAGAGCAGCCAGCAGCCAGCTGATTGGGACTTCCTTTGGGACAGCAAGGCAAATACCTACAGCCAAGACCAAGTGCTATAGATAGTAAGAGCCTCTTGTCACATAAAAGGACTAACTCCTACTCCATTATTAGAGGAAAGTAATTTGAAGGCAATTTCAGAGAAATTCTGTGATTTCCAGACATATTTTAAGTATACCCACTTTCCCTGGAGAAGTCTCGCAGAAAACTAGATGTAGGTCCACAGAAATAGTTGCATATTTGATGCTGAATGGGGGGCCGGGGGGGAGGAGAGAATCTCAAAAGCCTTTTTACAGCTGTGAGTCTTCACTCTGCATTAACTATTTACCTCATTAACAAAAAAGAAAAAGATAGCTTGTACTAATCATTCAGTGGTGTCATCTAACAATGGTTTCTCAATGACTGTTCTCCCTGAGGCTTTTCTACCTTCTGTAAATGACTGAAAAACAAATCCATCAGGGAGTAAGAAAATCACTGCTATTCTGGTCATGGAACTGTCAGGTTCCTTTTTCTGCTGTAAATAACTCAATATCTAAGAACTGGGCACACATCTCCTACATGGTAGCAGTACTTTCTATTCTTCATTCTTAACTGCTTAATTACTTTTGTGGATTACACAAAAAGGAAATAAAAAGATTTTAATTATGGCATATATGTCCTTTATGAAGTAATTCACTGATGGGCACCAGACAGGACCTGCCTATCGATAGACAGAAATCTTCAACGCCCAGATTTCGGGAGGTAGCTAATTTTGAAATTTGGCTACAATGAACTACACAAAAAAATAAAACGACAAAAAAAACCCAACAACAAAAAATGCAAACAACCAAAAAATTACCAGCCACAACAGCTGTAGTTGCCTTATTTCCCCTATGACACTTGCACTCGAAAATCTAGACCTCATCAGACTCTGTCATACATTCAAGTTGTAACTTGCTTTCATACTCATAGCTTGCCAATATTACTTTTCTAAGGGTCATGACAGCTTTTCAAAGCCAATCCAAGATAGGTTTTCCAGTGATGGAGATCAGCTGACCTCTTAATTAACCTTGCTATAGCCATTGTAATAAAACAAGCCTATCTATCCTGCAAAGTAGGGATGAAAGAAATTGGAAAGACTGGGAGTCAGTAAGGCTGATTCTTCTACTTAGCACATCTGTTCCAGGGCTGTATAGGATGCTCCATAGTGGGACTCCTGAAATAGCAGGATTACTTCTCTATGGGGCTTCCAAGGAGGGTGGGGATTTGATATTTGATCTTAGAGAATTGATTTTGGTTTTCTTTTCCATCATATTAGATGGAGAGAGCATCAATTCTAAAGGAGTTTATTTAAAAAAAAATAAATTATAACTTTTTTAACCAAATCACCCAGGAAACACATAACCAAAGCCCAAAATGAAATTATTTGAACTATGGCTAAATGAATAACAAACCAGAAAGAGGCCATTTTCATGAGCAACATTCATATGCTTCATAAATCCTTTCTATCAGTAGAGTCAAAATACGATAGGATAGCATTTTAGAGGAGGCATAAGCCTTTCCCCTGGTATTCAGTGATGTGCCAAAGTCAGAAACCACTTTGGAAGGCAGGCCAATCCACAGAACTTGTAGCCAGTCTGTCTAAATGAATGAGTATTATCTTAACAATAAACAATAAGCAAACTGAAATACTGGCAGTAATACTTCCTGAAAGCCAATGACAATTACAGCTCACTGTCCTCTGGCAGGGATTAGTTTCACAGCTTTGACGAATTTCTCATATAATTGAGTAACACGTCTCCAAAGAGCAAAGCTGGCTATGATAGCAGGATGGAAGTTAGCGTTATAAGCACCAGGAAAGAATAAATTCAAGTAAGCCATTTTTTTGGCACACAGAGACAGACTCAGTAAAGGTTTGCACAGTATCAGTTTCTTTCCCAAGTCAACAGGAAAATAAGGACATATGACTTCAAAGTAGGACCTTGAAAGAAATTATGTTGAGCGGTCTGATCTCTTTCTTGCAACACAACTCTAACAGGGTTTGAGTAACTACCATGACCCAGTAAAAAAGAAAATTCTTCCTTCAGAACCAAGAGACTTACTAAGATCCTGTGGTTTCAGAGCAAAACCACTATAACTCTCACCAGAATACTAGGACATATGATATCAATGTCTCTTTGTTAAGCCAAAATTGTAATAAATATACAAAAATACAATAGCCACTAGCTCTCTGTTCCCAGCTCACAGAATCACAGCATCACAGACCCACAAGGATCATCAAGTTCAACTCCTGGCCCTGCACAGGACCATCCCCAAGAGTCACACCATGTGCCTGAGAGTATTGTCTAAATGCTTCTTGAACTCTGTCAGGCTTGGTCACCACAGAGAAAAGATCAGTGCCTGCCCCTCCTCTTCCCTTCACAAGGAAGTTGTAACTGCAATGAGGTCTCCTCTCAGACTCCTCTTCTCCAGGCTGAACAGACCAAGCGACCTGAAACCCTCCTCATGTGGCTTCCCCTCAAGGCAAGTGATAGCATTCTTTAAAGATAACAAAAGCCAGTGTAAATTCGCAGTAGTGTTCTGCTGTGTAATAGTGTTCCTGTAACTGGAAATGTCAAAATATTTCTAAAAAAAAAAAATGCTTAATAGCTGTTTACAGCTGTCATCTGGTATAATAACCTCTGTTTTTACAGAAAACTTTAGTTCTATATATTCTTTTTATTTATTCTACTCTTTCAGATTCCAGAATATTTTGAGCTTTCAGTATCCTTTCACCATATGCAAATTCACTATGAGGGAAAACCAGCTTGCATGATTTAGTATAGTTCACCTATAAACCCTTGAAAACCTCACCGTTGCAACAGATTTCAAGAGGCTCATGTATTACACTTGACGCAAAAGTCAGAGTGCAATAAAGATTTCACGTAAAATAACCCCAATACAAAGCACAAAATGTTTTGTCCACTCTGGATGCTCAGTTGATACACACTAGCCTAACTTGACTTCTGTCAATTGAAACTGGCTAATTTATATTTCAATTTAGGCTCTACTGACTGGTGCTTACAACCTCAAAGGGATATTCCTGGGGTTTTTTGACACCAAACTTCCCCATGCCTAATAACTGGGTGAAGACATTTTTTAAACTAAGAGAAGTCACCAATATTCCATCTGTTATCAGTCAGGACATAATCAGAGAGGGTTTGTTCCTACTTTTGCAATATGAAATTAAGAGCTCCTGAACTAGAAGGAAACTAAGTTCTGATTAGGGACCTGAGTCGAGTTAGAAGAGCACATCTGTTACCCACCATATGTGAAAAAACTGATGAGTAATCTTGATACTGTCTCAACAATTCTGAGCACAACTGTTTTCTTTAGATGTGTGTGCTGTAGCAAAATCAGTGTTAACAAAACATTATGCATAATAACAATTACAATAATGGGATATCAAGTTAGGGAGTAACATTTATCCTGAAGTTAAGAAAATATTTTTCTTCTATTTTTTTCCTTTAAACGAGACAACTGAAAATTTCATGTGCATAAATTTTTCTCATTATGTAGTGTATGCACTCTTTGAAAATCCCATGTACCACCCTCACATTTGGTTGCTAAGAAAAATATTTGCAGAACTGTAGCTAGTGAATATTTTATTGCAAAAACATTTGTTTCAAGCCTCCAAGGCCTTGCATCTTTAAAAAAAATAATTTTATACTTTTTATTCTGCCAAAAGGAAAAATATTTAACACTAACAATGTCCATAAATGTTTTGGCTTAGATTTGAATTCAGCTGTCCTGTAGTAAGAAGTTAGTGGGATCATATCTAGTTTTCCTATGATCTCAGATGTATGTTAATCTTGCTCTGAAGTAGGCAGGGCATTATGAAAGCCTAATGGTAGGAGATAAATTGTTATTACTATTATTATGATACACAGGGAATGTACTCTGGGAATACTGTAAAAGCCTTCTGCCTTTTCCAGAAGAAACAAATGTCTACAGCTGATGGGATTGTCTTTCCTGTAGGCTCACTATAACATTTTAGCTTCATTTAAACACTATCTTGCAGTGTGCTTTCATGAACCCATCTGTATGTTTTTGTACACTACCTGTTTTATTTTGTTTGTAACATCAGTTCATGCATATTTATGCACATTTGAATTGATCATCCTCAACAACATTTCAAGAAAATACCTCCTGTATGATGAGACATGGTCTGATAAGAAAATGACTGCAGAGATTGCATCTGTCTCTTGCATGGAAACACAAGAGAGAATGAGGCAGAAATATTCCCTATTTTATCTCTCCAGTTGTAGGTCACAAATGAAATCCATGTCCTAGCTCTCCAGTTGACCAAAGAAGGTAACTACATGGAGAGATGCATAATTCATATAAAAAAGAATGATAAAACATATGAATATTTCCTTCACAGTCAAGCAAATTCTTAGGTGGATCTGCTTCACCCTTGAAGGTACCTTGCTTAAGTGCTTTCAGGTGTATAATATGGAAAATGTTCACCTTAACCAATACTTGCTTTTTCATGTGCTTTTTAAAAGCCTTTCAAATCTCATTAGGTTCTTTGCTTATTCATGAATGTTTATTTATGAAGAACAAGAAGGTAATCAAGAGTAGTCAACATGAATTCATCAAAGGGAAATCATGCTTGGCCAACTTGATTGCCTTCTATGATGGGTCAACTGGCTGGATAGACCAGGGCAGAGCAGTGGATATTGCCTACCTGGACTTCAGCAAGTCTTTTGAAACTGTTTCTCATGATATCTTGATAGGCAAACTTGAAAAGTGTGAGCTGGAAGGGTTGATTGAGAACTGACTGGATGACAGCTCTCAGAGCATTGTGATCAGTGGCCCAGGGTCTAGACGCCTGTCACTAGTGTTGTCCCCAAGAGTTGATACTGGATGCAGTATTGTTTAATTTACTCGCCAATTACTTGAATGAAGGGTCAGATGCTTCCTCAGCAAGTTCACTGATGATGCCAAGCTGCGAGGATTGGCCAATACCCTGGAGTGCTATGCAGCCCTTCAGAAGGACCTTGACAGGGATGGGCAGAGAACTGCCTGAAATTCAACAAAGGCAAATGCAGAGTTCTGTTCCTGGGGGAGAATAATGCCATGTACCAGCACAGGCTGGGGACCAACCTGCTAGGAAGCAGCTCTGAGGAGAAGGACCTGGGGGTCCTGGTGAATAACAAGCTGTCCATGAGCCAGCAGTATGCCCTTGTGTCCGAGAAGGTCAATGGTATCCAGGTGTGCATTAGAAAGAACATCGCCAGCAGATTATGAGAGATGATCATGGCCCTCCCAACTCAGTCTTAGTGAGGTACAACTGGAGTGCTGTGTCCAGTTCTGGACTCCTCAGTATGAGAGACATGGAGCTCCTGGAGCAGGTCTAGGGGAGGAAAACAAAGCTGATTAAGGGACTAGAGCATCTCACTTAAAATGACAGGCCAAGGGAGCTGGATCTGTTCAGAGAAGACATGCCAACAAGGGGACCTATCAATGTCTGTAAGTATCTGAGGGAAGGGTGTCAAAAGGATGGTGGTGCCATGCAATAGGACAAGAGGCAATGGGTAGAAACTGAGGCACAGGAAGTTCCACCTGAACATGAGGAAGAAGTTTACTGTGAGGGTGACTGCACACTGGAAAAGTCTGCCTAGAAAGGTTGTGGAGTCTCATTCTCTGAAGACATTCAAGAGCCATCTGGACACGATTCTGAGTAACATGGTCTAGGGGGTCCTCCTTGAGCAGTGAGGTTGGATTGAGTGACTTTCAGTGGTCCCTTCCAACCTTACCCATTCTGTGGTTCTGTGACTGAATCCAAATCTACAGGTTGCTATCAGCATAACTATGTAACAAATACAGACCTAAATTTCTAAAAATTTGCTTAGCTTGAATGTTTTACATATCCTTTAACCACCTAACAGCAGTATATCTAGCAAAATTTTAAGAAACCAAATTATAGCAGGAAAGAATATCTGCTTACTCTTCTGCAGGTCATACAACTGGATGTGGGAGTTGGAGATAGAGTGAGAGGACCATGTCAGATGTCTCCATATGCATTCACAGTAGCTGTGCAGTTTGGATCAGTAGTTTTGAAGCAATTCGGTGCATTATCTCCAACTTGTCATACTCCTGACATCACAGAATCCATTCAAATCAGATTCCTCCATGATGAAGATAAAGCAGAAATGAGCCCAAGAAAAGTGTCGAAAGCATTGTTACTGCTGAAGATGCTCAGTCTACTGATTCAGAGAAAAACTAGTTCAGAGTGATAGTCTGTGTGGGCACCAGGACCAAATGTTCCCTCTATAGATCTGCTTCTACTTTCTAAAGTAGCCTTTGTGATTAAATAGACCATAGCTGGTAAAAATGTTGCTGTAACCTACATGCATAACCATTTTTGTTTCTCAAAGGCATTTTTCCAATGTACCAAAGCCTTTTTTAACATCCCAGGGAAGACAGAGGAAGTAATCTAAATAGTTCAAATACAATTCAGAACACTGTAGTCTAATATGTATCTGTCATTCACTCAATTGCAATATTGGAAAACTGTCATATATTCTGGAGATGGTTACTGAAGATCTCTAAAAATCTGCCAACAATTTTTGCAGACATATCAAGCTTTCACAGCAGGACCTGCTGCCTGAGCTAGTCTTGTGCATTTCTGGCCTCCTTTGTGCCTCTTAAAGCAAATCATAAAGGAAAAGTCAAGAGAAAGGAGACAACATGGTACAGAACAACACTAGGATTCAGCCAGTTCCAAACCATTCTGAAATGTATCATTATATGCAAAGCAAGTTACGTTTGAGATCAGTGGCATAAACTGAGTTGCAAAAATGCAGTTTCGCACTCTGTTAACATGAATTGGGAAGTGAGCTGTAGGCCACTCCAATGTATAGGCATATAGGGCCTGCCTTTCATGAGGGGGATATTCTATAGTGAAGTAATTAATTTTGCAGCTTAATGTTCCCTATAATATGACATAAATCATATGTAACTTGGTCAAGAACTTCACTGAGCAATATTAAACCAGCAGGGTAAATGAGATAAGCAACAGTAAAATGCAGCACATATCCTCACCCCCACATTTATCAGTCTTCATGTTAGCTTCTTCCCTTCATTGTGAAAAATCAAGTTTGCAAATCTCTATCTTGATAAAACCTGATTTTCAGATCTATTATTCCTACCATGCTAATCGGGCATTGCTGAAACTTCAAATGTTTTCCATTTTTGCAGGAAGAAAACTTGAGGATAATTAATAAGGACAGTACTGATTGGAAACTGCCAATTAGAGACAACAGCTACTGCTTTCATAAGCAAAAAAAAATTCTGATATTTTCAAGCTGCCAGATAATTCAGGATCATTTTTCACTGCTGAACTTCAAGATGTCATTTGAGTTTTTAGAAGGCCCAGTCTCATTACTTTGAATTCTATGGAAAACTTGTTTTACATGAGTGAATCTGCATTAAAGGTCAACTGACAACACTAAAGTGTTGGTGAAAAAAAATCATTATATATAACATTATTATCACTGTATAATTGTTCCATTAAAATTTATGCAGTTACCAATGATTGTTTTTCTCTAATAAAAATATCTTACTAGGTGAGTGTGTGTTTGATATCATACCATACCATGCCTATGAGAAATTTACAACCTTCTTGTTCTGTTTTGGTTTTTCTTTTTTAATCAGACAAGCATGATACTTCAGATTATCTAGTATTTCCGTATTTTAACATAACTTGCAAATAGTTTATAAGAATCAAAGAATGAGTATTCATTTTAATATTTAGTTTAGGAGTCCCTTCTTGCTATCAGCCATGAAAGAGACTAACTTAGAAACATCTGGCACCTGACAGCCACCATCACCAGCGTTCAGTCTCCCAGTCCTTCTATTTCAGGTGCCAGAAAAGAACTATGCTGTCCTCAATTATCAGACCTCTGGACTATGAATTCATCAATTATAAGCTCCTTTTTCTTTCTCCGATTTTTAAGCAAACATCTGGGTAAAGTAATGGAGCCTTTCTTACCACCCTTGGTCCTTGAAAGAAACCCTAACTGTTCAGAAAGATAAAACATGATAAAAATATCTTTATTTCTTTAACTACTTAAATATGCAGCTGGGGAACATACCATGTTTTGTTGGTCCAGTAATATAGATTGAAGACCTGATGGGAAAATACAGTCTATAAATGTATCAAAGGCATGTGTCCCATCAAAGTCTGATTTTCATGCAAAAAGTATGAGACTGGTACCTAGGTGAGGCTCTCCCCGATAAGATTAAGACATGTGCAAAATATCCAACATAGAAATGCTCAAAAGATCACCAAGAGTAGATGCAGTGCTCTATGGGTCTTCATTCTTCTTGAAAGCATCTTATGCATCTTTTCCTTTTATATCTAAATACTGCAATATCTTCCTGAAACTTCTTATCTAATTTCTAATTTAGGAGTGAGAAATGTATTCAATTAAACTCATTGATATTCCTCAGTACCATGATTTTGATGAAGCAGAATTGTTACAACTGTGCTAGCTTTATCTATATCAGCTGAACCTGATAACTGAATGCTCTTCAGGAATAGATAATCTTTTTATTCTTAGGTCTGTTACTGCTCACTCTGAGGGCACAACAATTTTAGCAAGGACTTCTAGCCACCATGACTTTAAAGAGTATTACTGTGCTATCTGAATCTTAGGTTTACTTTTTTCCTAACTACTTGAAATCTGGTACATTACGGAATATTATTTAATTCAGTCATTTAACTTGCTCAGCACACAACTTATGAAAGGTCCGACATGGTCAAGAAAGGAAGGGGAGCAGAGAAGTTCCCAGGGAGGCAGCTGCTATTAACAGGAAAAGATATATATCCCTCCTGAACCAGGCACATTCCAAAACTCAGTCTTACAGGAAAGAAAAAGCTCCAAATGCCTTTTTTAAATAATCAAGGGCTCCAGAGATTTATATAAAATGTAAATATGGTACTCCTGATATATATCAAGCCCAACAAAGAAATTTATGGGTAAATATCGGTGGGAGTTTTTGAGGGTTGTGGCTATAGACAAAGAACTGAGAAACCTGGTGGGGATGTCAGGGAGCTATTTATTATGTCAGACAGGCCCCACAGACACAACACTCTGTAACCCAAGAGGGGAACTTGTAACATCTTTTTCAAAAGATCTGCTAAGATTAATGTTATTATCAGTATTGCAGGGGTTTTTTCTTTCCCATATTCCTAATGTACCCAGGAAGTGCTACTACTTTCCTATTGCTGAGATGCTTCAATAGGGCTTTCCTTCCTCCTGTTCTTAAGACTAAACCTTCTTAGGAATCTTACCATCTCCTCATAAAAAACTGTGCTACCTACATAGGTTTAGGGAAGTTGACATTGTCTAGATTCTCTGAGAAAGAAGAGGTTGAAAGTGGAAAACCGCACCTCTTTTCAAGGAAAGACACAGTCCTTCTCTTTCCCCACCTTAGGGTATCCTCGCTTTGATATCATACATAATTATATACATACTCCTGTTATATACCATGAGTGGAAGTAGAATCCACCCCTCTCATAGATGACAAAAGAGAATGAAGCATTTATTTTCAAGAAACTTTCTACCTTCTCTGATCAGATAGAATCTGCATTGTAACATTGGATATCATGCTAAAATGACATAAAGAAGAAACAGCAAAAACTTTAACTAACCTTTTCCTGTGTTTGCTCTCTTTTTTAATCAATCAGAACCGTTGCATCCTTCAACTTGCAGAACTAAAAACATGCCTACTCCTCCCAGCTAGATGGTTTAAGAGACTTCTCAAATCCAGCCAAGGAAGTAAAAAATGCTACTAGACCATAGAGTAAAAAGCTTTGTGTTATATGAATAGTTTTTGCATCATTATTCATTTACTGTCAATTTGAAAATTCAAACTGATTTCAAATGACTATCTAAAATATGCATACAACATCAGTCAGTCAGGCTTTATTTCATCTTGTTTTGTTGTGGCAGAATTATATCTTACTACAATGTATCTCATTATAATATACAGTTGGAAAAAACAGTGGAAGTATACAACACAAATACAAACTATAATGCCTAGCAAAGTACCGTAAAAGATACATGGATTTATAGTATAAGCTAACGTTAGCACAGCAAATGCTCTGTAGCAGCACTGCTAAAAATACTCTAGCTTCATATTGCTATGCTCTCTCTAGACCCATATCACACGGTTACCTCTCAGGAATTTATGTTTATTTAACCTTTCAAGTTCTCTTAACTGGGCTGATGCCAAAAAGGAGTCTTTTCTCTCAGCAAATAGCTAAGTTAAATATTTATTTCCTAGCAATCTGTTTTAATGTTAGAACTCGGTTCAATTCTCCTTTTCTATAGAAAAGAAAATACTTATATTTCTGCTCCCCATGCTTTTACAGGGATGCTTCCTTTCACTGGCACTCTTTGCTTTTAAGTTGTAGATGAATGATAAGAAAGAGGAGTGAGCAGATGAAGAGGACCTTTTTACCTGTAAGCAGCCATGAGTATATATATTTTTTTTATTTAACTTCACTGTGTCTTTGATCCTCTATCCTCATTCCTAAAGTCTAAGTAGACTCCTGTCCCTGACTCCTTTTCCTTTGAATATGAGCATAGCAGATCTGATTCTTGAGAGGTTTTTTGCTAAGAACCCCGGAATTCCTCCTGACATGCCTGTGCCTGGATGTTCTTTAGCAGATCTTGGTAACAAGAGTTAGGAGAAAGACTCCTACTCTATCCATTTTCTCCCTCATCTTTCTCTTAGAGTATATTACCCAAAAAAGGAAGACAAAACCAGGACTTTTTAAATTATCTTATATAGATGTTAATCATTTTATATCAAAGAATAATCACTTATGGCTTTGTGTACTGGAAGGATTTAATCTGAACCACAGGTTTGCTCTTTCTGTTTTCTCACAAAGTATAATTCAATTCAACCAAATTGAATGCAGAACTAAGCCTGGGAAATATTTTCCAAAGAAGCCAGACTTTTGTTTAGTCATAGTGCAAAGTGATGTATACCATTTCTGCAAACAAAGCATTTCAATTCATACAGACCCCTTTCCAAACTGTTTTAATTCTAGTGGCTCTTATAGATTTACTGATACTTTACACACATTCCAAACCCACATCAAAGATTCTTAACTGTCAAGATCCCCCTTGCTTTGCTTAAAAGTAAGCATCCTGGTTAGAACAGCTTCTTCCTGCAAAAAAACCACACTTGTCTGACATATGTGATTTCCCCTTTTCTGCCTAATTGAGTTGCATTCTGATTGCTCTGTCTAGGTGGGCAACCACATATGTGTACATAGATACACTTCTGAGATTAGGCCATTTTCTATCACCTGCTATAGTGATTGCAGCATTAGTTATTCAAGCAGTTGATCCATAGTACAGTTCCCAGTGATGTTAGTAAACCGGTGATGTTAGACCAGTCCCTATATCTTACCAGCATTTTTTTTTGCATTCTATAATACTCTAAAAGTATTTTCAAGGTATTATACATACTTTTTATTTTTCATTCTTCTCTATCTTGTAATAAACAGATGGTATAATACATATTGGAGTTTAGAAAAAGACTATAAACCTCCTGAAATTTTCCTATTGGATTTTAAATCACTGCATTCCAAGAGTAAGTGGTGTAAACTGTAGCACCCATAATCAGCTTCAGTATTATGGACTATATGGAGCTAAGACTCCAAATTTTGCACACTGAGAAAATTAGATTAGGATTTTAATTAGAAGCCAAATGCACCTTCAGGATTTATTCTTTGAAGTCTTGCAGCCTTTCTTATGTGATGCTAGACTATTTAATCAGGGGTAAGCAGAGATACTGCCTGCACATCACCCAAACAAGATCAGAAACTCCTCCACTGCAAGCCTGAGCTGCTTTTTCTTGCCTCCCCACTGCAGCACAGACAGGTTCAACGGCAGCCAAGACAGCGAGGCTACACCAGTTCCAAGGAGAAGGGGTTTTTTGTCTGAATCAGGGAATTAAACACACTACACCTTACTGTATACTCATGTTCACTGTTGAAGTAATTTTATTTTTTTCAAGGATGACACTAGAAAAATACATCACATAAACAGCTGTTTTAAGTAAATAGCCTTGAACTAATTTTTGTTAGAAGGTATCAGTTATAATAGCATGTTTAAGAGGCCTTACAGTCCAAGGATGACTTTGAAGTTAGGCTTAGGCTGCAGCTGTAGAAGATGAAGAATTGGCATTCAGGTCATAGATTCAGTTCTTGGCTGCATTACAGGTTTTTCAACTCAAGCAAGATTCAGCCCTCAAATTACAGGTTTTCCAATTCAAGCAAGATTCAGCTCTATTTCACATCTCAGGCTGTGCTTGCGTCTTTTTTATTTCTTCCCCACATACTCATATACTCCTGTCAGTCATTTGGCATTTATTTTACATTGACATCTACATTTAGAAGTCTAAAGTTTCTTCTACCTCTTAGGTGACCCTGCACACATGCTCAGCACACAAAACTCTTGACAACCTTCGCAACTCAGATTTGCATTCAAGCCCTGTCATGGTCTTTCTCCTTCTTTCAAGATATTTACATTCCTCCACTGCTGTCCTTAAAGTCCTCATTTTTTGTTATATGTGAATTATAATTACTCTAGCTCAGATTAGAGCTGGCATTCCTGAAGCAGAGAGGAGGCTTGAACACCAGATGAAAACATTGATTGAGAATGATGGACTGCACAGTTGAGATCCAAGAATATCAGGAGGCTAGTTGACTGTCTTGTGGTATGGAAATTTGGTGGAAGTGAGATATAGAGAGGTGAGCATCATCTTTTAAGTGTGGAGTCAGCGTAACCTTCTTCCTAGACATTTCTTGACATCTAGATCTGTGACCAAAGAGAGAAAAAGCCCATTTTGCAGCATGACTCCAGAAGTCCTGGTAAGGTGAGTTTTTTCCCACCAACTTTCTCACACCAGGAGCTAATACGCTAAAAGTTCAGAGGAAGATGTACGGGCACGGTTATGGTATGACTTCGTTATGCCATGGTTCCAGCTTTTATGACCACACTTATAGTCACAAAGTTCTGGATCAGATTCTCTGGCTTGTCCACTGTCTCAGGATCAGTATAGGCTGTTTGGCAAAGCAACTACAAAAAGTGTGTGCAAAAGCTCCTCTTCCACGCTTTTCTTGAGGAACAATTTATGTTCTTTCTAATCTGTTCTTGAGGAAAAATTTTCTATTTTACCTACTGGGACTAGATTCTAACACAGAGATGGCTTTTTCTGGGATTTAATTTTTCAGACTCCTTGCTCTACCAAAGAACTGTGGTATCAAACCATCTGAATTGGTACTTTAAGTACTTGATTTCTTGCACATGTAATGGAGATAGTCACCTTCTCCTTTACCTTCTCCACTCTTCTCTCCTAGTGCAATTCTTAACTGATGTCTCCGAACCAGTTTCTGCTGACCCTGAACATCAGCTTGCATCCAGGTTCAGGCACTGATCAGTAGCAGAATGCAAGGATCAGGAATGCCTGACAGAAGTCAGAAGGAGTGGGAAAGCTGTAGTCACTCACTAAGATTGTTTTCACATTTAAATTTGAACTTGTTTTAGTTCTAACCTCTTCTTGGTGGCTTGGACATGTTTCTGACCCTCACCATTCACAACCAAAGAGTGCAGAACTTGTGAACAGAGTAGTGAGTGACCTACCCATTCCCTCCAACTTCAGTTCTGAAACACAAAAAAAAATCAGACTGCATAGTTACAGGGACATGTTATGACTAGAAGAACATGTGTGACACTAACACTGTGACATGCAGTGGCAGAGAAGGCAACATCTTTTTACTTGTAGTGCCTGTTCTTTTCTTTCTCTTCTGAGAAGTCCTGTTGATCACTGGGCCTTGCAATATTTCTTTAGAAGCAATGGTGCTCAGGTGACTCTGGGGTCTCTTTATAGAAGACAGTTTTGACAGCTATGATGAAGGGGTGGATCTGAATGCAGAAGCAGGTGAAAGGTGGAGGGTGAGGGGAGGGTAATGATTTATAGGTGTTCTGTGAATACCCTGCAGGCAGAAGAATATTTAAATGACAAGTGAACCTAAAAGAATTGATAGATTTCCATAAGTGTTGGGTCCTTTATCTTTGTTCTGTTGAATTTCTCAGCTGTAAAACATGGATAATTATATTTTCTTTCTTTCACTTGTTTTCTTTTTTCTTTATAAGCAGAATTATCCTTCTTCTTTGCTTACTCCTCCCTGACATTTCCATAGCAACACACAAGTCAAATAAGTACCTGTAAATATTTCTTTCAAAAAGCACATAGGGAAGAAAACCTCTGTTTCTATGAAAACAGTAAGATTTATTATATATCCTTATTTCCAGCACTGCATTTCTCTGAGTTCAAACAAGTGCCCTTGAAAAACAAAATCCAAGTGAACTGTGCTCTCCTCTTATTATAAAGATCAGACCTGTGCTCTTTATGAGCAGACACGCACGGCATGTCTCTTCCCAGCTAACTGTGATTTTAAGAGTACTGAATGTTTTGTGGTGCAAGTGTATATTAGTAAATATACCTAATATTTGTAGATATACCTGTACACACCTAACAGTAGTAAATAGTGCAATTCACATAAGCTTCACTCCAAAGCAGAGGTAATCTCATTAAAATCAATTGAGTTCTGTTGGTACAATGCAAGTATTGAAATGGGAATCAATGTGAAATCCACTCTGTTGTTCCCTGATTACAGTGATGGCTGAAGAAATGCTTTAATTTGAAACCACAATATTTTGACATGTGGCATAGAAATCACCAACCTGAATCTCAAATTCCATTTTTAACAAAACTACAGAAAACTTTCCCTGATTTAATCTCCCACTCCAATACTTCCTCTCTCGTTTAGTGAACAGTAAAATCTCTAAGCATTGTATCCAAGTTACAAAATTTCAACGCAAATGTAAAATGACTTTCAGTTATTGTGTAATTATTACAGACTGATGTATTATATCCATAGGGTAACATAGGCCACAATATTCCATGAGCGGTCACAGGAGATATCTGAGACCTTCTTATTTCTTCATGAGACCAACTGGTTACTGGTTACTTGTCAGCAAGATGATGTGAGTCTACCATAGTGCTGCATGTTGCTATATATATCCAATGTCCCTAGGAAATATCCCAGTTAAAACCTTTTCCTCTGCGTATGCATGTCATTTAGAGCATTTCTACCACTTAAATGTGAACTGAGAGCATTTTAGTTGTTTTAATTATCTTTTTCTTTGTATGTCTGTTCAAACAAACATGCATTATGTGAAACTTGAGATCAAAGACTCTAGTTCCGGATATGATAAAGGTGGATTTTATTGTCCCAGAAAGGCCACCTAATAAAGCAAGGCCCAAATAAGTTTGATGGTCCCTAATTTGTAGGTTAGGCCTCATAACCCAACACAAAGAACTTATTGCTTGGTACATAATTGCAGCTAGAAAATGGTTTCTAAAAGCTGACAGATGTTAGAGGGGGTTTATATCTACTCTTAGTTACTTTGACAGCTTAGAATTATGATATGCGGAAGCTGCCAAGGTTATGTAGTGCAATTAAGTGACAAGAAAACTTTAAAGGGATTTAGAGATCAGCTGTAAGTTGAAAACCAGGCTCATGTCTGGATTTAGATTTGATTTCAATGGTATGCTTCCCTGTTTTCCTGCCCTTAAGCTTTGGCTCTTCCAGCAACAGAGGCAGAAAATCAGTTACAAAATTGAGGTCCTGTGGAAAAGCACATGCACAAGAAAATGCTGTTCACAAGTTTTTGTGAATTTTCCTTGTTTACTTGTTTTATTCCATGTGGACTTTCCATATTTCTCATTTTCTTCTATCTATTCCCTTTCCTTCATTTTAATGATAGTCCTATAGGACCTTTCTGACAACTTCAGAGTTTTTTAGTTCCCAATTTTTGTTTCTTGAAGATACAATTCTTCTTTTCAGTGGTTTTTTCCCCCCTTCTTTTGTTCTCTTTTTTCTTCATTCTTTTCTGTAAGATTCCAGTCATATGCTAGTCAAACTTTTTGTTTCCCCACTACTTTCTACTTTCTAAACCAACATGTCCCAACATGTTACATAGTCCCTTACATTAGCATTCCCTGATTTCTGCAAGATTTCAGCCTTGTGTCACGTTGTTGTTTTTTCCCCACTGTTTTCTATTTTCTCAAATAGTATGTATTTTTTTTCCCTAGCTAGCCCTAGCTCAGCCACCCTGAGCTATACATAACATTTTAAGGCTGTTTCCAGTATCCATGTTAACTTATTTTATGATGGTTTAGCTATCTGTCCACAACAATGTAGTCTCTTATACAGATGTTATCTGTCTTCAACCTGCTTAGCTCAGGTATCAATTACAGGGCATTAGCCCAAACACCAGATGAGTGGCCATCTATCAAGAGGCTTTGGCAGACCCCTAGAGCCCATATTTTCATTGTAACTGATACCTGAGATAGCTATATAAGTTTGAATCAGTCCATAAGTTAGATCAGCTACAAACATATTCATGATTGTAGTATCACAAGTGTTCATTCAAAACATACCTTAAGATGTTCTTGCCATGCAGGTCTTTTTCTTTCAGCCCAATTAGGCTTATGTTTCACTAGTAATGTGTAGGATCAAAGACAGTATCTGGAATTAAGCATTTTCTTACAAGATTTTTAGTGCAAGAAATAGCCTTTTAGTTGAGGAGTACCCTTCCACTACCTGTCCTTATGGTCTCCAATCTTCCCAGTTTTCACATCTTTTAACTGTATGAGTATATATTATTAAGTACATTAAATTAATACATATTATTAAAGAATTTAACACTTTTAAAAATTGAAAACAAAAAGCTTTTCACTCTAATGAGCTTAAAATCTCAACAAAGCTTTTCACAAAAATATTGGATACCAAAATCAGGCTACCTGGCACAGGTGTATAATAGTTACACTGAAGACAGTAACAAGACTCTGATTAACACCAGTGGAGCCCAAATTCTGCCCAAGGAAACCTGAGGTGTCATTCTAGGGCTAGTTAAACTTTTAACATGATGAAGACAAAAGGAAACATAAGGCTTTTAAGGAACCATTGGAGCCCAGTAAGCTGAAAATTCAACACCTGCTCCCCTCAACTGGAAAATATTAAGTGTACATGTGCCTACCAACAGAAATGTGCCTGAAGCACATGCCAACTGTTTTCTTATGATAGGTGTAACTGTGTCTTTTACTTGCAGATCTATTCCATATTTTAGTCTTAGATACTCTCCTGCAACAAGGCATAGCTTATAAAGATTTGGCTTTGAATCAAGCAAGTTAATTCCTCATTTAAATGCAATGAGCAATAGACATATAAGTAAACAGGAAAAACAGAACTTACTTGTTGCAAAAGAAAGTTTAGTCTCCAGTGGTAAAAGTAAAGCATTTTGCAGATGGTTTTTTAAATTTGAAAAAAGCAACTCCTCCACTAAAGAAAGGGACATTGCATTATACCACAAGACTGTCAGAATGATGAAAAATACATCAAGCATCCTGAATGCCACTAATAGCAAAGCAATGTAAAGTTCACATGGGATACAGCAGAGGGACTGGCGCAGTGCCTATTGAACTCTGGGTTAGAGCACGGTGGATCTGCTTCAAAGAAACTTTCATGCTCAGCACGTAACATGAATCTGTCCCTTTAGCTTTCTGACCTGCTTTGAGAGCCAAGCTTTGTCAGACTTACAATTATAACTGGTTCAGAGAACTCCAGTCCAACCTGTCTGTCCCCAGATGCAATTACAGGATTTTTTCTGACTTGTCTGGGGAACGAGGGTTAACTGTATTCCCCTAATGTGTCCCGGATATGGGGACATGGCTCAGTTCTGCATGCTATGTGGCTCTTAAGCAGTGCTGTAATTGCATCTTGGAGCTTGGAATCTGGAATCCTTTACAGCTGCTGTGCAGAACTGACCAAAAGAAACCTAAAATTGCTGTACTCAGAAGAAAGGGCATTTCTTTTCCTTTCCATGAGAGCTCCAAGGAGCTTAAACTTTTTATCTACTTAGTGTTTATGTTAGCCTGCTTTGAACTGTTCTTTCATACCTTAAACATCACTACAAAAATGCTTGCTTTCTTCTTCTCCTTATATATTAAACTAATCAGAGACTGGACGATCTTCATCTTTATTTATTAGGCTTTTCTGATTTAAAGAGATTGTGAGTTCCATCAGACATCTGGTGGCTGAAAGCCTACCACTGAGACCAGGAGCACTAACAGCCTGATGCTGTTCCCTTCAGCATATCTGTCAGACAGCAGTTCAGGACTGCAGTGACCAACATAAGGCCACTGGCAGCCTCTGCCAAAAAAGTTCCTGCCATACTCAGTAACCAGAAATGCTTATAGGCTACTTCCTAGTGTTCCCTGACGATGTAATTAAGACTTTGGGCTGGTAATGTGAGGGCAATTATCGTTTTATGCAAAAGCCTCACACCTCCATGAAAGAAGAAGATTGTTTGACTTGTCTGTTTTAGTACCATGACTGTGAGAGACTGAAAGACCTTCCTTATAGAACACTGGGGGACAGAAACACCTCTCATATACTTAAAGGATGCATCAAATGTATAACGCATGCTTATGAACCACTAGCATAAAGACTTAGGTGTCAGTGGTAAACTTCGCTCTCTACATCCTTTTTGCTTGTTTTACGGTGAGCTGGTGGTGTATTTCCTGCAACGGGAAAAAAGCTTCTCTGACAAAGGGGATGCTTTTTCTTGCTTGCTGATTTGTTATAAATCCTAAGAAACTGACTGAGAAAACCAAAAAAAACCCAAATCAAAGTACATTTCTCACAAATTAAAATGTCTTATGTCTTGCATAATTAAAGAGTCAGGTGTATTTTAAAGAAATAGCAGCCAGCTTCTCTGAAGGCAGCCTCTGTCTTCAGTTTCATAAAGAAGATATAGCACAGCAGCATCCTCTACTATGGTCAACTCATTTTGAAATGCTGTGGTTTAAAAAGGCATACAACTGTCCTGAGACCAGATATCTGCTCTGCGGAAAGTATATTCATTCCTTTCCACAGATGAGGGGTAGAAAAAGAATGCCAAGCACATGATTTCTACCATCAAGATTTCAGACACATGTCCTTCTTTTCACAGTAATCATCAAGTCAGCATGTCTTGAAACCATCCTGTTCCAAAGAGACTTTAACAACTCTTGTGCAATGCAGTGAAAGCTTTTCTGAATTACTGACATGATTTTCTGGGGAGTAGCAAAATATGAGATTTCTGATGTTGAGCAAATATTGTTTATTCACATGAGGTACTTATTCACTTTAGACAATGGTCTGCCAATGTAAGAAAAGCAGAAAGATTCATACAGCACTTCCCACTGACTTTTTGCAGCATGAGAGGTTCAGCTTGATGACTTGTATAGTACACTAGTTTTATCACTAAATTTAATCCATCAGAAATCACGAGTTTCCATAGTTGTTTTCATAGTTGAAAGTGAGAAATTCAGTATTGGTAATCATGACAAAACAGAACCATGAAAAACTTCATTTCAGAGAACTGTCTTTGTAAAAGGAATTTTGCCAAAAACATCAGTCCTTAGGATGACCTTAATTAGGACCGTATTGATCCACAGGAGGAAAATTATTTCAGGTGACAGGCTGTATTGAAAATCATGCTGTTCTCAATTCCTTCTGTGCTCAGTCTTTTCCACTTACTCTAGAGTAAGAAGCTGCAAGGTCTGGAAACACAGAAAAGGGCAAGAAAATTAATCTTGCTATTCTCAGGGCACCACAAAATCCTGGAAACTAAACTTGTCACACTCTGGACCAATTCGTCTCTCTCACTGGCTTGCAGTTGTTCTCTGGTCCTACTTCTGAAGCATCCTGCACGACAAAGCAGGATTTTAACAGTTGTCTTGATAATTGATATTGAATTTTTTGTGACACACCTGACATTTTCCCCCCACCTACACTGTCTGGAGTTGAAATCTGGGCTCAAGTAAATGGCAGAATACCTGAAGACCCTGACACCTGATTTTCAATCCAGGATATACCACAGACTCAGGTAAAGGGAGAACCAGGTTCATGTTGAAGAATACATTCTGTGCAAGTAGCTCAGTGTGCAGCTGCAGTGTGAGACACAAGTCGAGCTCTGTGTTTGGGGAACCCCAGGCAAGAGCCCATGAATTGGAACCATCCTTTTGCACAACAAAGGGCACAGAGACCTGTGGCCCAGTCAGGGAACCAGACACTCAGAGACACCACAGGAGTCTAGGACCCCAAAATTTTCTCTTACTTAAACTGTGAGGGAATAAAAGCCCAAGAATTCTCTTGTTTGGGGTCCCTCCTTGGAAGCACCCAGCTTGAGTGGTTATTTTCTTGTTGTTGTTGTTTTCTTGTCGTTGTTGTTGGGACGGACTCGATAAAAAGCAGGCGAAGATCCCGAATAGATAAAAGTGAAACTTCTTAACTCTCCATTACTCCGTTATTTTTTCACACAGCTACTTTTATATGTTTCCTAAGTGTACGTGCACTAACATTATTGGTGCTCATTACACAGAAACAATCACCTATTGGCCACAGTTACAAACTGTCTCTGTACAAACTCATCCAAGTTTCTTATCTTCTGCTTCTCCGGAGTTCTCTCAGTCTCTGCAAGCTGTTTATCTTTACAGGTACACAGCAGTCTGGCCAAGGTCAAATTCTTCTTGCTCTGTCAAGAAATCCACAGGCCTGATACAGTTTCCCACATTGCACCACAATTATTTTAAGGACTGAGATGACTGAGACTGTGCTATGGAAAACCTGGGATCAAGCTGGTAAGGAAAGATGGTCTGACACTGTGAGTGTGGGTTGCGTAGCTGCGAAGGGGCTTTGGTCCCTGCTCAGGTGATGTGACTGCCAAAGTGGCTCTTCATGGTCAGACAGGGATGTTTCCTTAACACTCAATCACTGGCAGAGTTTGCTTCATTACTATATAGATGTATCCTATCTTTAAAGAGGCAGAGCTGAGTGCTGCCACCAGCATCATGCAGTGCTACTGTAACTTAGAAATAAAAGACCACACTATAAAAATGAAAGAAAAAATGGTAAAACTGATTGCACTAGGGGAAGTTCAAGTGTTGGCTCATTTTCCCACTCTCATTTCAATCATAAATTTATTCAGTTTTCTCTAAACTTTGTAGATGAAGGTTCACAGCTAATTGGGCCTGAAATTACTTTTTTCTACAATTGATTGAGAGTGCAAACCTGGGAACACAAACTTGAAAGCCAGACTGAAGGCCGTTTAAAATCTTGGCCCCATGGTGCTAGCTGTTCTGTTGGCTGCCTTTCAGAGTAATTTGAAACCGATCCGCTCTTCAGCAGTACAACAGAGCAATTTTCTACCTGGTTATCATAAACAGAACAAGTAAACAGCAGTGTCTAAGAGGGGTTAGAAAGCCTTATATACTCAAGGTCACAGTTTGGGCAACTGGCTTAGCTTAGCTCAGCTTCAACAAATTGCAAGAACTGGTGGGACTAAAGCATGTAAGCTTTTGTATACTGATGGCAGGCAGACGAGCAGCAAAGATGAGCAGATTGAAGCCTCTACAGCATCATCAAAGCGCATATGTGTGTGACACAGGGGATGTACCCACATTCCTTGAACCTTAGTGAGAAATGTGCAACTGTGGCAATAAGTCTCAGGGTATTCCAAAGCTTTATAGTGTTTTGGCAGGCCCAAAACACTGAGTAGGTCTTTGATACCTCGTTTCAGAAATTAACATTGTTTGGTTAATCCTCACTTCTTTTGGAACACCTGTGAAATCAAAATCGAACAACAAAAAGCACAGCCAACCAGAAAAAAAGATGGTTTAAAAATGGTCTTGTTCATATTGATTTGAGCCATCACAGCACTCATGTATAATTGTGTGCACCTTAATTATTTCCTAAAACATTATCTGCCAATGCTGTGCATTAACCATTTACTTTTCCCTCCATACCTGTGGCCTGAGAAAACTGAATTTCATAGAGGGCAAAGCAAACTCTAAACCTGTATTACAGTTTATAAAGCACTTTCATATCCTTCAAAATGACAGGCGTTATATATACATCACATTATCTTTTCCAACTCTTCTCAAGTATTCAGAAGCATAAGGTGTTTATGGTTCAGACACTTAAAACTGCCTCTGGTGTCCAACTCAAATGTAAGGAACCTCTTACACCAAGACATCATTTCAAGCTATCACCTCCCAATATGTAAAAGCAAACACAAACTTAACAGCCACCAGAACAGTTAACATAAACCTGTGATGGCAGATCTGTTGGCAGAAAACATGAACAGAAACTGAATAGAGCAATGCTGCCAGTATCACAATTATACCAGGCTTTAGAAAAAATTCTTACTATACTTTTCAAAACTGAATTATATTTCTGAGATATTCACTTTTACTAGAAATAATGATCTCTCTCACAATGAAATACTTTTTTTTTCTTTTTTAAATGAGTGAATTTTCTTTCAGTGACAGAGAAAAGCTATTGGAAGATGGAACAGAAATTTTATCTGAAGTTCAGATTATTTTTCCTCATACACACACCAAGTGTTGGCTTCACTCCTGTAAGAAAATTAAGTATTTACTGGTTATTTTGAC
The DNA here is from genome assembly GCA_013396655.1 of Campylorhamphus procurvoides. Classification (NCBI taxonomy): domain Eukaryota; kingdom Metazoa; phylum Chordata; class Aves; order Passeriformes; family Dendrocolaptidae; genus Campylorhamphus; species Campylorhamphus procurvoides. The sequence goes on along the minus strand of WBMV01007167.1, from coordinate 47,735 downwards.
ATTCAAAGTAGGCACTGAGCAGTAAATAGCAAATTTTACAAGTTACTACTGGACACACTTCACAATTCACATATAAAACATTTAGTGCAAAAATATATTGCCTTTATCTTCCTGGTAAAGCAAAAAACACATTGTAAGCAAAGTCAGTAAACACCAACAATAAGTACATTATTGTCTTCAACTACATTCAAACTTCACAAAACATTCATGATACGCAAAAGAGAATTAAGTTTCAGTGATAACATATATGAATTTTTATTTAGCTGAAATTTATAGGGAAGGAAACAACTATATAGGACCACAAACATTATGTCTTAATATTAATTTCTATATCAGGAAATGAAAATATTATCAGAGCAATCAGACAAAGCTCTTCCAATAAATGCATGTGGCATATGAGGATGTTATTAGTTAATGTATTCCTTTGGATGTCTTGGGTAATTTAAAAATAATTTTGTCTACCTGTGGACAATTTACAGGAAAGCTAGAAACAATTTAGTCCACAACTGCTGAAATCATTAAACTTATTTGCAAAATTTGTTTCCTCTGTTTGTAAGGTAGGTCTCTCTGCTGACATTCTGATGGCATTTTGTTACAGGTATAACATAGTGGAGATGCAAGGAGAGAGCAAAGCTTATCATTGCTGAAAGACTACAGTGTCTCCAGAAGCTGGTGACATTGACAGAGCATGTGAGTCATAAAGATGATGCATGGAATTATGGGCTACTGGGGGATCTCATCTAAAGCCTGTGAAGATCCCTAAAAAAAAAAAAAACCAAAACCAAACTTAAAAAAACCCTCTTAAACAGCAATGCTGCAGTCAATATTTCTTGTGGCAACTCAGCTACACTCTTGCAGTGGAAAATAGTTTGCCCTTCTATTCTGTCAGAAGAAATGTTCTCAAGATCTAGGTGGATACTGAAATATATAGGCCAGGCTGGGTGTCTCCTTACTCCCTGGAGCCAAGCTGTGATGTGTATTCCCAACCATGCATCTCCTATATAAAGTCCTTAGAATATGTACTCAGACAAGAGAACATCAGCGGTGTTATGCTGAAAGTAGTTTCCATATGAAGCTAAGTGATTTTACTACCAAAGGCAACCCTTGCATGCATATTTTAATAAATCTATTTGATATCTATTCACAGAATCTTTCTTTTAAATGACAGCTGCCTCCCAAGTTCCTTTTTTAGAAACTGAAACACAAGTACATGCCCTCTTTCAAGGACATGGGTCCATGCATGAAAATGCAACAGTTTTTAAGTAGTAGGGAAAGAGCTGGTACAAAATAGACAACACACAGTAAAGGCTTCTACTATAAAGTTTCCTGCATCCAGAGGCTGCAGGATTACTGGTTAGGAAGATATTATTTTTTCCTTTCCAAGGAAGGCAGTTATCTTAAATAAGCCATTGAGAAATTATAAACAGAAGAAAAAGGAAAGTAATGTAAATATTTTAAAACAAGCAAGTTCTTAAATATCACGTTCTTGCACAGCAGTACCCTCTAAGCCTCAGAGTCCTATCAACTTACTGATAAACCCAAGATTTTTGCCTCAGTTAGCACTGCAAAGAGCTTCCAGAGTGGAATGAATTCTGCTGTGTTGAATTGCAGGTTCTTTATAACTGGTGGTAATGTAACAGGCACAAAAAGCCACTCAATTCCTAGATCTTAAGCACAGTTAGGAGTGCAAGCAACCACAAAAAATCATACTCTGGTTTGTAAACTGCACAGTTTTGATAAGAAAGTCATTAGCAGCAAATGAAGAGGGCCCTTTATGATGACATTGTTTTATAGTTGCTTCAGAAGCAGACTTCAAGGTCAAAAAGTACTTCACATCTTCCTGCAGTAGAGACAAAATGCCATGTTTCAGGAAATCTGGTACAATTTCCTTTACTCTGAAGCTTTGTGATTTCCCTTCTAGTTTCCAGGAGGTACTTCTTTTTTATGGGGCACTGACATTTTATTCCTACACGTACATCACTTCTGCTGCTATTCCACTCTCCTGCTGTAGTCTGGGCTCTTGTTTACTCATACGTATCTATAGACAATATGTGTGAATATATATCTATATGCAATTTACACTACTTAATTTCTTTTCAATCTTATTTTCTTGTCTTCTTACTTTACACTTTACTTTTGTGTTTCTTCACCTGCCTGATTGTAGGTAAATGTACAATGTGCAGTGTCTTTAAAACTTATTAATTCAAATAAAGTTATGAAGTATGAAAATCAGTAAAGGATACAAAGAATGACAGAGGATCAATGTTTATCTTGATGGCAATGATTTATGCTACAAGGAGCACTAAATGGGCCTGGAAAACAGCGTAATCTCCTGTGCCACAGGCAAGTTCTTCACTAATTTGAAAATCTACTGAAGAAAGTTTCAGAATAAGATGGAAAGTTCCAAGTTTCAGAGCAAGCTGAGAGTTAAACAAATTTGTGGCTTCATTCTGGCTTTAAACTCCATCACACAGGGAATAGCTGAACTCAATTGCTACCTAAGTGGTATTTTAGGGAATTAGGATAGTCTTACAACACCTTGAGACAGCTGCAGATTCTTTGGTGTTTTAAGGAAGGAAGGATCCTTATCTTCAGTCAGGAAGAATGTCATTCATTAATCATCCTACTTTGTTCTGTTGTGACAAATAAGTTTATACTATTGATAAAAAATCTGTAAGTAACTCGGCAAAGAAACCTCATTACTAGATAGCTAAATAACAAATGTTATCATCATAACATTTCCCTCTCTGAATCTAATTAACTTCCAAAAGAGGCAAAAAAAAATCCCTTTCCAGTTAGAAGGCAAAATAATACTACCATGAGTGAAAAGGGTTGGCAAAACAGCAGCAGAAGGAGGAAGGAAATGTTCAACATATTCTTTGGATTCCTGAAGTATATAATGCAGCCTTGAGGGTAAGCTGAACCTCAAAGAAATGGAACCACAGCAAGGCAGTTCAGGTGCATCCCCTGTGAAAAAAGCACACAAATCAAGCAGCAAAGGAGTTGCAATGGTCCATGAGTAAACAGTCCAAGGCTGTTACACTTGGGAAGAAGCAAGACAGTTCTGTATAGAGGTTAGGTGCTGTGGAAAGTAGTTCACATCCACCCACCAACATGTCAAAATAAAGATGAGGTCCTTGAAGTGACTTTGCCCTTCCCTGCCTGTGCACCAGTCCCAGAAGTCATTTCTCCTCAGCTCATTAAAAGATATCATACATGCCTTGGACATCCCAGCCTCAAGAATATGTGTGTGTGTGCCTCAGAGAAACAGGATGAATGACCATTTTTGAGCTAGATGACAGCCATCATATGTGGTAGATTTCCCTAAGAGGGAAGCAAATCCATGCTGTCTGCTAAGAACAGAACTGATTTCAAGGGACTTCTGCTAAAAAAAGTAGTCATTATTTGTTTATTTATATTTTATATTTATTTTTCCTTGAGTTTTGGGGTATATATACAAAATCAGATACACAAATAAGGATACAGACAGTTATTGGGATTTCCAAAACTGTCTACCTAGACATGGTACTCCCATACATATGAAAAGGGACAACTAATTTGCATGTAGCACTAAGTTTACCCACAATTTTGTTTAAAGAGCTTTTACAAAATGCTTCATGTGAAAATATACTACTAGAAGTCAGAGAACTAGTCAAAGTGATATCATTTATCAGTAAGTTAATGCTGTGTTGAGAACACTAGTCAGAGGTACAATGAGCACTTCCAGGTCTGTTCAACGAAGCGCAGTCAGCCAGATTGGTCTGGTACCAGAACTGGGGCTTTTGCCACATACATCTGTCTACAAAGGCAGATACCACAAAAACTGTAAACACACACGTTTCCAAACTCTCCATTGTTTCCTTTATTACAGCAAAAAGGATGCCAAACTCAGTTCTTCACAAACCTCGAACAACAGGATCGAGCTATGAATTTTTGTTGATTGGATGATTACTGGGTTCATTAAAAACATATTCAGTAACACACAAATTTTCACAGTAGGTATCATAGCTGTAACTGATTCTACTGGAAATTAAAAATTGGCAGCACTCTGCATCTCACATGCCAGTTAGGACATTCACATCTGATTAGAGCTGTGTTATTTATACTGCTATAATTATCAATTTATCTATATTTCAGTCTTAAATTCTGAATTAGATTAGCATGTCTCAACTCTGTTTATCCTAGAGAGTTTTCCATGTAGAAATTCCCAGCTGCGTTTCCCCAGGAGGCAAATTAATTATATACACCGGAAAATATTACACAAAATTCAGCTTTAGGATCCTAAAGTCAACATTCTAATTTGTTCTCCTTCTGGCCCAATAACATGCCTTAAGATTATGATTAGCTGTTTTGCAGGTGCAGAATTGGAGGGAAGGAGAGAACCAAAATTACTTTACCCATATTTGACCAGCCTGGATAGAAGCTGAGCAGATGAGGCCACCATTGAGTTTCTCTCCCCTTTTACCATAAGCTGGTGCAGTAACTGGAATAAACGCAGCACAAATCAGTGGAGATGACTGTTTGCCCAATATGTTGTGGAACACTGTTGTCTTTCTCTGTTTCATCGAAGCATCTAGAGGAACATGCTGGTGGTACCTAAACACTTGGTCTGTCCCTGGCTGAATTCAGCTGTCATTATAAGTGGGCATCACAGCAAGAGGCAAGTGAATAAGCCTTTGCCTCTACAGAGAAATGTTACCAATAGTTGTGACAGCTGCACGGTAGAGCCAGATACAGCATTTTTGGTGAATGCCATGGTACCCAAAAATGTGACTCCAGCTGATTCAAATAGTAAAAATAATGATTTTATGTTAACTGCATTGTCAGTCTTGTCTCACGTCTGTTTATTTTTTTTTCCCATGGGCAGATTCCCAAACTAGTGAAGAGAAGGAGAGGTAGGATACTGCTGTCATCCCAGCTGCAGGAGAGGGGCGCTGTGCCAGGGTACACAGCACACATTCCCAGTGTCTCCTTGGTGGTGAGGGTGATGCTTATAAAAGGCTCTGACCATTTGGCTCTCCATACTAAGGCTGGAGATTAAATGCTTCAGGCAAGCAAAGCTATAATTTCTGTTCAATGTGAAAAATAATAATAATAATTTTTCTTCATTTGGAAAAAAAAATGCCGTTTGGTTCAGATATCCCCCCTTATTACTTCCCTTTTTCTGGCTCATAGTAATAGCAAAGCCAAAAATCAAGAAGCTGCACCTTTGTTTTGAAAATACCTTTGACAAGTAATTGGTGTGTAACTCTGCCAATGCTATGAGCAATAGCAGCACACTGCAGCTCATCAGCATTTCAAAATGAATTTCTGGAAGTACAATGTAAGCAACCCATCACTCGATTCCAGTTTGCTCCTGTGCCTGCTTTTGAATTTTTGATATTCCTTAACTGAAGTAACCAAGGTTATCATTTTCAGGATCCCTTATCCCCAAGAACTCCAGCTTAATCCCTTGTTTATCATTTATTCAAAGCAGTACATTCTCATTTAATTTGAAACAGACCACAGGATAAATGTTATTATTACTATTATTGTTATTATTATTTGGTTATTAAGTATCACGTGTATCAGAGAAAGCCTTTTTGATTAATTTAAGAATATACAAAACTACAATACTTGCACATCTGAAACACTTCGCTGCTATTAGAGAAGAAAGAAATTGAAAGGAAGAAAGAAAACCACATATTGATTTTAAAAACAGTCTTTGACCATAGGCCAACTAGACAGTATATCTGCTCCATGTTTACTTTTCACATAAACCTTTTCTGTCTCATTAGTAGCCTTCAAATGTACAAAGAGAAAAGGCTAGCTGTGAGCCTGAGCTGCAAGATCACACCAGCACTACTGCCTTTGACCTAGTTACTTTCAACAAACTTTCTGGCAAACCCACTAAACTTGCTAGCATGTGTGTACTGCTGCTTTTCATCTGCCTCCAGAAGCCAGGTTTGGCTGGAAGAGGTGCCAGGTAATAGTTATACAATGAATCAAACTTTAAAATGTGGTGGAGGGACAGTGTGGGTGTATGAAAGAGGGGGCATGTAGACATAATACTTAAGTCCTTGTCTTAACAAATTTCAGCATTAGATGAGTGCAATTTTCTGTTTCTATATCTTTGTCATATGGTTAACAAGAGAAGAGGAAAGAATATTGCAGAAGACACATGATCTGACAGGCTAGTGTACTTACAACTTACTCCTTTATCTCCAGATTTTTCTCACCCACACTCCATTTCTATTCCTATTGCTATCACCATGTATTTGTTGTCATTCAGATATCTAATGTGGGAGACATGCAGAGGTACTTATTTTCCCTGTACTTAATCATTCCAGTCTCATCAATGTTACAGACTTTGTGTGTGTGTATGCTCTGCTGATGAAAGTCACAGATACACCTTTGCAAATCTGCAAGTCACAGTCTAATGAAGCATCCAGGCAAAAAAAAAAAAAAAAAAAACAAAACCAAAAAAACAGTGTTTTCTGGCAGAGAACTCAAAAGCAGCAAAGCTCACTCATCCCTAGGTTATCAAAAAGCCTAAGCAACTTCTATCTGGAGTCCAATCCCAGCCAAAAAAATCTCAGAGATGGAATGATCTTAAAAGCAAGGAAACAGAGATTATTTAAAAAAAAATAAGGCTGAGAATGAATACATATTAAATTACCTGGTTAGGAAAGACCTACCTAAAGATAATTCTTTACTAGAATCAACTTTCTATTCTAAAACACTCTAGATTTTTTACTTCTATCAGATTTTATATATAGTGTGATTTCTTAAAAAGATTGATTGATAAATAGAAATATATTTTATCTATAAATATATAAATAAACCTTATCAATAGGTCTTTTTTATGACTGTTTTAAGATTTAATAGTTTGTATTCACTAGTCAGATAAGTGACTATACTATACAGAGGATCCATCATGCAATGATAATTTGGACAAGTTTGCAGAAGAAATTAGTATATCAAAGGTACAGCTAATACTTTCAATGGGATCAGAATCACCCTCTAAGGAATGCAGGTGTAGGAGCATGGTTTGTTTTGTGCAGTTACACCATAACAAAGTCTGTTTAATCACCTACCTGATATTTTCATTTTCACATGGGAATCCACCAGCAGTATGCAGCAAGAGTCATCAGTAAAGGAAACCCAATTGCCAAGAATTTACGGTTTTTTTTTTCTTTGCAGACATGCACTTTTCCTTTTTTTAGTGTTTTAACAGTTGAATCAGGAATATCTTATTCATAGGAGAAACACCTCCCTCTTCAAGCAGACTCTCAAAAATCTGTAGAACTGCTCTGAAAGTAAGTCTCTATACTACATTTGATGTATGGCTTTCCTACCACATTTGGAAGTTCAAAGCTGGGGCAATAATTTTGGAAATATTTTAGGAAGATAATCATGGGCAGGTATGAGATGGCAGAGCTTCACTAATTCAGTTGATTTCAACAAAACTTCAGCTTACATCAGTTGAGAAGCAGAACAAGCATGCAGAACAATAAAATATTCTTACAGAGAGAGCATGTGGTTTGCATTTAACCCAGCACCCTATAGCATTAGGCATGCAAACAGACTGGTGAACCAGTCCAAGTCCAAAGAAATGCTATGATTTTCCAATGACCCTTATCAACTTGTGTCAGATGAATGTAAGCAGTGAAACTCTGAAGCTAACTTTGTAATATTCTTGTCTTCCAGTAGCATCCCAAAGGTATTGATTTTTGCATTCTGAGTGACAAGAAAGATTAATGAAACTGCAAGAAGACAAATGCAAAGAATGTGTCCCTCACTTGAGGTTATGTCCCAGAAAGATTTATCAGATAGAAAGGAAAAAAGAATTATTTAACAGTTAGATTTTCTCTAGAATCTTCTTTTTTTCTTGAGGGCCATTTTATCTCATTATCATAAAAACTGACCAGAAGTTTGTGGTTTGATACAGATGCTGAGAAACTGTTTTCTTTCATTCCACACATGCACAAATACACACAAAGAGTAGATTACAAAGGCATTTTCAGTTCTGTGATGCCTTTTAAAATTGTGAAATAGAAAAGCCTTTTTTTTCTCCAGTTAATAAGACCTTATTTACAAGATCTGCAGCTTTCTCCCACACACTGACAGTGTATAGACACTGCTATATGCTGTGGTGAACAGTAGTCTGGTTTTTTAGAGTTTGTTTCATTATTATAACAGAGTATTATGCTTTTATATGTCATCTTGAAAGCAATTTTTATATTAGCTATACATGTTGTTTATTTGTTTTTCTTAGTGTTAAAATAGAAATTAACTTTTACTGAAACTCTACTGCACATTAGCTATTGTTATTGCTGTAAACATGTAAATCATTATGAAAGCATTTATTTTTGTTATGGAGTATACTCCTCGCATTATGTTCCAGAATGCCTGTTGGTTTAGTCTTTGAGTTGAATATGAAGTTTCTACTTAATAATCCCAAATGTAGCTTAAAGGATCTGAATCCGTAATAAAAACATGACTCTGGCACTGTCAGGTTTTGGATGGGTACGATGGGTATGTAACCAATTAGTACAGTCCATGCCACACGCCTCTGTGTTGCCTCACTGGCCCGAGCGAGCCCAGATGGGTGCAGGAGAGCGTGAAGCTTGGGAACAGTTTCTAACTTAGTGAGAGGAAAGGTAGGACAGGACTTTTGGAGACCACAGCACCACACAGCAAAATTTTCTAAAAGCCTTTGCAAAATTCTTCTTCAAAACATTTTGCATGGTGCTCTACCCATACCTCTGCAAATCATTTCACAGGGGACTGTGAATTAAAGTGACTTTGATGAGAACAGCATATCAGTAACGCCAGCACTGAGCTAAGAAGTGCTATAAATTCTCAGTTAGCAAAATCACTTGCTCACAACTGCCCTTTATAAAAGTCGATGTCTATGATCATTATCAGTGTGCAAATTGAACCTGACAACAATGCATATAGATTAGTTGAAACAAAGTATAGCTTCAATAGCAAGGAAAAGAGTAACTTCATTATTTTCTAGGAGCTTTTCTTCATATTTCAGATAGGAATTTTTTATTTCATACACAAGACTGGAATTGGTTGCTAAAAGAAATTCCTTTCCCATCAATATTTTATTGAAAATTCACATTTTTAATTTTTCTTTTGCAGCAAGATCTACCTTGTGTTTTCAATTTTGCCAGTTAGGTTTTTCTTTTTGCTTGGCAGGCAAACTCTTTGCACATTGCTGTTCTACTGAGGATATAGCTTTTCAGTGGGTGTGCTTACTTAATTACCTTGAGTAACTTTTTCCTTCCATTCCATCAGACACCTATGCAACTCACATGTGCTCTAAAATAATAGCAAAATGCTCATAATACAACATAAATAGTATGCCCATAGATTTTTCTTTCCTTTGGAAAATAATTATTCTGTTCAAGCTAACTAATGTATCCAAATCATGGACCCCCTCGCTAGCTATACCTCAATAAACTGTAGATCAACTCATAACGTTCCTCACAGATCCTCTGTGTGCAAACCTTAGATGTACTTGCCTACCAAAGCTCAGAATATCGTTACTTCTGTCTCATTTTATTGTTAAAGGAGAATGACAGAAGGGTGAGGGGTAGGCTGAATCCTCTGCTGTCACTGACCATATATCTCCACTAACTATACAGACACTGGGGGCATAAGTTACACAACCGCACCCTTATAAAGGACCTCAGAGATTATTTAGCTTAAGTAATTACATGTTTAGCTGAAACATTTTGGGGAATAATATAAATTAATGGACTATCTTGTATTTTTTAACTTATGAATGGGGGAAACGTAAGTAAAACTTTTAACTGCTATTCATATTTTTTTTCAACATTTACTCAAGTTCAATAGGATGGATTTGTATGGGGTTTGCTGCTTTATTAGAAACATTTCACCTACCAGTTTTTCCTATTTTGACGACTACAGGATGATTGAACAACACAGTTTCTTGCCCTACTGCACAAACAACTGTACCAGTGTCAGCGCTGATAGGTTGCAGAATACTCTCAGCTGGAAGGGATCCACAAGGATCACCCAGTCCTACTCTTAAATCAACGGCCCCTATAGGTATCAAACCCACAATCTTAGTGTTATCAGCACCAGGCTTTAACCATCTGAGCTATCTCAGGGTCATGTTTATCTAAGCTTTTCTAAGTCCTCCAGGCATAGTGCCTTCATTGTCATCAGGGACTCTAATACGTTGGTTTATTCTTCTAAATGTTGAAGTTTTGTTCCAATATCTAACCTGAGTCCTGCTCGTTGAAAGCCAGTTATCTTTTATTTATTTGTCAGTTTATTTATTTGCCATTTGGAGTCTGTCTTAATAGAGCTAATATGCAAATTATCTAAGTACTTCTTCCCTTCTCCATGGAAGGGGATAATATTTTCCCTGTCCTCACTTTTTACTAACATCACAAGCTATTTAACTATAGTTGATCTTTTTGGCAGAAAATTGTGGGAAAGTATTTAAATATTTAGCTTTTCAGCATCATGTCACAGTAGGAACATAAGGAACAACATACCAAGCAGACCATAGTGTTTGTGTGACAAGTGGCAAACTGCAGCTGCTTAGAAAGATGATAAAGCAAGCAGAAATCATATTTCTCTTAATATTGCTCCCTCTACCTTCAGAAAACTACTCAGAAACATGAAGTGTCAAAAACTATATCTCTGCCTTTTTGTTTAATGACATTTTCTGGATTATATTTCAAGCCATTATCCTAGGACAATGAGTCTCAGGATTTATATACACAGTGTAAGGAAACCATTTCTTTTCCAATCTAACCATATTTGTGCCCCAGTTGGTGTATTATAGCAAAAGCAGCTTTAAATTGACCTGCTTGGTATATTCATAGGTTCATATATTTCCACCACCCACCCCTCATTCATCTCTGTTTCTCTTCTCAGAAAAGAGGTGGTAGGTGAGCCTGGTTGCAGGGCTGTACCCATCCACAAAGGTGAGCAGAGGAAGGCCACTGGCCATGGCCCCACTGCTCCCAGCATGGACTCCCTGGGGCACAGGGAAGCCCCAGTGGGGTCTCTTACAGCCGTCTCTCAAGACATGGATGCTTTCAGAAAGAGAAATTCAGCAGAAACACTTAACCTATTTATCGGAGCAGGATTTTACTCAGTGAGTAGAGCATTAAAAATCAAATTCCTTTTTAATGACCCATTTCTGTAAATGTAAACCTTCACCAGTTTCAAGGCTTCTGTAGATATATGAAGTTGTGATCCTTATTTCTGATTTCTACATTCTGCCTGCAAAATTATGTGCAGATTTCATAGAACTGGCAATGTAATTGCTTAAATAAAATTAACTAGTTTTCAAGATTCCTATTGCAACACAATGATCAAAATAACATGATTGTTTTTATGGGCTAATAAGAAATAGCTAAATCTTCATTGGTGCCGTATATTCTCAGCTAGTAGTGCCTTAGCAACTAAAATAATATTCCCTGCAGAAAAAGACAGAAATTTGAAAACTATATGTCTAGCTGGTATTTGCCTGAGGTGCAAAACATAAATCAAATTTTCCAGGACTCTGACATTTTTATGTATTTATGCTATATATTGAGCCAACAGTTTAACCCAGGTTTAGCTGTGTTTCACAATACGCTTTATGCATAATGCAGAATGTGCAACCTTTTTAGAAATGGGAATACTGTTTGTGTTAGCACAGAGAATGGGTATCTCCTGGTAATTTACTGGGATAATATACCATTAGGGTCTACATTTTCAGAGACCGAACATGGATATAATTGCGTATCAAAGTGTATGCTCATCATAATTAGCAAATGATGAAGAATATCCATGATTTTGAAAACTAAGAGGTTTTTAGTATGAGATAGCTGCACTATCTCATGAGTTTTTGACAATTAAAAGGTCATGCCATACAAACATGGTGCATGAGACAATGTTACTTTCTTTTCCTTAGCCAATCCCTTCTCAGATCTCCATGTACAGCAGGACAAAGCTCTCAGCAAAATATTTTGCCCAGCTTCTATTTCAATTTTTTTTCCTCTCCACAAAAGAATGAGTTACTGGAATTAAAAACACATCAAGAGCAGGGAAAAAGGTGTGATACATTGCTGCATCAGTTCCTTAGGTTTCATACTGCCTGATATTTCTAGGTACTCTCAATTGCACCAGGGTTTAGGGCTCAGGAAAAAAATCAGAAAGCTATACTCTCCACTGGGCTTCCTGATGGATCCAGACATGTTTGTCCTTCCTCAAGGAGACACGGAAGGGATAAGATACAGATAAATCCCTGTGCATGCTCTGTGCAACATGATTTTCAAAATTTTTCTATAAAATCTGCACAAAATATATGAAAATGTTCTAGACATTTTAGAGGATAAGTATTTAACTGAAACTTATTATGACTAATAAAAAATTTCTACTAGCAAGAATTGCTTCAAAAGCAAAAATTATTTAAATTTCATTTCCAGGTTCTTTAGGCTGTTTCACCTTCATCTTTCTTTGAGCTTTGCATACTGAAAATCACATTACATGGCCATTACTCTTTCAAAGTATGACTATGAGTCAGTGTCATTTCCTTTGAATTGAGTACATCTTTAGAGATTTTCTCTTTAATCTTGAAACAGTCATATTTGCTCTTTTGTCAACAGTAAAAAAACTCCCATCATTCAAGTTTAATACTGTAAAGGTATATCAGGCCTTCTCTTTGAACCCTCAGGACTTGATCACCAACAGGAAATGAAACAGACTGAGTCATTCCTTGACTTTTTCCTTTTGTACAACCAAAGCTGATAGATGAACAGTTTTCCCATAATTGTGAATCAGCTTTAATATGTTATTAAAATATAACATACTAATATGTTAACTGTTTGACAGTGTGACTCACTTGAAATGGGATCTCTTCTTGTAGCATATTTATTAATGTGAAGATGTTCTTGGTGCTGAAAAGGCTGCTAACAGCTTGTTTGTCTTTAGGTACTTCCAGATCTGTGTCACAATTTTCTTTTGACTGCATATTTAACTTCTATTAAAATCTACTGAAAGGCTACACAGGGAGCAAAAATATAAACATGAAAGAACATATTCAAAACAAGATGAAGCCAGTTAAATGGGAACATAGAGGACTAAGTCAAAACATCCCAAGAATTGGCAAACAACTTTCATAAAAATTCGGAGGTATTTTTCTCCTCTTCCTCCCCCAGATCTGAAACTAATGGGTAAGGTCTACAATATGTTGAGATATGTCATCCTCAGCTTTGACACACTGAAGACTTCAGTTCACAAAGATCCTCTCCCACAATCTGAAAATGGGTTGTTACCTAAGGAGACAGAAGGCAGCCTTCTACCTCTCACACACTAGGATTACTTTAGATAAAAAGTTGACCTTGATCTACTATTCTAAAATCAAAAAGAATGCCAGTTTCCCATGGCAAATATTCTTATATATTGAGCAGGTCTTGATCTGTGTTTAAATCAGCATGGTTTCTTTTCATTTTTTTTTAAACATCTGGGATAAAAACATGGAGTTTATTATGTTGAACTACATATTAAATGCAGGGAAAGAGGGTAAATCCTGCAACTACATATAACATACAGCTTAAGAAATTCATTAGGACATGTGAGATAAGTCCCTGAAGGGTCTACATCATGTTCCTTAGAAGTCTGAAGCTTAAAGGAGTGGAGGAGTGAAGGAGGGGAAGGCACAGCCCATGGTCCAACATGAGGGCAGCTGACAAGGTCACAGGTGACTCCAGCCCAGTCCAGGTGCTGTGAAGGTGCTGCCAGCCAAATTGCTTTTGGACCCATGATCTAATCATGTGCATCTGCTTTCTTCCTCATATGCCATGTTAGAAATTTTAAGACTGCATTCATATTCATGTTAGAATCACAGAAATCATGCTTTGTCTAAGACAGACCTGAACATTGCACACAGAGCAAAATTCACCCTGATGTAATTCCATTTCTTTAATGAAAGGATTTACTTAACTCATAGGGTCAGGTTCTGACCTAAGACACATACATTCAGCCATCAACAGGAGGATTATCTGGGTATACTTCATTCTAATGTTCAGGTTTAAAAGACTCTGTGTAAGTATAAGAGCAGTTAAAGTAAATGTTCTTCTCCTCAATATGCATAAATTTGGAGTGTGATAGGTATGAATTGAAAGGACTGTTTCACATGTGTATTGCAGATATGTATTATGAGAAAAACAACGAACTTGGTTTTAAAATACCTACTGCCTCATTTCCAAGATATGCTGCTGTTACTAGTTCCACATTTCTTCTCAAAAAGAGGCGTTTCAGACTGTTACACTCTCAGGTAATACGCAGACTTGCCTGAGATAGTTGCCAATATTAGGATGCAAATATTAGCAGCTCTAACCTTTCATTAAAAGGAAATACCTAAAAATTTTAAGCACAATATCTATATAGTATTACCTTTGGTAGAGCCTTCCCACTTTGCAAGATATATACTGTTTCAGTTAGGAATATATATTTTATATTTTACCTAATTATCAAATCTTCCTTATGCATTTTTCAGCAATATTTTGCATTACATCTACAGTATAGCTTAAAAATTGTGGAATTAATATATTTTTCTAACTTTTTACATTTGCATTTTTCAGAGAATTATGCCACACAGTTCAATTTTCCATTACATGGCTGCTTATGCTTAATATATCAGGATTCTCTAGCTTGCTTACATGTTTTCATACTCTCTTAATGATTTTGGATAATGAGAATAACCCAGAAATACAATTTCAGGCCAAATAATTGCACATCTTATGTTTTGTTTCAAATGTGTTAATTGCTAATATTACTATGCAATATTTCCATTTGGATCATAATAACTACTCTATCTCCTGCAATTACTACTCGTTAGGCCATAAATATGGCCATATCCTTTCACTTGAAAACAAATATCAGACTTTCATGGTAAGTCTAAGAAATAAACTGCCATAACTCTGCTTTACTAACTTTTTGTCTATCTGATTTGACAATAGTTGAATGTTGTTACAGTCGGGTCTCAAAGCCCTACGCTTTACTGGGTGTTACACTTTCCTTTCAGGCTTCAAGAGGTTTCACCCACATTAACTCTTGCAAAGCCTTTGGTTCTTTGGTTCCTTGAGTTCACGTTTGGAGAAAAACTACAGTTTTCTCTAAGAGATTTCTTTTAATTTGGTGAGAAAACAGGCATTTTGGCAAAAAGGGTTTTACAGAAATAACATACAACTTCACAAAAGCATCACAACAGGTGAGATTAGCAAGCATTGCTGTAGTAAGGAACCTTTGTTCCACCCAGCAAACACAAACTCCATGACACTTCAGTGAGGTACCCACAATTTTCACGAAGTGTTTAAGTTACCCACAAGAGGAAGAAAAGAATAAAGGAGGAGAGATTAAGATAAGAAAATTTAAGAGAGAAAAAGAGGACAGAAAAATATAGTTATAGTTATAGAAGGTCACATGTTGATGACTCTGAAGAGAGCAAGCCAGGGCCAGATAGAGACCTTGTTCTACCTCCGTATCTGCTCTGGTCTCTATGGCCAAACACCCCAGGTGGGACCTCTGACCCCCCGGCCACTCTGGGGTCCCAGGCCAGAATGAGGGGCTGTGTTCCCACTGTCCCTGCCAATCCCAGCTGGGTCAGGGACTCCGGGAGCCATAGGGTGTTATAGTTTTCCTGGGCTGTTTGTGACTGGCAGCTGTTCCCAGCCTTCCGCATGTGGGGTCCAGGGGTTGCCACAAGGGGCACGACACCACCGCACCTCCGTGAGGTTTGACCCATCCCCTGCCCCCTGCCCCCTGCACACGCACACACATACTCACACACCCTCTCACAAGGTGGTTCTGACCCCGTAATAGCTGATCTGGTGTCTAACAGACATATACACCTAAAAAATCCTAAAGGGTGTTGACTGCTTCCTGAGAAGCAGATGATTTTGTGGCTAGAGGTGCAATTGAGCTCCTTTAGTGGTAACTTAGCCAGTTTTTTGGGTGAGGCTTTTGGACCAAGAACTGTGTCAGACAGGAAGGATCAATTTCACAAGAAATGTGTAAGGTTGGCAGTAATTATAACCTATACTATGCATCATTAATCTATGAGTCTGAAGAGCTCATCTGTCAAATCTCAGTTGCCAAATCTGTCTACAGATCACAGGTATTACAAAATCAGGAAGACAGGGAAAACATCCTAACACTTTCAACTATGATGGGAAAGAGGCAGAAAAAAATTTTGCAGGAGTTTAGTCCTCTGGGGGAAAGTAAGTAGGTAGGAGAAGAAGTCAGACAAATGCTTATATACATCTTTTAAATAACTAGGCCATTGAAATTCCAGCATAGCTGTTCCGACTTCAATTCTGTAAGTGGCCTCCTGAAAAATTCCATACAATACTCCCATTGAGAGCAAGAAGGCAAGGGGTATGTATGCATGTACTTCTTTATTTTTATATATAAATATGCATCATATTCACTCATTTTTCCCTACATTTACATGCCACAAAGCTAAGAAGGAGGTTAAACTAGCACTTCAGCAAATAAATTATTTAAAGGTTAGCTCTTTGATAATTCACACCAGATCTATACATAAAAGTTTTGTCATTATAACTACTAGGAATGTGGACAAAGAAAGACAAACTACCTTTACCAACATATTCATGTCAGTGAAGAACTTAAATTACATCATAGTAGTATTTCATTTGATTTATGCTATATTAGAATAAGAATTATTTTGTCAGAATAACTTGCTATTTCAATCTTCCCTAAAGGCATTTAGCTCAATGACATAGTTACAGAGAAAAAAATGCTTGAGGTGAAGACAAGTGACTGGCATGAGTCAGTAAGATAGAGAACACCTCATTCACCTCACTAGCAGCTGGCCTAGCAAAGCTTGTTATTTCCCCTCTTTTTTCCTGTCTAAAACTTTAAAGTCAGTATGGATTCTTTAAACATGACTGTCTTTGATTGCTCAAGCTATTAGACTACTGCCCTTGAAATTAATTTCCTTGGTAGAGTTTAAGGTCCCTTAAGCAGTTTAGTGTAAGTCAGAGCAATCAGCCTGTGTGAGTTTAAGTCTAAATCTGCCATCTGTCATAGGACTCTTCTACTGAAGGGTCCAGCCATGAAGATACATCATGTATAAACCATATTATCATATCTACTCTGTCATGACATAGCCTGAAGGACACCGTGTTTCATCATTTCAGTTAAAGCTGAACCATTTTGCAACCATCAACACTTCAAGTATTTGTTAAATGGAGAGAAGACATCAGTTTAGGGTTAAATACTTATCTGGACAGATATTAAATACTAATACAAAATGTATGTATATTCCAGAAAAACAGATTAGAAACCCCATTCTTGTCCCCAGACAGTAAGTGGACTACATTCCCCCTCTTTTTTCTGCTCCAGACCTCAAATACAGTGTCTAATGTCCACATTTGCCTATACATTTGGCTATTCAGGTGTCTAATTTATCTCACATAACTTGTTATTTCTGCTCAGCCACTCTTTCTCACTCTGACTACGCCCTTGATCACACCATGTTAATTCTGAATATTAATAGCATAGCAATTTGCTTATCCCAGTCATTCACAGGTAGCTAGATAGGAGTAGATAAGAGTTTTGGAGGGAGTCTGCCATCAGCTAGTCATCGCTTCTATGAATTGTCATTCAGCACCATTTTTAAACACGTTTAATTTTGAGCAATGAATTGATCATGTAATTTCATCTGTGTTGAAAGATAATACAGTGCTATTCTCTGAATTAAAATTTTGTGTTCTATGGCACAACCTTTTCAATGTGCTTCCTTCTGATTTGATAACCACTACATTAATCCTGATTCAAACTGTAATTGATAGGTATGTGACAGTAAAATGTCTATCCAATGAAAAGCTATAATAGAAGCTAAAATGGCATACCACTTTGGCACACAGCACATAACATATTGGATAGTTAAAATCTGGTCATTCGTTCCTATCACAGTTTGTAGTAGGGACACAAACTGACACGACATGAATCTGTTCTTTTGACAAATCTTTTTTCCATGGCAAAGAGCATAATGAAAATTGTAAAAGGTATTGCTCAAGCTTTAATCAAACCCATGGCAGAATAATGTACTTAAACCTGTGGCCTTCTGAAATGCAGTAGGAAATGCAATTTAAGCTGTAATCAATTCCCCAGTGAAGACTTTTATATGGATGGGAAATATATATGTGTCACATATATTAGAAACATGATTATGCAACCACAGAACTACATAATCATACCAAATTCAGCTGTGAGAAGCCTTCTGTCACATATTTTATCATGCAATTCCCTTTAGTTTAGTTCTTGGCATAAAACTGATGTTCTCCCAACGACTATACTGTTAGCATATTTTAGGAAACACCATATTTGCATAAACTGCACATGGGGATACAATAACTTTGTTTAGGTTAAGGTAATCATTGCTTTGACTGATTAGGTTCCATAATTAGAAAAGAACAAAGCAGATTGCTCTATTGCATGTATTTATTCTTCTTTTCAATACTGCTTGGGAGCAGATCCAGGAATACTTTCACATGACTATTTTAGTGTTTATTCATGAGAACCTCCTACTCAGTAAATAAACTAGCCCATAACGGCAAGGTTTTACTCAATGATCATGAAACCTTGATACAGATGATATTTGTCTTGTGTCGAGTTCATATCAGCTAGTCTCAAGTCCCATGAAAATAATCTGAAAATATGTCATGACTCCCTACATATCACACAAGCCTGCAAAAGAGTCCCCAAACTCCAGTGCCACTCCTGTTGTAGGAAGTCTGAACATGAAATACAGTATAGTTAAAGCTGATAAAGAAGTATAGCTATTGTATTATTATTTCATAGGATCTTCGAACAAAAATATAATGAGACATTTTTCAACAGCAGATTCCTAAGGACAAAATTTATCCTTCAGGGGTCTAAAGGGACCTTATAAGAGAAATAAATAAGATAATCAGCACAGAATTCACTCTTACAACTTATGGGCATTTCAAAGCTGCAGTACAATTGTCACATGCTTGTGACAGAATGGCACCTGGTGACCCTTCTCACTCTGGGTTAAGGTTCTGAATTAAGGACTTGCCACGGTACACCCCAGCCAATATCTAAATACCACACAGCTGCTTGCTGTCTCACCCACCCCTGTCAATGAGATGCAAAGAAGAATGAGAAAAAAAAAATAAGTAAAACTCATTGGTTGAGGTAACAACACTTTAACAATTGAAAAGAATTAGTGTACTGATAATACTAACTAAGATAATAACAATAATATTAATTGCAATGGGAAGAAGTGTGCTGGTTTGTACTGAGTAGAGTTAATTTTCTTCACAGTAGCTGGCATGGGGCTATATTTTGGATTTGTACTGAAAACAGAATTGATAATATAGAAATGATTTTGTTATTGCTGAGGAGTGCTTGCAACAGTGTCAAGGACTATTCTGTTCCTCACCCCACCCCACCATTGAGGAGGGTGGGATTGCACAAGGGGGAGGAAACACAGCTGGGAAAGCAGACCCAAATCAACTGAAACCATATTCCATATATCAGGGTGTCATGCTCATCATATAAAGTGGGGGAAAGTAGGAAGAATGGGGGGGACATTTGGAGTGATAGTGTTTGTCTTTCCAAGTCACCATTACACATAATGCAGCTCTGTTTTCCTGGAGATGGCTGAATACCTGCCTGCCCATAGGAAGTGGTGAATTCATTCCTTGTTTTGCTTTGTTTGTGTGTGTGACTTTTGCTTTCCCTATTAAATTGTCTTTATCCCAATCCACAAGTTTTCTCACTTTTACCCTTCTAATTCCCTCCTCCATCCCGCCGATGGGATGAGTGAGTGGCTGTGTGGGGATTGATTGCTGACTGTGGTTGGTGGACAGGGAGAAAGAGAGACTGAGGTTGGAATACAACCTGAAAGGAACAAGTGATGCAAAATACAATTGCTCACTACTCACTGACTGCTGACAAGTCTGTCCCCAAGCAGCAATCATTGGGTCCCAGTCAGCCCCCTTCAATTTGTATACTGAGCATGGAGTATCCCCTTGGCCAGTTTGGATCAGCTATCCTGTCTGTGCTCTCTCCTGCCTTCCTGGGAAGTCACCAGACATCACTGCTGATGGCAAGTAGAGAATAAACCTCATTATTTTTTTGCTTTGCTTTTGCGCACACAAGCTTTTGCTTTAGGAAACTGTCTTATCCCAGTGCAGGAGTTGTGATTCATCTTATTCTCTCTCCCCTGTGCATCTGGGAGGGGAATGATAGAGCAGTTGGTGGGCACTTGGTGCCCAGACAAGGCCAACCTACTACAGTTATCAATATTATTCTCATCCTAAATTCAAAACACAACACTGCACCAGCTACTAAGAAGAAAACTAATTCTATTCCAGTTGAAACCAGGACAGGCCTTTGTCAGTAAACACTGATCTGCACATCAGAGTATCTTCATACATAGTTGCTCTTGCATTTGTCTTCCCACTGCATTGCAGTCCACCGCAATAGTACTTTAGCAACCTCTAAAGTACATAAAGTATCTAATTAATGTAACCAAAGATGGGTGGAAAGGTTTAGTGCTTTCTCCATCTGCTTCATGGTCATTAATGGTCTTAAACCTTGTTCAAGCAAATCTCTGCTATTGGTCTAAGGGACAGCTTGCCAAGCACCGTAGAATAAACAGAAAATCACAAAGCCAAGGCAGATGCATGAAGTGAAGTTTGAGACATCGTAGAATGTAAAGCTATTTGCATTCCTGAAGTAACACATTTCAGATTCTTTTATTAATCTGAAACCTTTAATCATTGAAAAATGTATTCCCAAAGCACTTCTGGAAAGATGTGGAGAATTTCTTTCCCTCTTCAGAATTTATATTTGATTTTATGAGCACTGATTTTCTGTCTTATGATATTCTTTTGTTACATACTAGCTTTTTCTTTTTTTTTTTCTGGTACTTATTAAAGTGGACTTTGGTCTGTAAAACCTAGTCCTCCTTTTTACTGTCTTAGACTCTTTAGGGCATTAAAAGCTCACAAGATAAAATCAAATGCTGTAGCTGTACAGCTGAAGAGATTTGCCAGTGTGACAGGTCAGCAGCTAGATACAAGGTTAATGAGGTGTATGTAATCCATAAAAGGACGAACAAACACCTACAGATTACACTTCTGTATTGTACTATGAAGATATGTAGACCCAAAAATGGTCAAACACAGCCTAAAGTTGTATAGCAGGAACTGAACATATGGTGTTGCTAATGAGAAGAATATGAGAACATGCTTAAAATATGGACAAAGTAATTAACTGAAAATGAATGACAAACACAGGATAATCAATTAGAAGATGAAGATGGAATCCAAAGCATATTGCAGACTAATAGCTTTGGACTCTGATTATTGAATAGTTGGACTCCACCAAGTTTTGCCAGATCATGATTATGAAGCATCCGGTTTACTCCTTTCTGTACTGAAATGTGCATGATAAATACAGCATCAGATCAAACTGTGTGGAAAGGCTGAGCAAGTTTTGCCCCTTCACGAGGTGAGACTCAGAACATATCCTCATGCAACAATGAGTAGCTATACCCCCAAATAAGAGTCAAAATATTTGTTAACAGAGTCAGTATTCCCCAGATGCTGACTAACCCAGTAACTTGTGCAAGAGACAGGTGCCAGAAGGAACAGCCAGTACTGTAAAACCTTCACTTTTTGGTTTGAATCATCTGTGGCCCAACTGCAACTTATTAGAAATTAATTCCTTTGCATGAAGGTAATCTTATTACTTGATGTGATTAATGACATTTGGAGAACATGGCAGAAGACATTAAGGTGCATAATCAAGAAGATAAAAGCCATAAGGGATATAGCAACAGGGAAGAAACAGTCTTGGTTGTGACTGAAAGGAAACCAAGAACATCACAATTAGCCCTGCTTAATTTCTACATTAGATCTTACAAAAAAGTGTCATAAAATATTCCTTTGAAATATGACAGCTATAAAGGTCTCTAAAAGAGACATTAGCAGACGCCATAGGCCAAAGATCGATGTACTCCATTGTTCTTTCACTAATCT
The DNA here is from genome assembly GCA_013396655.1 of Campylorhamphus procurvoides. NCBI lineage: Eukaryota > Metazoa > Chordata > Aves > Passeriformes > Dendrocolaptidae > Campylorhamphus > Campylorhamphus procurvoides. The sequence continues at coordinate 25,674 of WBMV01007167.1, read as the reverse complement.
GTAATGGCTGACAACGCCCTCTGTGAACTTTAATTGCTCAAGTGATTTCAATAGCCATTAGTACTCTAGTGATATATTCATGCGCAATGACAACAGGTTTTTTCTGACTCTGTAATCTAAAAGACTTTAAAAAGTGAAAATTTTTACATTATAAAATGAAAACTCCAGGGTTTAATGATCTAAACTGATGGAGAGTGGCAAAAAGACAAGATTTCACATCAACATCTACTTGCAGATCATAACCTCACCACCTCTACAACTGTAAATTTATTGTGAAAATTACACATGCCAAGATTTAGGTACCAAAGATAACACCTCACATGAAAAGACAAGTGTATTGGGTTTGCATGGCCAGGTTTTGGGAGCAGAGTGGGGGCTACAGGGGTGACTCCTGCAAGAAGCTGCCAGAAGTTTCTCCCATGTCTGACAGAGCCAATGCCAGCCTGTTCCAAAACAGACCCAACACTAGCCAAGGCTATTACACAGATAGTAGTAATGCCTCTGGGATAACATATTTAAGGGAAAAAAATGTTATTGTGCAGAAGTAATTGAGTCCAGAGGAGATAGGAGTGAGAATATGTGAATGAAATAGCTCTGCAGACATCAAGGTCAGTGCAAATGCAGAGGGAAGAGGTGCTCCTGGCACTGGAGCTAATGTTCCCCTTCAGCATCTGTTGAGGACCATGGTGAGGGAGGCAGTTCTCCTGCAGCCCATGGAGGTCCAAATCAGTGCAGAGATTCATCTGCAGCCCACAGAGGAGCTCCATGCTGGAGCAGGTGAATGACAAAAAGGCTGTGACCTCATGGGAAGCCCATGTTGGCAGCAACCTGCAGACCCATGGAGAGAGGAGCCCATGCTGGAGTAGATTTCCTGGCAGGACTTGTGACAGTGTGGGGGACCCACACTGGAGCAGTCTGTTCTTGAAGGACTGCACCCAGTGGAAAGGAACCCACATTGGAGAACTTCATGAAGAACTGCAGCCTATGGGAAGGACTCACATTGGAGAAGTTCACTGAGAGCGATCTCCCATGGGAGGCACCCCATGCTGGAGCAGGATAAGGACTCCTCTCCCTGAGGAAGAAGCAGTAGGAGAAATAGCATATGATGAACTGACCACAGACTTCATTGCCAGTCTCCCTTGCCACTGAGCAGGAGGAGGAAGAGCCTAGGAAGAAGGGATGGGTGAGGGGAAGATGCTTGTTTTACTTCTCATTGTCCTGCTCTGATTTGGATTGGTAATAAATTCAGTTAATTCTCACATGTTGTGTCTGTTTTGCTCATGACAGTAATCTTTAAGTGACCTCTCCCTGACCTTAGTTTTTGTTATATTTTCTCTCCTCTATCCAGTTGAGGAGTGATAGAGCAGTTGTGGTGGCTATCTGGCACCCAGTGAGAATCAACCCACCCTAAGAAGATACTATGCAGACAAATAATGTACATATTTCTTGGATTTGAGAGCCAAAAAGGCTGTGAAACTTCCTGAGTCAACTACATCTTGAAAAGAAAAAAAAAGAAAAAAGGAATGGTAAATAGCAGAATAGTAAAAAACATTTCTTTCTCTGCTCAAAGCATCACAGTATAACAGCTACTCAACTGCTGGGCACATGCAAGGCTTTTATGAAGTGTAGACCATATTGATGAACAACTAAAATCCAGCACTGTTAGCTTGAAACGTTAAACAAATATGTCATTTCATACAGAAAGTATCATAGGATCATTTAGGTTGGAAAAGACCTTCAAGACATAAAGTCCAACCTTTGACCAAACACCACCTTGTCAGCTAAACCATAGCACTAAATGTCACATCCAGTCATTTCTTGAACACTTCCAGGGATGGTAACTCCACCACTTCCCTGGGCAGACCATTCCAATTCTTAGCCACCCTTTCAGTGAAGAAATTCTTACTGGTGTCCAACCTGAACCTCCTGTGGTGCAGCTTTAGGCCATTTCCTCTTGTCCTGTTGCTGGTTGCCTGGGAAGGTTGTCGACCCCCACCTTGCTCAGCCTCCTTTCAGGTAGTTGTAGAGAGTGACAAGGTCACCCCTGAGCCTCCTCTTCTCCAGACTAAACAATCCCAGACCCCTCCGCTGCTCCTTATATGACTTACTCTCTAGACACTTCACCAGCTCTATTGCCTTCTCTGAACTCACTCCAGCACCTCAATGTCTTTCTTGTAGTGAGGGGCCCAGAACTGGGCACAGTATGTGAGGTGTGGCCTCACTAGTGTCAAGTACAAGACAATTATCACATCCCTAGTCCTGCTGGCCACGCTATTTTTGATATAAGCCAGGAGGCCACTGATCTTCTCGGCCATCTGGGCACACTGCTGGCTCATGTTGAGCCGGCTGCTGACTAGCACCCCCAGGTCTTTTTCTGCTGGGCAACTTTCTAGCCACTCTTCCCCAAGCCTGTAGCTCTGCAGGGTGTTGTTGTGACCAAAGTGCAGGACTTGATACTTCACCTTACTGAACCTCCTGCCACTGGTCTCAGTCCATTAATCCAACCTGTCCAGACCCCTCTGCAGTGCCTTCCTCCCCTCCTGCAGATGAATACGCCCACCCAGATCAGTGTTGTCTGCAAAGTGCAATTGGATAGGATATAAGAGTTTTTGAAAGAGGTGTAGGAACTAAATTAGGGCCAAGAGAAAATCATCAACATACAGTCGTGCAATCCACTTGAAGAATGAATCTCCTGAAACAGAGTAGTCAGGATTTTACCACAGGACACCAGCATGCGATTTACCACAGGACACCAGATAGCTTTCCTGAAAAACTGACAAGTTACCCAGAGCTGGTGCAAGAAAGATCAGAATCTGGCTCACAGTATTCATCCACATAGCTAGAGGGAAAACAGCTGAACTACCTTGATTCCGTTTCTGAAATGTCTTTCATGCAAGATTGAGCATTTTGCCAATAGCTGAGCCACGGATGAGAAACATTGCTTTAACTGAAACTGTGTTAAAACCTAAGAAAGCTTTTCCTTTAGGATTACACAGCAAGCCACCTGATTTGATTTTTCCCGTGATATTACAGGCTTCATCACAAAAACGAAATTGTGCTTTCTAGTTTGACACTTAAGCCAGCAGTGACAGCTAGATACCAAGTCTACAAGAAAGCCAGTGTGCAAATACTGTCTACACTTCTTTTCTGAACTCTTGAGTATAAAATATTTCCTTCTCTATTACTAAGAGTGAAAGAACTAGCAACTTGGTTAATTGTTAGTCAAGTAAGGATGATTGGTAACCCAGGACTTTTAAATAATACAGTATGGTGTTTTGTTTTCACCTGGATAACACACCTATGAAAGTCTGACCACATTTAGTAACTGAAAAGTTATCTATAGAAGAGTACTGTAAAGGTTCAAAACTTGATGCTGATAGTGTTTTCACCATCATAAACCAGAAACAGTTCTACTGAAATCAAGAATAATAAAGGGAAATTGAAATTCCTAATTCACATTTACTGCCTGGCTATATGAACAAATCCCAGGCTCCTTTAAATGGAAAGGAGGTATAAATACAGTCTCAGCATTTTTCCTCATGAACAAGACAGCAAAACAACAGGGGTCACAGACCAAAATGAAGGGTATATTTCGAGGTGGATCACAGCTGGTAAATCAGGATGCACTTGATCAGCAGCACAGACTTTGCTGTCCAACACAAATATATAGACAGTGCATTACAGGTCACTTCCCTTAGCTGAAGGTACACATGCTCTGAGATTGTGTCTATTCAACCTGAGCAAGGTTTTCAGCAGTGTTGAAATACTAAGTATGTCAGATTTTGTGACAAATTTACAACAGTTCAACAGGTTTTGGATGCACAGATCTTGGTGAAATGTTAGACAAGTCTGTGAGAGTACTGCCACACTCAGGCATCCAGGGTGTCTCTGTACAGCACTCGAAAGCTCAGGTGATCCTACCCGTTCTGACTCAGAGGTATTTACACTTTGAGGCATGAATCTTAGCAGTGTGAGATGTGACAACTGTGTTAAAATTATACTTTTATAACTTAGGTCATTTATAAAGCTGGGATAAGATGTTACACAACTATATTTTTATTGTCAATTATATTTACCAAGCAAGGGGTCCTGTAAAATTAGACATACAGCTGCACCAGAGAGGGAATAGTCCAAGGCAGCAATCAAAATATGGGAGCAAATAGAACAACCAACCAACGTCATTTCCTTATCTGATTTGTGTATTTTTTGGATACCTAGACTTCTTTTTAGCAGTATTTTCACACATCAGAGAGGCAATGAAGAATGAAACTGAATAATCAAGAAAAAATGTGCATCGCCATGTATGTTTGGCTGTAATGATGCCATGTCATTTCAAAGATAATGTCTGCCTTTTTTTTTTTTATATTTGTTGGGATTTTTTTTCTACACCAATACTGAATCAAATTTGCACAGCTAAAGTTTGTTGAACATAAAATAAATTCTATCAATTTTCTTGAAAAGTCTTGTGGAATAATTTCTGGAATCTTGACATGTGGATAAAGTAATAATATGACAATTATTAATTAAAATTTTCAACTTGTTATGTTTGCAGAAAAATATTTTATAACATCTCTTTATAACATCTATTTTACTCTCAGAAGAAAGCCAAAGAAGATTTAACCTTTCTGTTTGCATTCAATGGTTTGAAGTCAAGTATTACTTGGGATGGCAAGCTTCTATGAATGAATCCAATTTTTTTTCAAGTAACCAATGCAAATAAAAAGTATTTTAATGGAAAGAATCATAGTTCTTGAAATCTGCTGCAGCTGTAAGGTTAACACCACAAGGAGAAATTGCTTACCTCAAAGAAATAAAATGCCTTTGCACATTATATTTTGGGAAGAAGTGACATCATACATAATGGCATTGTTTTCCATTTTAAAAAAAAAAGCTTTCTTTTAAAGCTTTTTTTTCATTTTAGATAATATTTAAATAGGATACATTTCAATAAAAAACACATGAAAGGACATGTTTATTTTTTTCCATTTTTCTATGCACATAGTAAATTTTTCATTGCATTGTGAGTGCTGGCATATTGTAAAATACTGAAAATGAGGACAAACCCAAAATTGGATAAGCAAACCATAAGTGACATAGAATTGCAGATCAATCAAATGGGAATCAAAATAAATCTGCACTTATAGACATGATGTGATTATCTCTTTTGTACAGAAACTCAGTAATTGAATTAAAATCTGACTTTTCATTTATTGCCCATCAAAATAATCAGAAACAAAACCAGAAAATGACTGCAAAAAGAGAAAGAGAACATTCACTAGGACAATAATTAAACAGCAGAATGAAGACTAAATCTCGCAGAAATCAATAAAATCAAAACAGACAACCACAAATGAAATGCAAATAGAGAAAACAATAATTTTTTAAATTATCCACAGACTGCCTAATGAAAGAAAAGTTGTAAGAGAACAGGCTGAGGTTCAATTTCAGATATTATGGAAAGCTGTTTGCTAAGCTCTGGTCTCTTTCACAGGCAACATTATGGGAACTACAGATGAAACTAATCATGATCCTTCTTGACATGTTTGGTCAGGACACACATAAAACCATATTTTAGCCAAGGCCTGAAACAGAAACTGATTATTGATTGAGTCACACTTTTGCAAAGAAACATCCTGAAATGATAAAGCAGGAATTATCAGTGATTAATATATTATGAGGAACATATATTTCTCTGCACTGCAATTTTCATTTGGCCTGTGATAAGTGTTTTTTCAAGCATCTGTAAATCAGCTCTACATTTTTCCATTTCAAAGCCCTCTGTCTTTTTCAGATTTGTTTGAAAGTTGCTTTGACAAGGAAAACTATTACTCTTATGACCCATCAAAATGCCATACATGATTTAAAGTGAAGTCTGAAATGGTCCCAGGTAAAGTAAAATCTTGCAGTTTGACATGTGGATTCTAGAATTCACTTGATGCCAAGGGGAGACTGAATATCTACATTTTCATCGTTTCACTTAGTCCATTCATCACAAAACTTTGGCACCTATCAAATTATACCATTTTTTGAAGAAAGAATTAGAAAAAACAGCTGCTATTTCTGATACTGATGATAACTGTTTCAACCTGATTGCTTGTACGGAAACAGAGGTGTATGATGCACTCTCATTTTTATGTAAGACTTATTATTTTTATTAGATTAACTGTGTAAGAAGACAAGGTTTTAAGGTCTCTCAAGACTTCATCAGGAAAATTAGTAGCTACTTATATGTAGTGTCTTTGCAAAGTGAATGTGTAAAAATAATCTTCATATCTAGCAAAGTAGGTTTCTCTTATCAATAGTCCCACCAGACAACAATGAGACAAGAAAATCTCATCTTCTCTATAAATACTTTTAGAAGAGAACACTGATTAATGAGACTCAGAGGAAGATATTGAAAATTTTCTTGCATGTTGAGACATGCTGAAAGATACGAATATAATGAGGTAAAGATTTCTTATAATAAGAAAATAAGAGAAAAGGTGGAACTAATTCAAATAATCTTAAATCCTGATTTAAATATAGTAGAAGAAGAACTCAGGGTAAACAAATGTTCAACACTGAATAGACAAATGTTAGAGGTAAAAATCAAGGGATAAAAAATACAGGCAAGTGAGTTGAAACTGGTAACTATTCTGGCTCAGGAATATGTCTTAGTCTTATAAGAAATGTGAAGGTTTTCTAACTGATGCAAGGATACTAACAAAATGGAAATGTTACTGATGCCCAACAGAAAGCTAGCTATGCAGAGACAGCAAAAACACAAGAGGACTGTAACAGAGGCATATTATTTAGGAAGGATAGGTACAGGAAACACTGAATAGTGCTTCAACTGGAAAGAAACAAAGCTAGGATACATCAAGCTTTATTGATTTGTTTTAAAATGAATTTAAGAGGAATAATAAGAGACAGTCTATGACAGCAGAGCTAGAGGAATCCTACAGTCATCCAGCAGCAGATATTGTTGTAACAGTATTAAAGAAATGCTACTAAAAACTGTGTGGTTATGGAAGACATCAGCCATACAGATATATACTGGAGAAACATCAGTTCATGCTTTCAGCTTGGGTTTGAAGCACTATTATGAATTCATACAGCACTGATCACAGATCAGTGATCACAGGGAGGCAGACTTCTTAACTCTAACTAGGTAAGTACCAGGCAGGAGGAAGAACTATTTCATCCACGGACACAAACAGTTATAAGTTATTACTTAATAATTGCAGGCTTAAAATTAACCATCGGAGAAGGTGGGGACAAGGGATGTTCTGAAGCAGTTTTCTGACTGTAGCTGATTTTCTTTTGCCCAACTATGTACTTTTCATAGGGGAATTCATCAGTTTATGATTATCAGTTATGCAGTTGAATGGAACTAGACCAAATAAGTCAGAAGGTCTCTCTCTGTAGTCTGTAGGAACCTTTCAAAACTTTTAATAATCCTTGGAAGTATGAAGGATAGCACCTGATGACGAAGTAACAGAACATTGCCCACTGGTACTCAGCCAGTTTTCACCAAAAAAGATTTCCAGACACTTTGATGTCTCTCTTGAGCTGCATGGCAGGCATTGGAGAACTTTTCCTATCCCTTCAACAGTCATTTGAAGTACATGTCAAGTACTGACATCACAGAATGGAAGCTTATTCAAACTCATAGATATCTCTGGCTAGTGACAGTTCTGAGAGGACACAGACTTTAGTCCCTAAAAATATCAAGTGAGTATCCAAAACAAATCAGACCAGTAAATAAAAATATATCAGATCAGTAAAAAATAAAATGTCTTTTAACATAACACAAACCTATCAGAGACAGTCTTTCTTCATCTAGGAAAAAATCTCTGCATAAACTCCACAGAGCTTTCAGCCTTCCTTTATTCACTGTGGATGTAACAGGCTACTTGGACAGTAACTGAACACAAAATAAGTGTGTCTCCTTCAGGTCAGACAGCTCACTGTATTTAATTTTTGCCCTAAGCTAAACAGCAATACATTTTAGGACCTCCTTTATACCTAACGGTGTCTCTCTTTTTCTGTGCAGCACACTGCTTAGTTTGAATTCAATATGTGGTAGTCTTTTATTATCAACATATTAGATATCATTATAACTTAGCACATGAATAGTTTTATTAGCCTGTCATCTCATGACAGATAGGAAAGTTTAGTCAAGGGGAGTCAAAATTTCCTACCACAAAGTCAATCTCAGGAATCTTATGTGTACCAAATGCCTTCCAAAGGGGGTGTTAACTGAACACAACATAAACCTAAAGAAGACAAACAACCCAGCTTACTGCAGTGAAATGTTTGATACAGAGCAAAACACTAGCTGAAGATTAACAGCCTATTAAAAATGAAATCAAGCTATTAGAAGCAACAAGCATGGGAAAGGTTCTTTTTGTCATTCAGCTATTATCACGTTTGATGTCGCATTAAATTGCCCATTGGGCAAAGCACTGAGAAGCTAATATGGGAATGCCTTGTTTGTAATGTTCACTTTCATCTGTGAATTAAAAAAGCAATTCATCAATAACAAAACCTGTTTAAATGATGTATGAAGAGAACACGGCATTCTGCAACAACTGCTCCTTCCAGATAAGACCCAAGGATAAAGTGCATCCACAGGGGGATGAAAGCAAGACACTATTGAGTTCCACAGGCAAAAAGCATTTTACTTAGCATGAAGGACTCTTTATCAAGTTCAGTCATATAAATTATAATCAGCCCAAAAGAAGTCCTGATCTGTACTTCACTATTTTCCCATTAGCACTAAGTAAGGATGTAAAGCACTGTAATTTGATAACAAGTCTCTTAAATGCCAAGCAATGTGTACCATTTTCTCCATGAACAATGACATGATTCCCCTAAGATAGGTTTAATAAAGCCAAGTGAATCAGTGCTTTCTGTTAGTTATTTATGAAACATCCAGGAACAGCTGCAAAAAATGTACCACTTCCTAAACGAGTTCCGCCTCCAGCAGTTGTGTAGACCAGATGGGAGAGTGACAAGCTCCACTTAATGTGTCACAGCATCAGCTCAGTCATAAAATGGTACTAAACAAATCTCCTCAAAACAGAAGCCACCTGTTTACTATCAATACACCTTCAATTTCTCAAATGGCAACTCTAATTTGTGACGTGTAACGTAAAAGAAGCATCCTTTTAAACCCATGAAGCAACCCTCAGAAAATTGGTTTCCTCTGGAAAAAAAAGGAATGCCTCACTCTTTATAGTCAACCTCAGGCAGTTTTAAAGCTTTTCATTTTTAAGGCTTGCTCACACATTAGTCAGTGTACCATCTTCTCACTGAGAATTTCCTGGGTTAATTATTCCAGTTCAAGTTTATTTTGTCTTCAACTTTTACTCAGTAGTTATTAGAAACAGAAATCGAAAGTGCCTTCTGTTTAACCTCATTGCCAGAGCCCTGGTCTGGTTTCTGCCCATAGCCATTATTTTCCCTACCCTGAACAAGAATATATTATGTGGGGTCTGTTGCAGCTCACTCAGAAAGAGGTGTGAGGGGTCTCCAGATGTCTAGAACAGCTTAGAAATAATTGTGTTGGTCTGGGGAGAGAGAGAGACAAAATAATGTAATTAGGAAACATAACCTACATCCAAACTTTCCAAATGTTTACTTGCATAACATAAAGTTTGCTTTATAACAAATATTTCCGATTTGTCAGGAAGGCTTATTGCCGTGGTACTTCCAGTTTCCCTTCATTTTAATGAGAACAAGGTGGTATAAACATGGAGACTTGAGCCTATTCAAAGTACCTCCAGGCAATTAAAAATGTCTAGGCTGAGATTTTCACAGCATGTGTTTGGTGCTGGAGTTGTGCCAGATTCATTGCATTAGCCTAAACTTCAGGGAGTTCACCTTGCCAAAAGTGTTTGGGAATACATCTCTGCTGCTAACATGTAGTTCCAAGGAGATCCAGACCCACGCTTGTCATGTGTATGTCAACGTTCTCTAACAACTAATAAGCTTTCATTCTTAATGATTTGCAAACAAGTCACCTCTGCAGATGTTTAACTACCCAAACATATCCAATCTTGCTGATGTTTTGCTTGGATGGCATTCATTTATAAAGTGTCAGATGCTCCCCATGTGAGCATCTGCTCATTCATGTGATAATTATTCTATTAGGGGAGCAGGACTTCAGCCATTTGAAATTAAAACTGGTGAGGTGTTGACAACAGGAGTTGTGATGGATGTCAGTCTACTTCAAATGACAATGCTGTTCTTGAAGGGAAACACCAAGAGAACAGACCAGAGACCAGAAAGCCATAAGCCTTGCCAGGATTAAAGAACAGGATTAATACTGGTTTAGAGAATTTTTCCAGTACATACTATTTTCCAGGAAATGATGAGGTGAAGAACTCCATCTAGCTTATGCCTCTATATAGCCACTGCAAATAGTTTTGATCTTTGTGTACATGGTGTCTATTCTGCTGCAGTAGTATCTCAGTTAAATGTTAAAGTAAGAAACTCCTGCAGGCTACCACACAGGTAGAGGTAAGTTTGTTTGCTCTCATGTACACTGGCTCTCTTTCTTAAAAAATGCCTGTGACTGAAAAACTGATATGCATTGTAGGTGTAGGTTCCCAAGTAAGTGCAGTGGTTTCCATGCTTAGGTTTTTTTGTTAAAACAGCAGTGGAAAATTAGCCTTTGTGTCAGGTTTATTTTTTGCAGTATTTCTGTTTTTCACAATACTTTATTCACACTATTTTTTTTTGAAATAACTATTTTTTATAATCATGTTAGTATGTGGGAAATTCAGCTGTTTAAAGGAAATAACTTTGTTAGAACTAGATACAACCATAAAAGCAAATATTTTTCAATAAAAACTATGGTGGCATTTATATTTTAAATGAAATAAAGAAAATTATGAAAATTGAAACAAAATCTATTATATCAGTCACATATATCAACTAAGCTTAAATCTAAATATTTCACTTTAGCATATACCCCATGTTCTCCTAAGGAAACAGTGACTTCCTGTGATTCTCTCTCGTCTCACTTTAGTTCCCTTTCTCATGATGCACAGATTTTCCTGGATCTGAGCAACATCCTGGTACCTCTAAGCAACAAAACAAATGAAATTAGGCCTGACAGCTACAATTCCTGAGAGGTGCTGCAATGGATCTGCTGCAGGGAGTGAACTGAGTACCCCCTAAGAGAGGCAGTGCATATGCACTTTGGCTAGGGATTATGTCAGGTAAAGATCCCCAAACACTAAGTTCTGTTTTATTAGTGTAAAAAAATACTGTTTTCATACTCAAGATTTGTGAAAATATTCAGTCATTTAAAAAACAAAAAAAAAAAAAAAGGGAAATACATACAGGAATAACAAAGTTTCCTCTATTGGAAACATTTTATAATCCATATAACTACCAACATGAAAATACAATTAAATTATATATAAACAGCATGTAAAAATAAACACCTCTAAAAATTCTCTATTATATGATTACAAACTCAGGATCATGCTATATGTAAACAAGCAAATGCAAAATACATTTCTGAACATGAGTACATAAATCAAGGGATGGATTTTTTTCACTTTAAATACTTAAAGTCCACAGTGTGTTACCAGGAGGCCTGTGTCTGGCCTGTGCTGGCCTCTTCACCATGGCCTTGTCTTGCCACAGTGGTCGAGGCTGCCCTGGATGTCCCCTTCTACTCCCCAGCTGCCCACCTCCTGCATGGGTGGTAGCAGGAAGGGCACCAGACCCCATGTAGCCAGCAGCACTCACAACATTCTGGTGATACCCTCTGAAAAGCCTTGTGACAAGAACAGGATCTGTCCCATAACACAAAAAAAAAAGTGGCAACTTGTTAACAATGAAAATTAGAAGGCAGGGAACATTACCAGATGCTTTTTATTTAACTTTCATATCAAGACTGTCTTAGAGAAACAGTACAGTTGAGCATTTTTGCTCTGATGCCTAAAATCCTGGAAGATAGGCACTCAGACAAAACATCAATGGAGAAAGATAGACAACACCTTCATTGGGAGATTGGAGGCTTCAGGCCTCCGCTGGGCCCACCAAACGCGCATTGTTTCAACAAGGATCTCTGCATCCGAAAATCCCCAAAGAAACCCCACCCTTAGCAAGGTTACAGTTTTTATACCCTTCTAAACAATTAACATATGAGACATCCATATCTAATCATCATTTCTATTTCTCTTGGTGGTCCACCCATCAGGGTCCTGGGCTATGCCCTCTGGACCACCTCCAATGGTTTCTGGGCTCTTCTATTCTTTTGACTTCAAGTTATCTTGCAGGTGGCTCTGAAAAACATCATGACCTTCAGAAAGCCTGAGAATATGTGAGAAAATCACTTTAGTAACTTCAAACACCACTTAATATGTGAGCAAGAGAACTTATACTTCTAAAACTCTAAAAATCTACAAAATCCACCCCAAACCTTTAGGCATCAGCTCAATAAATTAAAAGAAAAAGATCAAGTGTGAAATAGCTAGCAGAGCCTTGGAGTTACTCCTAGGATGCATCCTGTGACTAAAGAGATGCCAGACTAGTTTGAAGACGAATTCTCTAGGTAGTTTGCTTAGAACAGATGTTAGCATCTATTGTCTAAATATTCAAATTTGATCTGTACAACCTCTTTGTTAGAAGCTGTGTTTAGCCTGGATTCAGTTATGTACATGATTCTATGATAGCATTCACTTCCATTAGAAGTTGGTAAGACTGATAACACCATTGGGTTGTTCAAGCACTGAGTATGATGATGCCTACTATTCTTTGCTTGTGGAGTGTTGCTAACCCTGAGACTGTCAGCTATGAAGAACATTGGCCATTGTAGAAAAACCATCCCAAAAAAGCATAATGGCACTTGAAAATTTTCTGTTCAGCACAGCAGCAAGATAGGTGTGGCACTGGTTTTCCTGTGCCTCAAATGCTGAAGTCTCTTACACATCCTGGAAAAAATTAATACTTAGTTGCACCAACTGCAACTTGCTCTGATTTTGAGATATTCTCTCTTTTACCCGCTCTCAGTAATTCATCAAGCCTAAGGTGCAATTACCCCAATAGCTCCACAGGAGGATAAGTTACAAGCATGCCTTAGGAAACTGTCATGTCCTCCAATGAACTTGCTGCACCAAAAAAACTCAAAAAACCTATCAGCTAGACCTAGCTCCCTGACAGCAAACCCATCTGCTGTCTGTTACCAAATTTATTTTAAACAGCATTGCAGCTGAGAGTCATGATTCTAGCTTAAAAATCTCTATCTGTGCCAAACTTGGCTCTGGTGCCAATCATTTGTTGTGACTGATCTGCTATAAGTGACAGAATACAGACAAGCAGGCTTTTAAAGACAAGAATGAAAGAAATAATAATAATTTAAAAAAGTAGGAAATTCTTTCAAGGACAAGGGATAGCATAAAGGTAGCAATAGAGATGAGCTGAAAAACAGAGATAGGAAAAGTCAGATGATGCCAAACAGGAATTCAGCTGCTGGCAGGCAGTGATTATTGCACTAAAAAAAGACTGATTTACTGCAAAATTGGTAGCCATTACACTGGCAAACCTGTCAACATTTAAAACACTACAAGCAAGTACCACTAAAGATTTCCATTTATTTACTATTTGTGTAATACCTGTGACAATCTCCCTTCAGAATCTTGAACATAGTGGTGTGTGACATGACACTTTGGTTAGTATTTTATTATTGACTGTTCTGTATCGCATTGCTTTGGTAATGTAATTATTAATAATATGCAGCATACTTGACAAGCAGTCTGACAAGATTGCAGACAAGATCTGTTGATTTGTATATGGCATCCTCATAATATATGTCATTAAAAACTGTTTGTTTGTCAAGTGAATTTGTTTTTTTCACAGAATAAAATTAACATTTTCTTGTAATTAATTTTCTTTCTTCATGTTACTGACTTCAGTTATGCAAGAATCCAAAAAGATTCTTACCTTGATGCTTTTTAACTAAATATCATTAAAAGTCTCTGCAACTTTACAAAGAAGCTCATTTTTAATAGCATACAGCTAGAGCTCCTTAAAGATTTCCCTGGTGAAAGAGACATCCATGTTCCTCTGCTTTATCTTCCACATGAAATATTAAGCAAACCCAAACCCAATATTTGTTTGTTCCTCTTAAGATAAATTAATTAAAAAATTCTCTTTTGCTCTGTAGCATCACTGGCACTGTCTTTACCTGAACAGACTTGTTACCCTACAGAAGCTGTGGTATAGATAACTCAAATTTCCATTGTCCACTAGAACAACCACATTTCCAGAGATAACTTGTAAGGATTCAAAGTTGCTGATAAATCATGCATACAGAGATGTATACCAAGCGTATGAGCAGGTTTATGTTTAGTGGAAATTTCTTAATAATTTTTATTAGTATCTATCTAATGTGCATACTAAATTTTACTAGGAAGATCCCAAAGCATCCTAACCTAGATTCAGACTCATCAACTACTGAAAAATACTTCTGAATTACTTTTTTTGACAGAAGTATAATTGTTAACACTAAATTTAGAGAAAATAGAGAGCTAACATAAATATTATTATCCATTAGCATTCTTCCTAAAAGGATATAGGATATAAATTTTTTGTCTATAATAGAAATGGCATAAAAGTGAAAAGGGTAGCTAAGCTCACCCCACACATCTTTAGTAAAGTATTTAAAATTCAGTATTTATTACTAGGACAAAATATTTCTTTGGCTTTATTTGCCATTCACCTTATAGAGGCAAAGTATATCTCTGTATTAGCTTTGGAAACCTTATTTATCAGTCAGACTTTTATTTTGTTAGACATCTGGCAAGATTTAGGCACCATTGTACTGCACAGTCAAAGAAAATTTAAAAAGATATAGTCATTGCTGTGAATCTCCCAGTAATGTTTTTCCTATTGATGATAAGTAATTCATCCATCATTTCATGGGCCAAACATTTACATTGATTTATCTTAATAACCTAAATAATTAACCATTTGTTGATGAGGTTGTTATTGGCTTTGTCAGCATACAGAGACTTTTTTGTATCTTGTGTTTCCAATTCTATAACAAGATATTTTTAAACTATTGGCACATTTTCAATCCAGCACTAGAGTCCTACCCTTCCAAATCAGAGATAATACACAAACACTGTTTTGCTCTACTAATTTTCTTTCATGTTCTCCATTCTGCTAAGACCTGTCAGTCTTGGCTTTATAAAGTGACCAACAGCATCCTACACCTATAATGTTCTGTTTAGTGTTCTTACAGTTTCCATAGAGATGTCAAAGCCATAAAGTTTATTTTTGCCACAGCTCTGAAAGGTGTCTGTTGGGGAAGCTCATTCAAAAGACTACATTGGTCCACCTTACAAAATAGACTTTTAATTCAGTGGGTTGCAATCCACCTACTGCCATAATATGGCCTCTGTAATTGCTCCCTGAGAGACTGACTGCACTCATTCCCATGCCCCATGCACATAAGTGGAAGAGGTCCTCTTCTTGACTGGAAATGTCTTAGTCCAGACAAATGAGCAGTGGATGCTCAGGGGAGCACATATACATGAGCCGGAATAGCTTCAGTTACAATGCTGGCCTGAAAATACTATTATTTGTCATTTGCTGTAGGTTTTGATATCATGGCTTGGCTTCCCATGAGTTTAATACTGGCGTAGAATTGGAGCCAGCCAATGGAAGTTCCACTAGACTCTTTGGGGAATGACTGGCATATGTAAAACCCAAAACTTGAACAGTGTTGATTTTTAAAATGGTTAGTGTGACTGCCTAATTCTGTAATATATTTTCTCTAGTTTCTCATGGAAAATAGTAGAATGATACCATTTTTCTAGCTGCAAGGACATACGCCCTTGTCAGCCTGTGTCACAGTCCTCATACACAGCAGGCATGAAAAGAGTAAGCATGAGCTTCCTGACAGAACACAGAGATTAATTTATCTTTGCCACCTCCTTAATTTGAGAGAACAATGTTGAAAACCTACTTTATTTACGCCTACACTGTGTCAGGCGCACGAACAGAATTTTAGTCTTTTTTAAAACTAGAATAACAGATCATTTTATTACTCCTTCAGACACTTAGACACCACTCATAAAGCACATTGTACTATTGAAAGTTTCTGCATGTGCTTACAGTATGAATATAAATGCATCTTAATGCATGGCTTTTTTCCTGCTTTCTTTTCCTCAAAGAGGACACTAACAATGGATCCACCACAGAATTCACTAAAACTGTTCTATAAAAGTCAAAACATGGGAGCCAGTCCAGTTTATGCTCAATCCCATCAAGCAATTCTTTTGAATGGCTGACTTGTGTTAACCCATAGGTGGAAGTAGTGCTAGCAAGACCAAGCACTTATAAGTATTCATAAAAGATTATGCAAGTGATAGTTTTGCCAATAGGTCAATATTTGGTAGGAACCTGAAATGCATCAAAAAGCATATAACTGCATCTCTTAAGTCTATTACAGTATTATTTTAGGAGCATAATGCTAAGAAAACCATTAGAATCCACATACTGAAAATGATCATTTCTCTCTTCCCTGTCAACAAATCAGAAAAATGGCCCCTTGGACAGCTTCTCATATATTCTCAGAATTCTTTTCTTTGAACTTTTACTGGGTCTCGAACTTTGTTAATAACTAACAGAAGTCCATATACTTGTTACTGCACTGGAAACAAATGTGGAATAGCCTAAAGCTCTTTGTCATTGCAGGGTTATTTCCTTTTGTTCAGCAGGATGATCACTTTCAATCACATCATGTGAGAATGCATTCATGTTCTAGATGAGGACGTGCTAGTCACCTTCGTTGTCAAACAAGACTAAGTCGGTTAATAAGACTAGAAAACAGTATACAAGGTATTCTTTCCATATCACTACTAGGCTTTGCATGTTAACATTCCAACCATAACTATTTTCAAGGATAGATCAAGTTCTATCCCAGATTTCTTGGCTGCTCTACTACTTCTGCTGTGCTAGAACTGCTTCCTGGAGTGTACCTGTTGTCCCTGATGTACTCACTTTAAACTGTCCTCACTCAGTGATCCCCATTTCATAGCGCACCAATAACAAATGGTCTGCAAGATATGAACTGAAATGTGAATCTAAGTGTTAAAAATGACAGGAAGAGCAAAGTACTAAGTTTGTAAGTTGCAATGCTAGTTGCAGAGATTCATTATTTATGGACTACAATAATTAGAGATCAACACCTTAAATGTCTTAGTTTTTTTCACATATGACTCAGTCTCGTATATTATTTTCTAACACACTTCTCTATTTGTCAGGCTGAACTGTCCAATATTACCCTGGAGACAGACTGCCAACGAATGAACCCCTGTTCATTAGCAGGGGTTACAGTGGCAAACTGCTCTGTAAGAACACCAAGGCTGCCTGCACTCCCAAATTTGAAGCTGTTTCTCTGAATGTGTCTCTTGAAAGCTGCTGAATATTTCTCTTCATTTTCCAAAGTTGGTGAAAATTATCTTTTTCATCTCTCTCTGCATTAAGTAACCAGAGGTCAACTCTCATTTACTGCTCATTACTCAAATTCTCTCTCAAAAGGTTGTAGTGGGAGGGGTTTATTAGATTTAAAATACAGCAGATGAAGCACACAGCTCAACAATGGTGTCTTCCAGTAACTCAAAAATAGAGGTCGAACTGTAAATCAGTTGTTTAGAGAGATCATTGTCATGCATACTTTATCTCTTCTGCACATTTCTATCCAGTGCTCAACAGCGTATTCCTCATTCAGGTTGGTTTTTTTTCTCCTGACATTTTAAGAGGCATTTTGAGATGGAGCACTGTTGTTTAGATGGCTGCTTCTCCAATGCTTGAAAAATGCTAAAAATGTTTTTCCACATGTTGCTACCTGAGCTTCTCTTGTCCCTTTTCAAGATGATTCAGTCAATGGCTTTCCAAAACTAGAAACCAGCACAAATATTTCAGTTATCTTTCACAGTGGACACTGTGAATGAACTGGCCCAATTGCAGAGCATATAGGAAAGATACCCCTCTGACTCTAAGATG
This sequence comes from Campylorhamphus procurvoides, assembly GCA_013396655.1. Lineage (NCBI taxonomy): Eukaryota > Metazoa > Chordata > Aves > Passeriformes > Dendrocolaptidae > Campylorhamphus > Campylorhamphus procurvoides. The sequence continues at coordinate 7,659 of WBMV01007167.1, read as the reverse complement.
ATAAGCATGTTTCCTGTTTTCTCCTTTTTACTATATTCCCGTATGCTTTAATACAAATTTTTTACTCTGTTTATGAAGGAGAGGAAAGAGACAAATACGCAGCCTGCATAAAAACATGGTATGCATGTAGAAATTAAAGTCCTGTCATAGACCGCAGGGCAGTTCTTTACTATAGGTACATTTTGGTGTTTTACAAATAAAATATATAATATCTCCAAAGAGACTAGAAATAACACCATTTCTTTGTTTATCACAGTTAAGAATATTTTGACACTTAAAATTTTCAGAATGGACTGAAATTCCCTCATTATACTCTATTTATTAGAAAACATTGAAGAATTCAGAAAAGACAGGGAGACATTGATAGTTTTGTTCCAGCTCACTGGCCTGAAAAAATTCTAGCTGCAATGGCAACTTGCACCCACAGTTTTTTTCACTAGTCAGGTGAGGATACAGCAACAACTGTATTACATATGTGTAAACATCAATATAAACATTCAGTAGTTTAGAATCTACTTTGCTTATTGTCTTTGCTTACACAGCTACAACACAGTTATAGTACCTGCAACATCATGTACTTCATGCCACAATAGAAATTTTAACCTAATTATAAGTCATTCAAGTTTTATTTTTGTCCTTTTCTTGCCAAAATTCTTAATAAAGTCAGAGAAGTGAAAAATCATTATACTATATCAGAATCTGAACTCAGTTGTATGGGCTTGGTAACAGACAGAATTATCCTGTATATTAATCAGGGTAGTATTTTTATCTTTTTAGTAGCTAAACAAAATTCCTCTGAATTATAACACTCAATATTTTATAGTATTAGTAACTACCCAAATACTTCACTAAATTACTGACTTTGGAATATAAGTTACTTTTTAAAAGCCTAGCATTTAATTCTGTAGCCAGAGAACCAAAAGCTCAATGATACATTAGACAACGTATTCACTGTGCATTGTTCTGTCAACAGGATTGTACATTATCTGAAGACAATGAACATATCAGTACCATAAACTTGAATAAAATAGCTGAAGGAGGAAAAATGCTGAAATGTGGGTTTGACCTCTCCTAGAATCACATGGCTATGGTTGTAATAGATGGAACTAGAAATAATAGCATTTTGAGACCAGAAAATAAAAATGCTACCCACAAAATGGATGGTAAGTCACAAGACACTAATCAAATAATTCACATTGTTCTCAAAGTTCATCTACAAATGGAAATAGCAGAAGACAAAGAAATATCAACAAAACCAACGGAAAAAATGCATGAAAGACTACTTACATTATCTTTCTGTAGCTCTGGATAGATACAGCATCCATTTGTAGTATATTCTTAGTGTTTAGAGATATGATTAAGAACTGCATTTATAGGCTCAGTCCAAAGCTCACTTAAGTCAATAAGAACTTTTTCTTCAGTCACAGGGTTCAATGACTTTTGTCCTAGGTTAAGAAAGATATTTTCTGGATACCTAAGTGCCTTCTACAACAGCAAGGCTCAAAGGAGACTGAGCAGAGAGTATGAAACTATGTGTTTTTGTGTATTATACAAGTGTTATTTACCCTGCCCTGTGAGCCATGAAGCAGCACAGGATCTTTACATATATCAGGTACTGTCAAAAAATGCAAAAAAAAAAATCTGCTAATCCATATTGTGGTTCATCTAATCTGTATGGAACACCTCTTTAGTAAACATAATACGTTGTCATAATGTAGACTGAAATCATACTATCCATCTCTTTGTATTTGTACATCTACATGCAGAAATAAGAGAGAGTTAAGACAGACGTGATTCCTACTTCTCAGCAGTATCACTTAAGAATTTTGGGCAACAATACTTCTAAAAGCAGCATGATTCAGGAACAGTTAATGCAATAAAAAAAAATCCAATTGGCATGGAAAGGTCAAAAGCCATTGAACTTGCTCAGAACTGTCAGAAAATAGCATATTGAATTAAAGCCACAGGAGAGCATTGACAGACAAAACTTAGCCAATTTGGCCAGAACATTAAGATAATAATTCCACTACTTGAAAAACTTGTTCAGTGCAGGTAAAAGCTAAAAGTATGCTGCACTCAGTTGTTTATTTGTATGGCAATTACAGTCTTACCAGAATTTTACAATATGCAACATTTGTGTCTTTTTGCTTTGGAAAACTCATAGATTTTTTTCTAAATAAAGACAATGATAACAAAATATAACACTATAAACTACAGCAATTTCAATAAGCTTAATTTCAAATAAAGGTTTTGCCACAAAAATCCTAAGGATATTTCCCATGATACAATAAGCACAGATTAAAAAAATCCCTGAACAAACTATCACAAAGCTATGAAAGACAGTAGTCAAAAAAAAAAGGTTGTAAAAACAGAATCAAAATTTGCAACTTTTCCAAATATGCATATCAGTCAGACAGCTTCCATCTCACAGAATCTGTGCTGAATTACAGCTTCAAAAAAGTTTGTTTTGAAAAAAAAATGGTTCTCTTTATATTACCTGTGATCAGAAATGTCAGGGACAACAAAGACTTTTTTCAAATACATTAATGGCATTAGGCAGTATGGAAATATCATTGGCCCATTACAGGATGGGGATGGTCCCCTCACAAACAGGGACAGAGGGCAAGGCAAAGGTGTTTAATGCTTTCTTTGCCTCTGTCTTCAATACAGATGATGGACCAAGGGGGTCTCAGTGCCCTGAGCTGGAGGACCATGAGTGCAAGAATGATCAACTCCCAGTTGACCCTGAAATTGTACAGGATCTTCTGCTTCAGCTGGGTCCCTACAAATTTATGGGGCCTAATAGGATTCATCCAAGAATCAGCACCTTGGGAATTCTGAGAGGTCCCAGCTGACTGGAACCTGGCAAACATCATCCCAGTTTTCAAGAAGGGCAAAAAGGAGGACCCCAGAAACTACAGGCCTGTCAGTCTCACTTCAGTGCCTGATACATTTATGGAGAAGATTATTCTGGGAGGTATTGAAAAACAACACTGTCATTATCACAGCCAGCATGGCTTCATGAGAGGGAAGTCCTGCTTATTCAGATCTGATTTCCTTCTATGACAGGGTAGACCACCTGATTGATCAAGGGAAGGTAGTCAATGTAATCTTTTTGGATTTCAGTAAAGCTTTTGATACTGTCTCTCACAGATCCTTCTGGACAAAATGTCCATCACACAGGTGGATAAACACATCATGTGATGGGTGAGCAATTGGCTCATGGGTCAAGCA
>WBMV01007166.1:0-96954 GCA_013396655.1 Campylorhamphus procurvoides | reverse complement strand
TGAATTTCTAATATAACTTGAGAGAATAAAACTTACCTCATTCAGAAGAGAATACATTAGCAGAGACCCTTAGTACAGTCCCTGATCTTGTAGCTGTACTAGTGATCAGCATAAAAACAGAGAATAAGCAGCAGTTCTGGCTTTTTGTTCTTTTTTTTTTTTAAATGGGCCTTCTCAAAGCCATGAAATGTGGCCTTTGCATTTATTGCCACTTCTTGGTAAATAAGAATGACCATAGCAAACTCTTGTAAATGCCCTTAAAATAATACTTCAAAAAGATTCTGGCGATGCTAATGTAAGTCATCTATAAACAGTCCTGCTAAATTCCTGTTAAGCCTACCATAAATGGATAAAAGCCATCCATACCCCATAAGCATGTGTAAGATCCATGTGCACTGTGTCTGGTGACATACCCCATGCAAACCCAAACTTCAAAATACACAGTGACCAAGTAATAAGTGCAAGTGCATTTACAACACAGTGGTGATACGTGTACAAGTGTCTGTGCACCACCTACCCATATGAGACACACTTCGTCCTAAAAAAATCAAATAGAGTAACTTTGTCAGTAACATCCAAACTTATCTACTGTTTGACATTCGGAATTATAAACTTTTAGATAATTATTTCTGACAAGTATGTCTATAGGACTTCTCCAAGAGGCAGAGGCCACTCAGCTGGGGAAAAGGTGTTCTATTTTAAATTTTTCAGTATGAAATGAAACAGCCCAGAAATGAAAATTGGACCATAGTAGCCCAGACCTGTGTACTTTATTTCTAAGTAATTATCCAGCCTTTCACTCAACATGTAGCATTGCCATTGAAGGGTTCACAGTTGATCTTATACAGAGATTTTGCTTACAGATGAGTTTTCCAGGGGAGGTACATCGTGCTCCAACCTGGAGTAGACAAAGGGCATTTTCTGTTTGGTTCAGCCACACAATAATAAAGTTTCCTGAGACTCCTCTAAATGGAGCGGAGTCTGTGCAAAACTGTTTTGCACCACTCCTAGTCACTCAGAAACTACTTGTCTAATTTAATCAAAATTTAAGTTTCTTTGATATAGCCTAGTAGAAGGCAACCTTGTCATTACAGTGCATCTTACTCAGTATTTCTAACAGGCATTATGAATAATGTTTTATATAAAACAATTTATTTTCTCTAGAATAGCCACATGTCAGAGCATAGACATCATTAACCTTGTGCTTGATGGCTGCAAGATGGCTGTTATAGCAAACCAGATCAGAGGAGATGATTGCTGAAAAGATATGATTCATTCAAGAAACATGAAGCTGAGTTGAACAGAATCACACTTACTAAGGGCTGCCTGTACTGTAACAGCCTCTGACTCCTGTGAGTTTTCACTCAATCCTACAGCATTTGCAGCTTTCACACGGAAGACATACTGCTCTCCAGTTTCCAAACCATGAACAACAAACCTGAGTTAAAAAAATAACATTACAGATTATTATTTACCGGAACCATTCTATGCTATAACATGAAAAGCTCAACTTCATCAGTGCTTCGCAAAGGAAATATTTCCATGAGGGAAATGAATAAAATGACATGCTGTACTACAATATAATAGAATGGGATACTGGAACAAAAGTCACTCATTAGATTGCTAATGGTGATCTAGCAGGTAGAGTAAGATAAAATACATAATATTCCCTCTGAACTTTGGCTTGCTGAATTCTAATCTATCCTTGGAACAGACTGTATTTTTCGCTGTACTTTCATAATCGCCATCAAAAATAGTTTTCAGTTTTGATCTGAGGTTCTGGGTAATTACTGTACTGGATAGAATAGTCAGATCTAATCTCTTGTACAATATGTTCATGCATGAAAAGACGAAATGCTTTTTGTTATTTTTATGCTGTCCCAATCCCTCTGACCAAGAATTAGTCTCTACCTTTTCTTTGATCAAATTGCTTGACTACTTGAAAAAAGGATTCAGCAAAATACAAGATCAGTCAAAATTCATTATTAACTGAAAAATCTACACTAAACAACATGATGTGTTTGTCATAGAGTATACAAACTACACATCTAAACTTTACATTTGGTGATCGATTCTAAAAAAAGAAAGCAAGCATGATTGTCACAGAAAAAATTACTTGAAGAATCCCATGACGTGATATTTTCAGGAAGGAGTCAGAAATCGTCAGAAATACAGACAGGGATAGTGTCAGGGGAACTAGAAACAAAGGCTACTGGCCTTTACCCAGAGATGTAACAGATCAGGGAGCTCTGACATTTCTGGAAAGGGACACCTGGATTTCCTGCACAGTGGTGTCAGCAGCCAAAGCACTTTTCCCACCGTATTTACAGAAGAAATGGCCCAACCTTTTGCCCTTTTTGTCCATGGATTATGAAAAAGCTTTTGAGTTCTCTCTTCTTCTCATACTCATGTGAATCAGGTCTTATCACCCCATATAATATGATTCATACTTTAAGAAAGGTATTTATTTTATTCTTACTAATGTCCAAGGCACTCACAATCATGTCTAGAACCTGCTTTTATAACTTGAAGGCATGGAATGAAAAAAAAAAAGATGGTCCTCTTTGGAGGGGAAAAAAAAAAAGGGAAGTGAAGAGAAAGTCTGCCATCCGCCCTACAATTTGGAAAGCTTAGCTATAAAAGTCTGCAGACTGTTTTTCTTCACATTCATGCAATATTCTTCTTCCTTTATAACACCATGGTTTAGCATGTAAATTGGCTTAAAACCATCCTACAATTTTCAAATGTTTCAAAAATACAGAAATCTTGTCAATACCTGTTATATTTAATAGGTTTATGGTTACTAGGTTCCCAGTGATTTGATCCCACCACAGAATAGTCAATGTAGTAGCCATATAAATCTTCTTCATGTTTTGGTTTGTCCCATTGAACTACAACTGATGTCTTTGTATTCCTTGTGGCCACCACCTGACCAGGTGCAGATGGGACAACTAAGAGAAAGAGAAAAAACATGCTATTAGGAAATACATAAAGATAAAAGTAATTTGAGCTAGATGAAACACTGTATACTTTGATCATATTTAATAACTAGAGCTATGACTTCTCCTACCAAGCTAATATTGATATACGATACATATATTACTACATTTCTTTCACACTAAGTCTGGATACTGGATATATATGTGTGTACAAATATATTTATTTTTCTATTTGTTTACTCAGAATACTCTAAGCTATGAGGCTCCTTACAAATATGATTTTACATAGGTTTTCTGAATAGTCAACTAGAGAAGAACATATTTTCAAATATCAATGTGGATGAAGGCATATAGATATGAAAATGTTCAATCTCCAAAGTCCTGCCTCAAATAAGAGGTTGATGAACAGCTCATGTCCGTGCAGCACTACTGCATCAGTAGGACATGCACATAAACTATAGAGGTATATCATGGGTGTTAAGAAATGCTGCCTTCCAGTCAACTAGTGACAATACTAATTTAGAAAATATGAGTTTTTCAGAACAACTTTAAGCATATATTTGAATGCAAAGAGTTTAGCTAAACCTAGCTAGATGAATTTCCGGAAGCATAGGAACATCAGTTGGAAGGGATCTCTGGGGATTATCTAGTTTCTTCTATCACAGAGAGTGGGATTATCACCAACACTAAATTGGATTGTTAGTCATGGGTTTGTCTGAGTCTTGAAAACTTCTGACAGTGGCGATTTCACAGCTTCTCTGCACAACCTCTTTGAGCACTTCACTCTTGTACCTCTTTCATTAAAAGAGTATGTCCAGCATAACTTACTAAGTTTCTTTTGTCATCTGGCATTGCTGAGAACAGTTTGGCACCATCATCTTTGTAAGTCACCAAACTGAACAAGCCCATGTACCTTCACCTCCTTCAGAGGTCTTTATCTCTAAACCCCTGACCATCTTGGTTGTCATCCAGAGGACCTCTCAATTCCTCCACAACCATCCCTCTAGAATAAGGAAGCCAGAACTGGAATAATACTCCAGGACCAACCTCAGAAGCACTAAGCAAAAGTGGATAAAGCTTCCTTCTATCTGTTCACTACAGTTCTCCCAATGTAGCATAGTACGCAGTTCACTTTACATGCAGTGAAAGCTCATTGTTATTGATCTAAACACATGAACGTGTATAAATAGAAACAGAAATATTGACATCTAAATAGAAGAAAAAAGTCTTAGTCAGAACCAACGCACAATCTGTACACTAGGAAATATCAATCCAAGCATAATGTAAGAAACTAAGGCAATGACTCAACCTAGGATGACAGGGTAAGAGAGGCACCCAGTACCTATTTAAGGCATTTTAGTTTCCTCTGATTGATATATTGCAGAGAACTACAAGGAGCAAGAAACAAAAGAAACGTGGCAACTTTTTTCATTTGGCCCTTCAACATTAAAACAAAAATTAATACCTATACGTTAGTGTACTTTATGCAATAAATCTGTAAGATCAAATGGATTCAGTTTGAGATAAATATACCTACATTTAGGCCTTTAAGTGTGTCTAAAAGCACATGTTTTTAAGTTCTTCTGGGCATTATAGCCCAAGAGCCAGGGCTTAATTCAGTTACCCAAATAAACTCATTTAGGGCCATTTTAGAGCATCTGATACTTCTTCGTGGAGATGTCAGATATGATTCAGGAGATAATACCTACAGTCCTCTGAAATGCCAAACTGAAAGCGTGTGCAAAGGTACTAGATGTCTGTTTAGCTGGTTAAACCAAGCCTCTGAACAGTGGTTGGTAGAGTCCTGAAATTCATCTCAAACTGAATACTCTTTTATTACATTCAATTGCATAATTTTAAGCATAATTTTGGATGGCCTAAGATATCCCATCCATTCTCTATTTTCTGCTCATAAGCTACCCATAATTGGAGTGTAATTATTGTCATCCCCAAGAAGTTGTCTCAGCTACTCTCAAGAACAGCAAACTACTCTACGTGAAGGCAACTAAAATGAGGAATTGTGTCTGGTGTATTTTAGCTCAGGTTGTAAACTGCCTCTGAAAATACTTCTGCACTTTCTCTTTAAAGTGCTTTATTTGAAGCTGTGGCGTGCATTAACCCCTAAGGGCTATCTTATTTTATGTACTAAGTGAAATAAATACAGTGCTTTTCTTCACTACCTTGGGAAATCTTGAATGGTTTAAATAATTTATATGCATTAATGAGACATCAAATCAAGAATATATAAAAGCAAAAAAATATTTTATCATGTATAGTTAAGATCAAGCTGAAGGTATGGACTATATTTTTTAACAATGGTATATCAGATATTGTAAATACTTTTTGTGCTACTAGCAAGTGTCCTTGTAAGTTATGTGCACCTATCTCAATACATGGAGCTGTTATATGTGACCTCTACAAAATTGCAAAAGCAAAACAAATATTTGAAAAACAAGATTCTCTACATTCTCATTTGTGGTTTTGAATGTGGTCCCAGGATAAACACTTCATGTTCATTTGGAAAATTACTGATGAATATGCAGTTGTATCTTCCCCTATTCCTGAAATCTATTCATCTGCATGCCACAGGAATTTGCAACTTAGAATATTAAGCAAGAAATGAAAGGCTACCTTATCTAGCTGAAACTGTAGGGACTTAGGTAATATATAATTACCTGAGCCAGACAATATAATTATCCAAGTTAGCAATTAACCTGCATTATCCTATTGTTTTGAAAAGTCACCTTAATAGAGCACTGAAAAGTGAATAACTGAAAAGAATTTCACTTTTAATGATTATTGTTTTCAGTAAGGAGACTTGTGAAGATTAGGAAAATTTTAGAAAATTTTTAAATTTTAGCATCTTGATCTTTTTGAAATCCTTCCCAGAACCGAACACAAAGTTGATTACTATTACTGTAGTTATATTAATCTAATTATAATGAGAATTGTCTATTTCCATCTTGTAAAATATCTATTGTTTTTAGTAATAATGTCTTACAATTAACGCCTTACCAACAGTATCTTGTGGTTGAATAGGTTCTGTGATTTCGGATGGATCACTGATGCCATGTTTGTTTGCTGACAACACTCGGAAAACATATGGTTTTCCTTCTGCAAGGTCAAACACTGCATAGCGAGGAGATTTTACTGCAACCTGTGCATTGACTCTTTGCCAACTTCCACTGCCAACCATGGACTAAAACAAAAAAAATAAAAAAGCTGTGAATCATTTCTGTGAACTGTCAAAAAATGAACATATTGCTGTATTGCATCTCATCATGAATTTATTTAAGAGCTATGAGAGAAGGATCACTCTCAACTGCCTCACTTATATGTATGCAAATTCCCATAGCTCATGCGTGCCATTACTCTTCAAAAAGGTCTGAATACCTCACTGTCTCCCTGCTTGTCTCGACTTCAATACATGCACACTTATACACACAGCCAGCCTTCATTCAGGGCCATTACTGTCAATTGTGATTGATCCCAAAAGAATTACTCTCATTTCCTGCAAGACTCACTTGAACACCCAAAGGTTTGGTATCAAGCGAGTCATAATCCAAATTCTGCAGAAAGGTAGAGAGGGAAATGTTACTTTACTCACTACTTTATGTATTCTGTTGAGTAACACCATGTCCCAAAAAACATTTATCAAATGAAGTAATTACTTTTGAATATTCTCAATGCAGCAGCTGAGCTTATCATCACCACAACTATGCTTGGAGGAGAGCCAGCAAACCAGCACTCTGGGAGAAGTCTGCTGTTAGTTAGATTACCACGTAAACTGTTCACTCTAACCAAAAATTAGCCATGGAACCTTTCAAAAATTTTAGTAAAACCCAAGAACCCAATAAACAGCTTAAAGAAAATTTCTTTGGTGCACAAAAAGGTGCATACACATTATATGCTTAGAAAATTTTTGGAACAGAGATGTAAATGGCTGGAGTCCATATATCAAAATATTTTTCACAGATACTCAACCCACCTAGTGTTCTCAACAGAAAAAAGAAATATAACATTCATTTCCTTCATAATAAAAAGGTAGAAAATATGAAATAAACATTGTTTTGTCATATATTTTACTTCCTGCTATAAAAAACATTAATTGCTGCATTTCATTTTCACAAAAGAAAGAATCAGTATCAATTTTTTATCTGCTTCATTTATCTGCTAAATAATGATTTTAAGAGAATATGGTCCTTTATAACCTAGTAAACTCATTTCCATTTTTGAGTTTCTTGAAACCTTTAGAAATATTTTTTTTATTCTTCAGGACTAATTCTCCTTTGTTTGAAATAAAATAATTAGAAAGTGTGCTTTTCTAAATTAACAGATGACTGTGGATAGCAAAGACCAAACATACATCTATGAACTGACTAAACTATTCATATATATTATTTTTATGCAGAAAGATTTTTAGATTCAGGTATTAATTAGTATAACAAAAAAGTTATTTCTGTAAAACAAGCAGATAATATGTATTTTTCAATTCATACTTAGAATGAAATTCAGCCAATCAAGTGTAGGTATTCACTCAATGGAAATCTACCACTTATTTCTATAGAAATTTTCATTACTTCTTTTCAGTGTGAAAGGCAGAGTAGGATAAATCATCACATGCTTACTGGAAAATTTAACTAGTGACTGGTCTTCGTTTTACCCCAACTGGTTCAACATCCAGCAGGTAATGGATGATGAAGAATGTAGAAAAGGGCTATAAAGGTGGAGATTTTTTTATTTTTCTAAGAAGGAAAAGACAAGATGGGGTCTGCAGAAAGAGGACTGATATGAACAGGATGGCTGGGAGACGAACTGTGGAGGAATGTGTAGAATTTGAGATGTAAGAAGAAAACAACTTGCACAGTAAAGGCCTGAGAAAAGGCTGTCATAGTATTCAAGATGTAAATTGAATGCGTGGCAGTTTTATGGACAAGTTTGGTGTTTGTGGATTGTTAAGAGGGAGCATATGGTGGAGGCATAACTCATAAAAACTAAGTATAGCTTGACATGTAAAGAGTTTTAGAGGTCAGGAACGAGGCTCATTTTACCTACTGGGAAACTTTGTAACAAGCTGCTGTAACCCAACATAATTTAGAAACCTGGCTCATGGACAGATTTATCTAAATTTTAGTCAGGTGGGTGAAGAACAAACCTCTCCTACTATGATCAAGGAAGTCCCCTTTCAATTCAAAGTGAGGATCAAACCAGGAATCATATTTATTCCTTGGTCTACCACAGGACCACCAGAGACTTCCCTTTAATACAGACAGACTGAAAACTCACAATCTTGTCTGTAGGAAACTTAAGATGTTTCTTTTCTGCTTTTTTAAACTGCTAATTTACACAAGTAGTTTGTTCCCATTTTAGATAGCAGTAAGCAAATAGCACAGGGGCATTCTTTTCCCTGGACCTTGAATTTCAATGCTCATTAAATCATGCAATAAGACATTTGATTATTCATGCTTGTCTAATATCCCATTTTCATCCTGCAAGACCACAGAAAGTGTTCATTTTATTGTTCATTCTGCAGTTCTGAAAATGGGTTGAATGTAATTGCACACAGCAATGAAGCACCTTACAGCAGAATGCCACTGCACAGTACAGTACCTTCTCAATGAAATACGTCAGTGGCTCCCTGCCACGGGGAACAGGTGGATCCCAGCTGAGGACAACATATGTTTTGCTGATTTCCGAAGCATGTACATTGGTGGGAGGGCCTGGTATCTGAACATGCCCTGTAAGAGCAATAATTATAGTGAGTGTTAAACCACAGATGAACTCCCGGAGTCAGCACTCATGCTACAGCTATATTTCTGAACTTCCAGCCTGCAGTGCAATGCTCTGCTATTAGAGGCTGTGATGTCATCTCTGCAGTTCACTTGCTCACTTCAATCAAGTTTTGATAAATCAAATTTCAGTATTAATAGCAGTTACTTATGTTTTCAATAAAAGCTAAATATGCCCCCTGAAATCTGTGCATTTGTCACACTTTTTTCTTTGATCATATCAGAATTATTTTGACCTGCTGGTAAAAAACCCTGTTATATGCAAACATGAGATTTTTTTGATCAAAGACAAAAAACTAAAGAGTTATTATAAGAAATTAGAATAGAAAAATATCTAGTAGGGAATAAGGAGAAAAACATCTTTTAAATAAAGAGGAAAGTAGAAAAAGGAGCAGAACCTGTTTGCAACATATCCTATAACATGATGATATTACCAGCTGTACAGTCTAAAGCACTCGTAAGATCTCTGAATTAGTGATGTCACCAGCCCTCTGGTGGCTCCAATAGGTAATGTGGCCTAATCAAATTCTCCCCTCTCACTCTGCAGGGTTATCAGGAATGTCAGACAGCACCTGCCTACCCCGGGCCAGGCTGGAGGAATTCTGCATGACCCTTTGTGGTCCTGCTCACCCACTGTCGTGTGAGAAAAAGCCAGTTCAATAATCCGAGGAATTAAAATGGTGTAAAACAGCTCTAGATAGGAGAGGCTCAGATCCATGAAAGACCACTACAAAAGCATAGCTACACAGCCCTGAAGAAGCTTCCTCTTGGTAACAGGTCAGAAAAAGCAACTCAACAGACACCTAAAAATATTTTATTTTTATGGCTTGCGAGAGAGAAAGCAAAAGGCTTTGTTCTTTGAAAGAACATTTTTCCACTTCTCAGACTAGCAAAGCAAATATCCTCTAAATGCTCAAGATCTGACATTGAAAAAAAAGAGAAAAATATTTCAATAATAATTTCTAAATCCTGAAAGTGATGTTTTAACAGTTTATAAACATCTGTAGGATGAACCAGGCTCAAAATGTACACTGATGTTATTTCATCATATACATTTCCCAATCAAAACCAGGATTTTTTTTAAAAGCAAACTGACATACTCAATGAAAATGCTTTCTGTATTTGATATACTGCAACTATATTTTTCCTTTCAGAAAGGTACAAGAATTAGATGAATTTAAGACAAAGTTACCAAAATACAATCAAGAAAATCACAATAATCCTTCACAGTATAAAGTCAAAAGGTTTCCAATTGGTTTCACATAACTAAATCTCAACATGTTTTCTTGCATCCTTGAAAAAAAAAAAACGACCGTACTTTATAATCATATAACATGATGGTACAGCTTGGTCTCAGAATGAAACATCATCCTGCACTAAATAAGAAAGCCATTTGTGATCTATGAGATCGCTCTTTCAGAAATAGTCTCCAATCTTACAGCTGAAAGTAATGATCTATATAAGCAGTAGTATTTGGGTATTCATATTCCTTTATTAAATACACACATTCATGTAGCAGAAATCTAAATATCATTATTTAAGAATATGCCAGAGTGGCCATTTACTGCCTCTGATTATTCTCAGGTGATCCTGAGAGTAGGAGGACATTCTGAGAAGTCAAACAAGTAAGGCAATTATAATCTAATCCTATAATTTGATTCTGGACCTATAATACCCATCTCAATTTATTTAGGGTACCACTGTAAAAAATAGAGAAACTTCATCTGTCTTGTCCATGACCTGGGGAAACCATTTAATGTCTGATGTCCCTTCAAACTATACCTGTTCTCAGGTGGTTTCTCTTGTGCTATGTTATTATTTGAGTTACAGCTTTATAACCTTTGTGAAAGAGAGAATAGACTCTTTCTTTACTGCTGAGCCATTGTAGCTAACATTTTTGACAGTTTAAGTGTAAAGAAGGTCATTATTCAAGCCTAATAAACAAAATCACCATATAGGGAAACAATGAAAACCAGAAGGAATTCAGATTTTATCTCAAAAATTGGCTGTGATCTATCCAGTTCTCCTGAGCAAAAAGAATAATTAGCTTATAACCTTAATGTTAAGAATAGTCTCTGTATTAAAATAGCTATATTAATTAAAGAATTGAGAAAGATTGAATAAATTTTTATGAAAATGGCACTAATTTGGTTAGATCATTAAAATCAGTCTAAAAGAACTACATTCAGCTCCCAGAAGTATAGGAAGAAGGGAAAGGTGGGCAATCAAACACAATGTTCAGTCTTTTAAACTCAGTTTAGCACTTATCAAAGCAAAAAGGTGAGGACATTCTGTCAAAACATAATAAAAGCTTTGCTGTTAAGAGTATGATGTTCTCTGTCCTTCTAACCCTCGCCTTTCACTTGTGTTCTCTTAGGTTCGCAAGCCAGGATATTTATTAATATAAAGACTTTACTCACTAGATGGATTTCTTTCCAAGCTGTGTTTCTAATTATAATGCTAAATTCCTGGAGCATAAGGAGATGGACTAAAATTGTAGAAATCCTACATACCTTCAAGGTCATCCTTACTGATCACAATCTTTCGCCCTTCATCCACATGAATAGCTGTTAATTAAAATATTCAATTAGTTTCTCAAACTAGATCAATATATTTACAAATTTTGCAAATTATTGTTCATCACCTCTTCAAAAGCCTGTATGTCTCCTTTTCTGTAAGGTCATTTTTAAATCTTTCCCCAAATGAAATCAACTCAAAGTTGTACACTGGTTTATTCACTTTCATAGGAAAACAGAGCATGATAAGATGGTGCTATTTAAAGCTGTGCTAAAAAGCAAGACTCATAGTCGCAGTATATTGTTTTGATTCTGGGGCAGATGACTAAATAATTGTATCATGAATTAGACTTGTGTTATAGGAAGACCAAAGCATACACACATAAATAAGGCATGCAGAATGGAAATGGTGCATATTCAACTCAGATTTCACAGGCAACATTGGAGCAGCGCTCTGAATTCTTCATAACTTTAATTCCCCTTTGAGTAAAAGGAGCACACAAAACAGAAGGTGTGATATAGAGAATCTGCACAGGGATTTAGGACAAGGCTAAATCAATAAAACTACTCCCCAGAGCGAGTCAGCTTACTCTATTCCTGAAGAAGCTCTCATAAGGCTACTTTGCAGTCTGTAGCGAGATATTCAATCAACAGAAGAAATAAACTCTACTCCTTAGGTTAACTAAGCAAACAGAATCTTAAAAAAAATAAATTTTAAAAGAAAGATCAAATATTCAGCATCTGTTTAACCTTGCATAACCTACTTTGTGTTCTCTCCAGGTCAACGGGGTCAAGCGCTGCAACTGGTTCAGAGGCTCGAGAAGGCCTGCTAATGCCAGCACTGTTCACTGCTCGCACCCGAAATATGTAAGACCGTCCCTCGTAAAGACCAGTCACAGGGTACTTGCAGACTTTTACAGGAGCATCATTGCATTGGACCCAGTTTTCCAATCCAACTTCACATCTTGGAGTAGCACAAAAGAGCATTTGTCAGTATCATCTCACAATACGTATGCACTATCCTACACCACAGAAGTCATCCTCACTAAGCTGAGGAACTAAACCATACACCTCATTAATGAAAGTCACACACTGTTTACACTATTCTCTGATCAGACCACCAGTTTCCACCCTGTTCATTTTTTCTCATAATGCAAAGGTCATTTTTCTTCCACAGTTTTTGGCCTTTTCAAATCTCTTTTTCCTTTTGTTTACTTCTCCTCCTTGTCATATAAAAAATAAATTATTCACTTTTATTTTTAACATGCATCTCCACAGCACATGCTGAAATTTCAACATTCCCCTAATCTTTTCTATCTCTTCCTTGTCATAGTTTCAAGTAAATATCTTCATGCCAAAACGGTTGGGCCTCAGAACATAGGAGTCGTCAAGAAACATAGTGATGTCCTCATACTGGCTTCTCTGTGTGTACATATATGGTTTATGCCCTACTACTATAAACTTTTGTGTAGAAGACTCTCTTTTGCCCTGTCAGTACCAGTCATGATCAAGGGTTCCTTGACACTGCAGTAATACAAGAAACATGTCAAAAGGTACATCCGACTGGATTATAAAGAAAATGGTGAAATATTCCTATGATCTATGCACGATACAAATTGGATATAGATGGTAGAGTCCCTAGGTCTCAAGTTAATTTCCTCAGACTGACTGTCATTTATAAACCAACATTTTCCAGCAATTCCAGACATTTACCACTGAATCAGACCAAATTACAGGGTAACAAATAGCAGTGAGCAGGAAATGTTGCTTTTAAATGAAGTGCAATATACAGTATGAATTAATTTCAGCAATGTTTTTGTGACTGACAGTTTCAGACATAAGGGTCAGATGTTCTGCTCTGGCTACAAGGGGCAAGCATGCACTTCAGTGGAAGAGACATGCAAAACAGCACTTGGATCCCCTGCTCCCCAGCTGCCTGCACTGAGCTGAAACCCCAACAAACTGCAAAGCCAACTGAAGGAGGGAGGACTGCCATTCTGATTTAAACTACCAGCTCCCAGGAGCCCAGGCCTTGAGCTCCTGATGTACTACACTTAAGACAGAAATAAAAAGATAATGTAATAACTCCTAGATTTCAGGTTTTGCGGTATACAGATTAAAGAGACTAAATCTCATTCAAGATGCCCATGGATTCTAGCTTCTATAAATTAAATACTGTCAAGGCTCATTCTCTGATTCGCCCACATCCATACTATTGAACATTTTAAGTGTCTGATAAAATGTGTCTGCCTACAAATGATTACTTGGAATGGCCTCCAGCCCCTGCTAACTCCCAGACTGTGCCCAGAATTGCCTGGGAAAGCATTAGATCATCTGGGCTAAAAGTTTGCCAGGGAACAATTTAGTAATTTAACACAGTGTGTAACTGAGTTCCCATGCCAAGGGTCTGTAAAAATATATCTAAATAACACATGCATTGAAGGATATAACAGTAATTCCTTTTCTCTTCAGTCTACACATGTTTCTGGCAACTAACAAAATTAAATAAATCCTAATGTTCACATACTTGTCAACAAAATATCCAATGACTGGGCTCTCACTGGTTGTGTTCGGTGGTTTCCAGGTAACAATTACATAATCTCTGTTAGCATCATGGCATTCAACATCCATCGGTGCCCCTGGAGCTCCTACGATCGGTGCATCAGCATCTGGACCACAAATAAAAATAAATCGATTTTGACCCTGACTCTTCTGAAATACATCATAAAGCCAAATTGAAGGTTTCCATTTCATTGTGCTATTTGGTTATATGAATGGAAACCCAAAGATTTCATGACATACCAATTCACTGCAGTAACAATTCAGGACCATAATATCTATACATTCTTATAGATAAAAATGTTCAGGGATGGTTTTGAGGACAAAAAAGCTGTTTAGGCATGAAACACCTATTACTTTTCATAAAAATTAAAAGCCTAACCCACCCATTTGTTTTTGATGCTCTGTCGCATAGACAGCTGGGGATCAGCATGTTACTGGTCAGACTAAGGGACTCAGTAAAGTATTTTCCTAGCTGAGGAAAATAAACCTCTTAAAGAATAAAAATTTTGAAAACTCCTGGAAGATTTCTAAATGCTACTTTTTGGTTATAATCTTACAATACCAACAGGCATAAGTGATCAATGTTCCACTTTTAAAGTACTCTTCTGTGGCTTCATTTTGAGAGATCTTGACTGATGTGGACCCACAACTTCTAATGAAATCTCATAACAGATAAAGTTCTCTCCCTTCAAAGAAAGGTTTCTATAACAAAAAAAAACCCTGTATAGGTGCTTAAATTTATACAGTCTAATCACAATTGGTTGTGAAGTGGTTTGTGCTCACTATCAGATCACAACCTACATGAAACAAGGCAAGAGAATGCCCAGCAGAGAACACCATAGACTCCAGAGGACATAGCTCAAGGCCAGGGCCCTGTGCATGCAAAGGGATCAAACATAGTATAAAATGAAGGTACCTAAAATCTACCCATCAGTATAACAAAAACTTCTAACTTATTATATATTAGCGGGTCTTTTTTCGCCTGGGTACTGTCTTTCTTAGAAGGTAACTTGAAAATAGAAAGCTTTAGCAAATTGTTTCCAATAAGATCAGGGTGGCAGAGTGGCCTGTTTAAGATATACCGCAAAGCTGATGAAGCCCTTGCACTAATCCCATGAGGAAGCTGGATCTCAAGCCCCTGAAAAAAACATTTTTGCCCCTCCACCCCACACAAGTCTGGAAGACACGTATACTTCTGCAAGACACGTATGTTCCAATATATTTCCAAGGCGAACAAGGTCTAAAGTTAATACAGCTACAATGGCTGCTATGGCTGCAGTGGGGCTGTTCCAGTTTGACACCATCAAGGATGTTGCACAATGTATTTAAAAGAGTGAAAGAACTGCTCAACCAGAGAGATTTTCATCTTTCAATGAAAAAAATAAAGTGAATACTAAGTTCTGCTTGCAGGTCCACATGGAAGCTCATTCTCACTTCACTGAGAGCTATGCTTGCAAATGTGCTGGAAAATTCTGACATTTATTATATTTTAATGCATTTATGTCCCTTAATCTATGCCTCTTGTGAAACCTGTATTTCTCAGTGAGAAATACAGCTAATTTCTTACTTTGCTTCTTTTCTCTGATTATTGACATGAGTGTAACTAGTATAGAGGTGGGAATATTTCTTTTGCTTTCTTCTGCACATACCTTTAAGGCCAGGCACAGGATATGAGAATGCCTAACAAGACTCATTTCCAGTTGCCAATCTCTAAAGCCAAAACCATCCCAGTGAGCACTGACTATATGCAAAGATGTTTATTTCCTATCAGGAAACCAGATAGCAAAAAAAGAAAAGAAGCTGTTTCTTCACAAGAATGGTTTTCCAGTTCTTCAGGAAACAAAATGTTCCTCTTCAAGCTCTGCCTTCACATGACTACTTTTTTCAAGTGCAGACTACCATATACAAACCAAATTGCTATAAAACACCACAGGGTTGGATTTCTTTTGTACTTCAGTCATTGCATAGGATTGTTCAATAAAACTAACGAAACTAACTTATACACTTCTCTTTTTCATTGCTTCTAAAGAAATAGTTTAAAAGTTTACCTCTTACGAACAGGTATGCGCTGCATTCACTGATTCCACCTTTTGTAACCATGCGCAGGGTGTATAAACCTTCATCATCTTTGTTCAGATGAGTAAAGGAAAGAGCTGCCTGGCCTTCTCCAAAATACAGCTTCGTCCACTTGGAGTCCTTTATCAGCACATCTGGAAGAGAAGACCCATCAGACACATTACTATGCTGACAGAACAACCTACATCCTAGTGCAGTTCTCTGCTAGTCAGGAGCACAAACCAACATTTATGCCAGTTTTATTCGGAGTGATAGTGCTTTGATCCTATGAAAACTCTACAGAAAGTTGCATCTCTCTAAACTTATTTGATCAGTGAACTTTAGAGAACATGAGGTAAAAGACTAGGCTATGCAGTGCCAAGAGCATAATTCCCACCACTATAATTTTTAATACATGGAGAGAGAAAATTTTATCCACATTTAGAAACAACGAAATGAAAACCTGCCATACCCAATGAATGCCAGGTAGAACTTTGTTTCATTTTAAATAAGTTTTGCTTCCTGTTCAGGTCAAATGTCAGATTATTCAATTTCTTACTCCAAATTTAAAAACTAGATTTCAGTTTGATCTGAGGACTGCTATAAATATACACCAAACTTAAATCTAGAAGGCATGCCTGTTGAGCAGTGAATAATATTAAATTTGAATCTCTCAAAGGTGAGAGGTGGTGACCCATGATTAATGCAAATTAATCTGATTGCTTAGTAAAACCAGAGTAAAAAAATGAACAGGACATTTTATGTTAGCCAAGAGACTTTCTCATATCATCTTTTTTAATGACTGATTGGTTTATTTTTGATTTTTAACTCCCTAAGACCTATTACATACTAATATTGTAATCAGTGCAGCAGAACTGTATTTAAAAGAGCTGAATATCTATTATTCTATTGCTTAAATACATTTTGAAGCAGACACTCAAACAATTGCAAAGGAATCAGTTTTCCCTCCTACCAGCTGAATTGCATAAGAAGGTATAAAAAATTACACATATTTGGATAATAAAGCATCTGGAAGACACACTACTAAAACTTACAGCAGTAAGTTGCATAATCATCTAAGCATGTTGTTGTTTTATGAGAAGCACACAAAGTAAATTCAACCACATTCCTTCCCATGAGAGTCTTAATCATGAGATCCTTACCTAGAAAATCTGAATGTCCCCTTTCTGTCACACATGTCACAATGGTACTCAGACTTTGTGTACGGAGACATCAAGTACTTTAAACTAAATCAGATAATATCTTCCCCTAGAATCTTTAACTAATGCATGGGTTCTGTGGAAAACACTGAAGAAAAAAAAACCTGAAAAGCCCCATTGAAAGGCAGGTCACCTATTTAGACTCCAAGCTTGAGCAGAATGATAGCTACCCTGGTTTGAACATAAAGAAATTTTAAGCAAGCCTGTAATGTCTGTTAAGGCCAGAATAATCTATGTCCATGCTTTATGTGTACCTGAGACCAGAAATTGAGGAGGCAGTTGTGTTTGGTAAGAGCAGAAAAACTCGCTCACAAAGCCAAAGACCCACCAGAACTCAGCATATGCTCTCTTTTTTTTTAATGCAGGCTGGATGAATGACTTTGTAGGCAAGACAATAAGAGTAAATTTTGGAGGCCACATAACATATTTAGAAGTTCTAATTGAAAAAGTAGTCATACACCTGCCATAACAATAATATTACAAGTTCTCACTACTGCACTCCATATCAACAGTCCGTTCACATGTTGTGCTCTGTTACTTCTCCCAGGATTTACCAAAGGACAAACCTGCAGGAGACTAACCCTCAGAGGCAACGTGTCTCAAGCCTACAGGCTGTTTTCAGTACATGAGATAACTTCCCTAATATGACGAAAATTCATATAAAGAGTGGGGAACTAATACATGTAGTGAAATTACTTTTCATCGTGTATTTTGTTCTTCTAAATTTTAGCTAAATTTAGCCTCCTTGATTTTTCCCTCTGAAGTCAATTATTTTATTCTAGATTATAGTATAGATGGCTGAAGCATGCTGGTGCATATAGCTTTATAATGTTTATATTAGACTACAAATCAATAACAGAAAGTTCCTGCTACCAGCTGAACTCATATCCAGACTAGATATAGGTTTCTGAAGTATTCTTTTGAGTTTGTATCAGTATCTTACATTGTTCTTTCAGTATCTTACATTGTTCTTTCAGTATCTTACATTGTTCTAAGTGGGCCATGAATAAAAGACATCATATTCATGTTTGTTAAATCCCAAATCACTTTAGAGGATTTGATTCAGCTGATTTATGTGTCCCTAGGAGTCTAGTACACATCCCCAATAAGGCTTACTAGCATGAAGTTTATTTATGCTAGGTAAATACATATTTCTCATGTGCATAATTATTAGAAGTAAATCATACATATCCATCTCAGGGCTTTAGCTGCTATTATTTGATTAACACAAACTGGAAAATACAGAAAAAATACTGCCTGCCTTAATGCAACAGTAAAATTAAATGTTATCTCTCAAAAGAATGAAAATGTCTAAAGCACATGATGTTACAAAAATTATTACCCTTCTCATTGCTTACAATTATGCATTGCCTTCAGCTCTCAAAAGAGTCAACAAAGGGAACTGTAGCACATAACAAAGATTCATAGTGCATGAATTCTTGTGGGTCTGGGAACAAGTTTGGCCAGTTGGTGCACCTCTCATCATCGTGCTGCATGTACATGCAATGAAGAACAAGCTTATTTGTAACATCTTATTTCATGTAACATATGTAGAATAATGGGATGAAAACCTATCTGACTCCCTAGGAAAACCTACTGGCTTTAAACAGACCAAGTATTCATCTCAGGGAATTATCTTGGCATTATGAAAGCACAAAGAGAAAGGGTCACAAGCATTTGTTTGCTTATCCATAGTGCAAGAAAACTCATGTTTGATGAAAAGTGGAACAATATTGGGTATCCCTTAAAAAAGCCATTTTTATCAATTCATATTTTTATTTTACTAACCTCTAATAGTTCCATCACAATGAAGTAGCCACAGTGACAGACAAATAGGAATGGAAGAGTAAGTAGCAGTTAAGGATCAGATGTGAATCTATGTAAAACTATGACGTACATGAAAAAAGGCATAATGAGCAGCAAGAAAAGCATCCTTTTTCTGATATTCCTAATCTTGAATTTTCTTGTCTTATTCACCTTACGGTCATTTCTTAGTTTATTTATTACAGTCCAAAAAGCAGTCTTGGGAGACCACAATTCTCAAACATGGTCATTAACCCTTAACCTTTTGGGGAAAAGTCCCACCATTCACAAATAACTAAGGCTTTCCTAAATCCTCAAGCAGAACAATTACTTTAGAATCCTAGACAGAGACTGTGGTTGATGAAAAGTGGTGAGCTAAATATCTACAATAGGTTGCTATCCATTAAACTCTACGTAGCTAGTTTTATGTTCCAAAACCCTGTTTTGGTGAAACGAACAAACACTGCTCATGCAGGGTTTGTATATCATCCACCTGAGTATATAATATGCTTAGTCATGTTGTTTTCAGTACTTCCTGGTAAGACTGCTTCACTTGGTATAACGTAGCTTTTCACTGACAAAGGAGGCAGAGAAAGCAACTTACCAACATGGCACATAAACAGCAGAGCAAAGGCACGTATATGAGGCCTGGCTCCTATAAGCATTTCCTACCTGTACATGAATGTGATTTTGATTTAAAACTCACAATAAGCAAGATGAACGTGGAGACTCGTGACCATACCTCAATCCTTCAAACTTCAATTTACTCTTCTGTGAGTACCCTTCAGCTCAGTGGTCACAGTATTCAACTATGAATCATAGTCAAGTATGAGAACTGAGTTTGCATCTCCACTTAATCAGTAAATGTTCTAACTATGGTGTTATCACATAATATGAAGTTACCTCCTGTTGCTGTAAAATGTCTGCTCAATAAAATGTTGACCTGGGCACTTAATTGAGAATGCATGTCTATAAATTATGGCTAGATATATTTGTTTGCTCTATTCCAAATTTAATCCTGAGAATGTGATGTTCTGAGCCTGATGTGTTCTAGTGTCTCCTCCACCATTTTCCAGGTAGCTGCTAATCAATGTACTAACTTACCATCTCTATACCACTCAGCACGAGGTCGTAGCCTTTTCAGCTCTGGAGTGATCAACATAGAACACTTCAAGGTCAGTGTTTCACCTTCAGTTGCAAAGGTGACTCCAAACTTCTCCAGAAACTGGACATCAATGTGAGTGAAGCAAACTTCATATGACAGGGGCACTATGCATGAGAAAATTAAAACATTCATGAGTACAAGTAAATTGTACTTGGCACAAAGAGATTACTATCTGAACAGGAGATGGAGCTTTCTGTATGTTTATTCTAAAAATTAAGCTGAAAAAGCAAGAGCATCTTGAAACAGCTCCTAATGTAACTGAATGCTTAGAAAGCAAAGTCAGAAGAAGCAAGTTGTATCCAGTTTTCTCATCTGTAAAATATTACTCTGATAAGAGTACATAAATTATCTATGGAAATAGAAAAAAAGGCTTACAGTGGAAGGGCATTATCCCAGCTGGGTGAGGCTCTTCATCCTCTCTGAACCCTATAAATAAACATACAATAAACACTCAATGACATGAGCATTATATTTCTTTATTGTTTTAATTATGAAGTAGGACTTACTTCGCACAATCACAGCACAATTAGTTGTTGCCTGACCGTGGACATTTGTTGCAACTGCTGAATAGGTAGCGGAATCATCAAAGTCAGCTCTGAAAAGGGGAAGCAGGAAAGCAGATGTCTCTTTAAGCAAATAAAAATTCTCTTATGATTGATATTACAAGCAAAGCTATGTCAACATAAGGAAAGTGTATAAAGCTCTTTTACTGGTAAGAAAAGTGTATAAAGCCCTTTGCTGGTGTCACACAGTGCAAGACATTGATGAAAGACAATGAGAAAGCTGCTGCTGTTCTTAACTGCAGTTTTATCACAGCTTAGAGTGCAGATTGCATTAACTTGAGCAAACTGGAAATGACCTTTAGAGAATGATCAAAAGGAGATAGCTGGAGAATGCCAGTCTGGCTATTCTTTTTCTGTATGTAACCATCTTCCTTAATCCATCATGCCCTTCTGCCACATATTTTAAGAAACACATAGGGAAGAAAAGTACATGTGATGCTTGCAGAAATTACTCCTTCTATGGCTATTCCCGGCCAGCAGATACTGGTATTTTTTGCCTCTTTCATATCTGTTAGTCCAGAGGAAATTATAAAATAACAGGAACAAAATTGTTTATGTGCATAAATGGTTTGATTTGTTATATTTTTTAGTGAGAAAAAACATTTACTGTGAAAGGACAATACAAACAAATACAAAGCAAAAAATAGTTACTTCATGTAAAATAGGACCCAGTGATGGATTGCCTCACTCACTAAATCCTTCCTTGAACAGGAAATTACATTAGCAGATAAATAGCCAGATGTTAAGATACAGATACAAACGTTGATGCCACAATTCTTTTCTTATTTAAAATGGAGTCTATCAGGAAGAGTTTGTTTAGCAGTATACATAATGGAGGTCACTCAAAAACTTTCAATTATGAGATACAATGTTGTACATGCATGGACTTAGTTCACCCTCAGAAGAACAAATTTATGTCTTCTTTCCAGATGAAAGGGGTGAAATTCTGGTCACAGTTTTCTTCTAAGAGGTCATATACGCCAGGTGTGGGAGAAGGAATATGAAAAGGTGTTTTATGTAAATTGCATAATAGGATGTCAATTTTAGAGTATGTAGCACCTGTCACAGGTCCATCAGACACCAATATACACATTCTTGCATATATTCTGGACAGGAGCATATCATAAAACTCATACTATCTGTACTGTGATGGCTTGAACACAACTTGATGAAAGTTCTATTAAATTGATATTTTTCCCTCTGAATTTACAGGTCTAAGAGCTCCTCCTCGAGGCAAGCCTTCAGCCACATATTTCACAAAACAAAGCAATAAAACACAAAGTTCATCATACAATTAATTATCAAAGCCATAGCAGTTAGTCCTAAGACTAAGCCACATAACCAAGAAGCCTGCAGCTGGGTAGGAATCCTTGCTACAGTCTGGACAAAAACAGTAAGTCTGAAAATCAATTTAAAATAACTGAAATCATGGATTCATTAAATCATTAACGTTAGAAAAGATCTCTAAGATTATCATGTCCAGCCTTCAACCTAGCACTACCACCATGTTAAACCACTAAACCATGGGCTGTATCTACATATTTTTTGGACACTTGGAGGGATGATGTCTCTACCACTTCCCTGGGATACCTCTTCCATTGTTTGAGAGGCCTTTTGGTGAAGAAACTTTTCCTAATATCTGAACTAAACTTTCCCTGGTGCAACTTGAGGCCATTTCCCCTCATCCTGTCACCTGTTACTTGAGAGAAGAGGTCAACTCCCACCCAGCTACAACCTCTTTTGGGTAGTTGTAGAGAGTAATAAGATCTCCCCTGAGTCTCCTTTTCTCCAGGCTAAACAAGCCCAGCTCCCTCAGCTGCTCCTCATCAGACTTGTGCTCCAAACACTTCACCAGCATTGTTGCCCTTCTCTGGACACACCTCAAGGGGCCTAGAACTGGATACAGGTTTCAGGGTGAGGTGTTAGAGCGCCGAGTACAGGGGATACAGTCCAGGATGCCTTTGTCCTTCTTGGCCACCCAGGCACACTGCTGGCTCATGTTCAGCCAGCTGTCAATCGGCTCTCCTGGGCCCTTTTCTGACGGGCAGCTTTCCAGACACTCTGTTCCCAGCATGTAGTACTGCCTGGGGTTGTTGTGACCCAGCGGAGAAATCTGGTACTTGGTCTTGTTGAACCTCATACAACTGGCCTTGACTCATCGATCCAACCTGTGCAGATCCCTCTGCATAGCCTTCCAACCCTCCACTAGAGCAACACTCCCACCCAACTTGGTGTCATCCGTGGACTGACTGAAGGTGCACTTAATCCCCTCATCCAGGTCACTGAAAAGATATTAATCAGGTCTGGCCCCAATACTGAGTCCCAGGGAACACCATTGCCAGCTGCCAGACGGATGCAACATTCAGAACTACTGGGCTGGATGTTATTTAACTTTTTGTTTATTTGTTTTCTTGAAGGATTTTTTAAAAATTACAATACCTGTTCACAGATCTATATAAAGCTTAAATGATTTTGGATTTGTTTGAAACCTGTCAGACTTGACAATACTTCTTTGCACTATCTTTTTTTCTAAAAAGAATATTTTTTTTCTATCCCAGTTTCATGTTATTTAACACTTGTGTGAAAAAAAATGCCAAAACGCAACGTAAAACTGCAGCACAGGCTTTTTTCCTAAGGCATGTTATAATGTCTCTGTACTGAAATGTACATAGTTCATGAATTTATAACAGGCCGGTACAGTGTCTTGCTGTAATATAACAAGCTAACAACAAACGAAGCAGCTCAAAATTTTCTTACGAGCAGGGCATTGAAGAATTAACTGTTCTGGAACTGTAAGGAATTCTCATCACTATGCACAATATCCCAAATTTAAGGATCTCTATATAGAATATACAGTAAATAGTGTATAAATATATTATATAGTACTTAGTATATTTAATAGCATATATTACGTATTGGCAAATTAAACAGTGTTAGATCATTTGTCCCCAGAAACTGGATCTAGATCATGCTGGTGTTGATGTGTTAGAACAGCCCTTGGCATGCCTTGGTGTGCTCCAGCTTGCCAAAAGGATTCCCACGCACAGCTCAGGAGATAGTAAGGGAACTTTTCCAGAAAGTGGTCTGGATGTCTGACAGCCCTGTTCTGAAGGATGAGACAATTAGCCTATCCCATGCCAGAAGGTCACTGTGGCAGGGGATGTCTTTAATTTGCTCTGTCAGGCGGAGCCCAGGAGTAGATTCCCTAGGCACTGGTGGCAGGCATACAGGCCCTATAAAGGTTTCCTGCCCTTGAACCACTCACCATCCTGCTAAAGACCTACTGAAGTGCACAATGTCTTCCTACCATCTACATGTCCAGGTTTCTCCTGGATGACGCTCCTGGAGGATGGTGCACACTTATGCCTGGCAAGGCATTGCTGGGGGAGCCACACGGTGATTGCTGATGAGGTGAGTCCTTGGGTTGTACGTGATTTAGACAGCATACAGCACCCATGTCATAACTGAGTGATGAACATTACACCATCATTGCTGTATTAGGCTATTCCCTCATATAAAAAAGCACTTGCTTCTGTCAAATCCTGTCAAATCCAAATTAACTTCTCTTTCACATTTTGTTGTTGCTATAGAGTGTTGACAACAAAGATAAAAAAATCAGCATAGGTTGATTGAGGTTAGCACTGATTAAATCTCACTTTAAACCAGTCATCATCTGCTGTCAGCGTTGTCTTACACAGGATTTAGGATATAAAGAACAATTTATTATTAAACAAAAGGTGGCATAAAAATAATCCAGAAACTAGAGAAACATATATTATGAGCTAACATGATGTCCCAGACTGTGTTAGATGACTCAAAGTGTCAGAAATTTAAAGGTGCAATATTGAAAACGTTGTCCCCTTAAAAATGAAAAAGCAGAATGGCAGACACCTGATTAACTTTTCAAATGGATATATATCTCTGCTAATCTCAATCCCCTTCCCATATTTTAGCTCTCATGAGGAAGAGGAAAATACATCTCTTGATGAGATCTTTCTGTTTGTAATGGTGTCCTAGGTAAAGAAAACAGAATATGACCCTAAGTGTCTCTAGAACAGACAGGAAATTCACAAAAGGGTTATATCTTGAGCCCAATGAATCTCAGTATCTGAAAAGAAACTATTTGACAAAAGTTAGTGATAGAATTATAATTCATTTTCTCGGGGAGAACAAAAGAAAGAAGTTACTAACCAAGTATCTGACCACATTTCAACAATATCTTTCAGTTTTTATGAAAAGAAATGAGATACTTATAGTTACGATGAACATACAGGCCAAGCATTTTCTGCTATTTAAGAGGTCATAACAACTCTACCCATTTTCTGGAGGTTATTGCTTTGAAAGCAATTTACAATTCCTTGTTATGGTCACTCACCTGGCATTCCAAGAAAGAAATAAACCATTTTAGATAGACTAGTATTCATTGAAATGCCTTTAAATCCTATATTGGAAATGTAGGGGGTTTGTGGGTGAGAGTTATTTGGCACTTTTTTTCATACCCACTCTGAAGAAAGCTGGACAGGATGGCAAGTTACGTTAGGTTCTGATTTTCCTTTTGTGCCAGATAATGCTTGGATTGAGGATTATCCTGGAAATTAGCTGTTCCCCTGTATGCTAAAACCCCTAGATTTCCTAAATTGCACTGTAAAGTGCATTGAGTCAAGATCAGTTAGAAACTACATTTGGAGTACCCCAGGGTGTGGTCTCTCTAATAGTTACTCTTGCATCATGATGGAGAACGTGTTTTCCAACCTTTACAAAGGTCAGGTAAAATATGCATAGAGTACATTTAGATAACATGACGTGTGAGTGCAGAGCTGTATCTGTCCCAAGGTACTAATACTTTTTGTGAAAATTAAATTGCTCTGAATCCACATGAGGTTCTGAAGTGCTAATGTTTGTGCGGGGAATATTCCCCAGGCAGATACATCTATTTAAAATGCATATATTCATCCATCTGCCTAGTGTAGATTTAAACACAGGAGTTAAGAGTGAAATAGCATTTTTGCCTGAATTAGAACACAATTCAGTGCATGTCGAGAACAGGAGGCAGCACATAGTAAATTGCAGAGTTAAAAATGCTTCCTTTGAATCTAAATGACAAAATTTTCAGTGTTAAGGCTATATGACATCAGGGTATTGAAATATCCTACAGAATTGCCATCTCATGTGCTGGTTCTCCTGTCAGACTTAACCTGACTGATCCTTTTCGTTTGGATTTTGTATTTAAGGAAAAGGGGACCTCTGCTATGCGGTGGCCACTTCCTCAAGCACTCAACTACTGCAGCCTATAAGGGACAGTGACTGACAGGTCAGAAGGTCACAGACCATTTTATTCGGGGGCTGTTTGCATTTCAGCAAGGAACGAGCGGCACACCGTTCCTGCGGGCTGTTCACTCGCTGGCACTGCCCACCTGCAAACCCCGTGGAGCTGCACCCATCACCCACCTCCCCCAGAGCACCCCGCGGGGCCGCCTTTGCCGCAGCGCCCCCGCTCCGCTCTGCGCCACCTCCCGCTCCCTCCCGCCCCGGATTAAATCATCTCAAGCCTTTTGTGCTAATCGAACTAAAATAGCACTGTACTGACCGCACAGTGTCATTTGTTAAATGAGAATAGTTAGAAGAGAAGGTTCATTCATTTTTTAAGCTTTTCTTTCTGAAGCAGCGCTGGTGGTGCTGAGGACGGGTCTGAGGGCTGGCTCTGCAGGTGTTACACTGCACTCTGCTGGCTCCACCACGCACTTCTGCCCGTGCAGCCGCGAAACCTTTTCTGCGGCAATTATATGCACTTCTGAAGCCGTGACTTTATTGAACGGGAAAGGGAGAGGGCCCTAATAAAAGACAAAATCCTGCCAAACCTTGAGCCCTGTATATATGAGACTGTGAGGTCACACTGACAGTGCTCCGAAAGTCAAATATCTTTCCCTGCTCCTTCTACCGTCGAGCTCAGCTCACCCTCCTGCTCAACGAGCGGTGGGCGTCGGGAATACCTCCAGGCTGGAGCACACTGGTCTCCGCAGGATGTGTCAGCCAAGAGAGCAGGGAACAGGCATGGTCATTCACAGTCGAATAAAGCTAACTGCATCATTTAAGAAGACATAAGAGTAAACAAAGGAAACAAAAATCCAAAACCTGTTCTAAGCAAGTATCAACAACTAAGAACTTTAAAATATTATGATTTTTTTTCAATGATTACAATACACACTAAGGCAAAAAATGTTTTTAGTTATGTCATAAAGCAATGGGTCACCTCATCTTGATTACTTCTGATATAGAAGTATTTCATGGTTTTATGTGCCTCTCCATAGTTAAATTATGTGCGATAAAGAAATATATTTTAAACAAACCCTAAAATTCTCAGACAATCTCCTCCTAATCACCTATCAGATGTGAGATGAAAGATGGGATGAACCACTATTGCAATGCATATAATTTCTTCTATGATTTGGGATGTGCAAAAAATAGAATTAAACTCCAACTCCCTTTTCCTTACTGCTCAAGAGAAATCTTCAGCAAAAGCTCCCCATTGAACATGTCTAAAAGGAGCAGAAGAGGCACTATATGATAATAATAGCACTGAATGCATGCAGAAAATGTGGTAAATTAAGCACAGAGCATCATAAGAATATGAGACAGAGAAATGAAAATTATCTGGTTACTGTATAGGCTTATGGGCACTGGAGGAGAGCAAACAGTGGGGGATCAAACTGCGTCCTGTTACTACTTTAAGACAACAAGGTGACGTTAAGGTTTCGGTGCCTCAAGAATGTTTCCACTGGGATCAGGGAATACTCTTAGGAATAAATATCACACTTGCATAAGAAGGAAAAAGTTCCTTCCCTGAGCTTTGCTGAAGTGATAGAAAGGTAGCCAAGAAATTCCAAGGCCGTTCTGAGCGGCTGTGGATCAGATGACATGCAGCTCAGCACTTTAGTATGAACAGCTGAGAAGAGCACAGAAGTGGATAGAAAGAAAGTCACAATGGTTCCACCTCCCAGAAAACCAAATTATTCATAAAATACAAAATATAAGTGCACAAAGATACATATGAAAGATCCAGAGTTAATTAATACAGGTTTGTGTAAAAACATTAATTTATATATTTTTATTGCTACCCATACATCTGTTGTTTTCAACACAATATTCATTTAATGCTAGTTATGCACTAACAAAACATTCTTCCCTTTCCTGTATGTTCATTTTCTGGTTTTTGGGACAGAAAATACAGATGATGGTCAAGTTTTGAAACAAATTAGCAATAAATAAAAAACAATTACATTAGACTTTTTAATTTAATAAATTCTAGAAATCATAACAATCCT
This sequence comes from Campylorhamphus procurvoides, assembly GCA_013396655.1. NCBI lineage: Eukaryota > Metazoa > Chordata > Aves > Passeriformes > Dendrocolaptidae > Campylorhamphus > Campylorhamphus procurvoides. Next base: position 69,020 of record WBMV01007166.1, on the reverse strand, counting down.
CCAGTATTCTTTTAAGTGGAGAAGAGAAACCTGTGGGACAGCAGCCAGGAATCTTTAGGTGGCAAGAAGACCACACTGTCTGACAGAATGAAAGAGAATTGGAGAAACAGTCTCTGAAGATGGCAGCTGGGTTGAATGTGAGGGAATCTACATGAATTCATAAAGGTCTGGGACTAGTAAGCAGGGGGTGATGATGGGTGAGTGTGAGAACCTGAGTGGGTGCCAATAAATGACTCTGTGGTATGTTTGAACATGTCTGAAATATGGCTGGGTCTGAACACTTCCAAAGCTGATTGTGGATGGTGTCTACATGACTGATAACCAGCAGAGAAAAGAGAAAAAAGCACCAAGGGGATAGGAGCCATTAGTACTCTTCAGCCTGAGGGTTACAGATGCTCAAAAAACAGCATCAGCACTGATTCTCATTTCTTCTAAAGCTATTTGCTTCCAAAATGTCACAAAGGAACCTACATACTACATAACTGATGTCTAGACTCACCAAGCAGTTCTTCATGGATGTTAACAAAGGGACATAAACAGTCACAGTCACTCACCATCAGGAAATGACCAAAGCTTCATCTCCTGATTGGCACTCACACACAGTTAGACAAAGGAGAGCATTTTCCGTTTTCCCTGCTGAAAGGGATAGGATGGCAAGAGGACAACCTGTTTTTATCTTCTAACCTCCTGTCTTAATTTTCAAAAGCAATGTCTAGTGGAAAGAATCATGAGTGTTGACACATTTCATGTATAGAGAGAGCAGTTAGTAAGTTATACATGGCCTGGAGATAGAAGACTGTGTATCTTAGAAGCATTCCTTAGGAAGCAACAACATAGTGATTCTTGCTGCCAGGTCCTGTACAGGGATAAGTTTCTTCCATCCTGAGCTGTAAAAAGGTTGACAGTTGGGGTCAACTTGGCTGCAGGATGCTGAAGGCAAGAAGTCTCTCCGAAAATCAGAAGGAATGATGCACTTATTTTTGGCACTAATGCCACAAGGCTGTACTCATGGCTGCTTCCACTGCTGACAGATGGAGGCAGGGTAGAAGATTAAATGTTTGGCCAGCCAAGTGCTAGCTACAAATATTCCAGCTGTTTCAGCACAGCTGATGCTCATGTTCTGGATAAATTAAAAGGAGGTGTTTGTGTATCCTCTCTAGTTAATAATTTTCTTTTTAAATACCACAAGTAATATCCTCATTTTTCTTTGGGCTTTTATATTTTTTAAAAAAAGCTTGCACCAAGTCATATGTAACATGCAATATTTCAATTGTTTAGGAAAGCATAGGATTAGTTTTGGGAAGCTGTTCTAACCAGGTATGTTCTATACCACAAGGTTAACATTTTGAAAAAAATAAATTCAATTATAACCTTTAAAAAAATAATTTATACTTCATTAGTTTTTGGAAGAAGAAGAAAAGAAAAAAAATCAAAGATTAAACAGAACCTAACAAATACAGCTATGTATGGCTGCCCTGACCAGCTATAATTTTGTTTACCTAGAAAAGCTGCATCATGACAAGAACATACAATTTTCCACTATAAATGCTGAGAAGATATAATTCTAATTAAAAAAAAAGAATTAGCGTTCTTTCAGCTACTTGCCGCTTCTTTTGTATCTTCTAGACTGCTGGAGTTAATGACTAAAAATATCTAATTTTTCATTTTCATAATCTAATATTCAGCTACTCAGTGAACCTTCTCTAGCCTAAATGTGAGTACCATCAGAGAAGAATGCCGAATTTAACAATTCTCTGTCAGCTTTTGTATGAATGTTTAATTGCATTTGATATAAAATACTTCTTGTAGAATATAAAAAAACTTTGCGCAAAATATAAAAAATCCTGTTGTATCTCCAAAAATATTTACCTGTTTATATGCAACACATGTACTCCATATTTGTTTTCAATTCTGTACTTTGTTGGGTCACTTGCAGGGGTAATCAGCTCCTCATTTTTGTACCTAACAATCAAGAAAAAAATAAAACTCATAAATATCACCAACCATTCACTTCATTCATTTAGTAGATCTTTGGATCCAGACATAATTTACTATCATTTGAACTCTCTATATGAATCTTCTCTACTTGCACAGAGTATTTTCCAGAATGTATGGATAGATACATATTGGACCACAAAGACTAAGGGGGACTGTCATTGCAGCAGGGAAGTGGAAAGAGAAAGATGTACACCCAAGAAGAGCAGGTAGAGAAGTAGAGAGAAGATGGCATGTGACTTGAACTTTCAAGTCCACTCGTCCTGGCACAAGATGGGAAGCAAACTTTATCTTGGCCCTCAGTATAGCACATCAACATAAATATGTTATGTTAAGTTGTCACAGTTCAGCCTGAGGCTCTCACATATGCAGGACAGCACTTGTCTGGAGAGGAGGGCAGCTGTAAGGATATTAACTTTATGTCCTCCTCAACAGAAGATAACACAGTGACCATAGATACAGCTCATGACAACAATGGTGCTGTGCGCATTTATCCAGGCTTAGCAAGTAGCCTGTGAGCTCTGTGTATTTTGTCATTTGCTACTTCATCATCAGGGAACTCAATGGCCAGAAAGACTGGAATGCCTTCCACTGTCTGCCTTCTGAAATACTTGAGTTTGCTTCTCACATTTCACAAGGCCATTCAGCAAGTTGTTCTCCCAATCCTTCATATGCAGTACCAACTGCTACAATCCAGCACATCTATGAGGATTATAAAAGGGATTTAACATAGCCATTATGTATGTGACACTTATCAGTTATGTCATAACTTTCAAATGAAAAAAGCTTAACAACATTTTTAGAGGGCTATGAAAGGCCAGTCTCTTACCATTGTACAACAGGGGTTGGAAATCCTTGTACAGTGAAGCAAAGGCTCACAGACATCTTTTCCCAGACAGTGTGAGACCTCAGACGCACTAGAATTTCAGGAGCTCGACTTATACTTTCTTCAATAATATGTCTTTCCAGTGCCATATTTTCTTCTACCTATTAAACAAAAGAAAAGAAAGGAAGCATCTGGCACCAGACTCAAATGGGGCAGAAGATCTAATCTTAACTCCACAAAAAGATGGCAAATCGCTACTCATATTTGAAGCACAGGCCTAAATTTCAGTATATCTTGTGAATCTGTTTGGATAGGAACAAAAAGATCGAGCAAGTACCATCCTTTGCACAGCAAGTTTATCCAGATGTTCTCTAGCACGGTGCCTGGCTGTGTGAATCTCTTTTTCCAAAGCAGACAACTCACTGGCAAAACGGATTCTTTTCTCATCACTTGAATGAGACTTTTGCTCATGACTCCTATAGAACAAGAAAAAAAGTCAGGTAATTGTAATCAATATGAGCCTTTAAATTTGTCATTCATATTAGACATTGAGGGCTCTGAAACCATATCAGCAGGATAACATCTAATTTAGGAATTATTCTTAGCATCTATCTGCCTAACCTAATGAGTATGTAAAATTAATGTGAATTTTCTTCATTTCTTTCTGCCTATATCTGTGGTGCCATAGCTATGGATCCTAAAATCTGCTGTAGTCACATGGCCATGGTACCCCACAGTCTGGCCTCTTTCTGACCCCTAATTTTTCTTCTCATGGACACAAGAGGGCAGAGGAGTGAAGGCATGTTCTGTGCCAGTTTGCACCTGGTAAAAGTTGTGCCTTGTGCGTGTTGTACCCATAGCTTTAGAACCTGGGAGCTGGGCTAGCAAAATGGGCTGTATCAGCTGACCTCACCTGAAAGATACAGACCAAGCCTTTCAGAAGGATTTGATGAACTGCTGCATGCAAAAAAAAATATGTCCTTGAGCAAGTATTATAGAAACTACCAGGAAAATGCAACATTTGGAAAAAATTGTGGGTTGCTCCCTGAAAATCTAACTCCACTGAGTTTTCAGAATTCCTAAAAAAACCCAACTCATAAATGCTTTTAGGAGGAGCTAGCCTCAATTATCTGATGTTCCTAGAACATTCTGTTTTGAGGTTATAGATTTCAAAAAAATCAACCAGAACCATATAGACATATATGATTTTCACAACACATTTTCTACAAACAAGGCAGAATTCCTCCTTATAGTATAAATTCTCTGTGTCTTTGATGCAGTCACTGTAGACCACAGCAGGGCAGAAACAATCAAATTCACTAAAAGGAATATTGTCATCAGCACACTTCCTATGGGACTCCATATCAAGGCTGTAAGCGAGATATGACAGTAAACCCCTTTGACATTAAGGAAAGAACTCAAAAAGTTTATATTGATTCAGATTAGAAATTTAGGAGTAGTGGAGTAGCTCTGTTCAAAATGAGTTTTGAATACCAGGTGGATTCTAATTTATTTTCATTTTAAATCTATTTTCAAGGGTCACAGTGGGGATTAGGGGAACAACTGTGGGTTGAAATACGAGATTGAAAGTGATACTCAGTCATTTAGAGTTCCAGCCAAAATAGATTAGTGAAGAACAGTGATAGAGAAGCCTGCAGTCCCACCAGCTGTGAAATGAGCCCTGGCAAAAGACAGATACTAAATGGGACTAGAGCCACTACCCCGGTCAGGTTGGACCAACAGAACTTTACCTTTTCCTGGATTCTTGCATTGCTTCATGTGCCAAAGTGCGTGCCCTCCTGGCACAGAGTCTACATGTTGTTTTGCCCAAGCCAGATGATTCATAATAAGCAGCCTGCCTGGAAGCAGCCCTTCAAATGTAAAAGTCATTGTTATAACCCAGCAATTCAGGTAAAACATGAACTCACAAAAGTCAAAGAAACTACTTTGAGCTGAATACCATGACTGAGCACTTTTCAGTGAGAAACCTTTGCATCTTCACTGACTGCACTAGGTGCTGATTTTCACTATTCCTTCAAGGGCTTAATGCCCATCATCTGTCACTTGGGATCATAAGGTGTTTTATTTCATTCTATTAAATTTATACTTATCTCAGTCTTCAATAATTCAGGTGCTATAATAGCACGAGAGTACCAGCCTGTCTAATACACTAATGACAAAGAATCCCCATAGCATTGTCTGTTTCTAAGCATTCCTGCCTTTCTATTCTTCAGAAAACCTTTTCCATAAACTCTTCTCTATCACAGTGGAAGCTGGACAAGCTAGACAGATAGGTAGGCATCTTAATTACTAAGGAGGGAGAACAGTGATTCTGAAGCAACCAAGATACAAAGGACCAGACTTTGAGGTACAAAGAATGTGTATTTAGTGGCTAGAACTCTAAGAATTCATATGAGAAGAGTTAAGCCTTCATTTAACTTAAAAAAAGGAAATTGAATAACAAAAACTATAATAGGAATAGTTAGCTACAGGATAAGGAATACCATCATGTCATATGGAAGAACGGATAAAAAACTGTTTCTGTGATTTCATGCCTTTTTTTTTCTTAAGTCAGAGTTTCAATTTTAGTCTAAAAGGAAGAATCTTCAGTTTGGAGGCAGGAAACAGGACAGATCTTAAGCTAAAAGGTCTATATAGGTGTGTTGCAACATCACTAGAAAGTTTAGCTGTGTTGGTGGGAGATTCTAGACAAGGAGCATCCCAACGGAAGGAACTGGAAAACTCTCATTCTGAGTAAATTACAGTTTTTGTGCGTGAAGGGTAAGGTGAGTATCTTTATTCTAAGAACTGACTACTCAAATTAGAAACCTGTCTATGCTCAAATTCGTGGCACTTACTTTCTTGCTGCATATTCCTCAAGTATATATCTTGTCTGAATGTTGCGGTAGGACTGATCGAAGTGCTTGTGCCTCCTCTGGTAAAATGGCACTGCTACTGAAGACANATTGAAAGTGATACTCAGTCATTTAGAGTTCCAGCCAAAATAGATTAGTGAAGAACAGTGATAGAGAAGCCTGCAGTCCCACCAGCTGTGAAATGAGCCCTGGCAAAAGACAGATACTAAATGGGACTAGAGCCACTACCCCGGTCAGGTTGGACCAACAGAACTTTACCTTTTCCTGGATTCTTGCATTGCTTCATGTGCCAAAGTGCGTGCCCTCCTGGCACAGAGTCTACATGTTGTTTTGCCCAAGCCAGATGATTCATAATAAGCAGCCTGCCTGGAAGCAGCCCTTCAAATGTAAAAGTCATTGTTATAACCCAGCAATTCAGGTAAAACATGAACTCACAAAAGTCAAAGAAACTACTTTGAGCTGAATACCATGACTGAGCACTTTTCAGTGAGAAACCTTTGCATCTTCACTGACTGCACTAGGTGCTGATTTTCACTATTCCTTCAAGGGCTTAATGCCCATCATCTGTCACTTGGGATCATAAGGTGTTTTATTTCATTCTATTAAATTTATACTTATCTCAGTCTTCAATAATTCAGGTGCTATAATAGCACGAGAGTACCAGCCTGTCTAATACACTAATGACAAAGAATCCCCATAGCATTGTCTGTTTCTAAGCATTCCTGCCTTTCTATTCTTCAGAAAACCTTTTCCATAAACTCTTCTCTATCACAGTGGAAGCTGGACAAGCTAGACAGATAGGTAGGCATCTTAATTACTAAGGAGGGAGAACAGTGATTCTGAAGCAACCAAGATACAAAGGACCAGACTTTGAGGTACAAAGAATGTGTATTTAGTGGCTAGAACTCTAAGAATTCATATGAGAAGAGTTAAGCCTTCATTTAACTTAAAAAAAGGAAATTGAATAACAAAAACTATAATAGGAATAGTTAGCTACAGGATAAGGAATACCATCATGTCATATGGAAGAACGGATAAAAAACTGTTTCTGTGATTTCATGCCTTTTTTTTTCTTAAGTCAGAGTTTCAATTTTAGTCTAAAAGGAAGAATCTTCAGTTTGGAGGCAGGAAACAGGACAGATCTTAAGCTAAAAGGTCTATATAGGTGTGTTGCAACATCACTAGAAAGTTTAGCTGTGTTGGTGGGAGATTCTAGACAAGGAGCATCCCAACGGAAGGAACTGGAAAACTCTCATTCTGAGTAAATCACAGTTTTTGTGCGTGAAGGGTAAGGTGAGTATCTTTATTCTAAGAACTGACTACTCAAATTAGAAACCTGTCTATGCTCAAATTCGTGGCACTTACTTTCTTGCTGCATATTCCTCAAGTATATATCTTGTCTGAATGTTGCGGTAGGACTGATCGAAGTGCTTGTGCCTCCTCTGGTAAAATGGCACTGCTACTGAAGACATACTTCTGTTTGCAACAACCTGTAATTCCTGAAGGGAGTGAAATTAGCTGTATATTTAGCCATATACACGTTTGAAGATGTATTTCAGACACTTTGGTTTGATATTTTTTGACATGTAGACATGTGTGTGAACATGTACAAATGCATAAAATTGCAACAATTTGTGACAAATAGAACCATCAATGACACACAGGCTACATCAAGCTGTAACTTATCAGTCATACAGTATGAGCAAGGGAATCTTAGATGATATTTTGTCAGATTGTTTTTCGCCTTCTTTGCAGATGTCATTTAACACCTACATAGAAATTTCCAGGGGTGGAAATTTGACAGGTTTTTGGGCTTTGTTAAGCATTTCAATTCTCTGCTCTTCAAACATTTGACTTTTTCCATTGCTGCAATTTATGCTCACAATCTCTTGTCCAATTCACCATGACAACAAAAGCAGACTGTATTTGCCCACTTTTGCAGCAGCCTGTTGAAGATTTCTTTTTTTATATCTCCTTTCATCTCTCTTGTCTAAACTCAACAAAGATAGCTCATGCAATCATTTCTCTTGAGTTTTTTTTCCTGGACTACAAGTCATACTGGCTGCCTTCTTGTGGACTTTCTCCAAAGTTTTATCAATATTTGGACAGAAGGTTTTCAGAAATATTCAGGGTGCTCCTAAGAAGCTCTGTGGGTGGGAAGAGTATGTTTCCCACTGAGTTAGAGTTAAGCAGATTCCCAACCATGCCATTAACACAGAGGTGCCTATGTCCCATTGTGCTCATTAGAAACATGATGAAAACTTCTTGCAAAAGTTTTCATCACCAGCCATATCCTGAGCAGGTGCCAGCTTGTGTAACTACAGTGTGACTTGGATCTTTACACCTGGGCCATTTGGTCCAGTGATGTGGTATCCCAACTGAACAGCCAATACTTTCCCCATGAGGCTGATACACTTCAGTGACAAAGGAAGCAAGTTCCCACTACATTTAGTCAGGCAAATTAATGCAGTAACATCTAATTTCCTACTAAGCTAAGGGGAGCATCCCTGCTGTTATGCTCCCCTGTAGGGTGCAAGCTGCCAGCTCTGCTCCAGCAGCCAGGGCACAGGTGGAGGCATGGCCTGGGACCCACCTGTGGGTACCCATATCAAGTGAAGCAACACCAGCTCACTCGGGGGCCATGTTAAGAATGTGTCAGGGTTATGAAGACAGCAATGGACTTGGCTGTCTCAGCCCTGTCTCCTCTGGGGCTCCTCCCACACTGCCCACAGCCCAGGACCCCGTGTCAGCGCCCAGGGCCAGAAGCTCCTGCACCAGCGATGACGCAGCAGGGCCAGCCTCCAGCTGCCCACAGGCTGGCCCTGCCTGGCTGTGGACCCTGCCAAGAAGAATCTGCCTCAGACCCACATGAAAAGACCACATTTGTAACAAAAAGACACATAAATAGGCAGTTTCATGATGTATATAAAATGAAAGTGTTGCCTTAGGGTTTTCATGAATTTGTAGATTTTTATACTTCTAGGTATACTTCTCACATATAGCATAGCTAACAACCTCTGACCCTGTGTTAGCTGTCTTAAGGGTCAGATAATAGCTGGAACACTGCACAAGGAAAACATGTACCAGAGCTAAGGCAACTAGATACCATGTTAGTCAAAACAAGAAAGCAAAGCCCAGCAACCTTGGAGAAGCTCCAGTAAGNACCAGCAAGAGCTGGGGGTAGCTGAGCTGCAGGGATGCAGCTGCAAAAGGGAGTTTCTGCCCCGTTTATAGTGAGTTGGGAGGTGAAATGACTTGGGCCCAGATGTTGCAAGAGTCATGTTCCCAACCTGTTGGTGAAAGGGTTTTTCACCTGGGAGGGACAAGGTTGTCCCTTGTTTGCTTCGGTAAAACATGGCAGAGTGGCTCAGGGGGTTTGGCTGGAAACAGCCGGGAATTAAATGAAAGGGACGCCTTTTGGATTAATTTACTCTGCATGTTTGAAGCGGTGGTGCTTGGAAAAGAGCTCACATGGTATTCCTGAGGCCATGAGTTTATCCTAGCACCGGTCTTTTCTATCTGTTGCTTATCAACATGTGTTGTACTCTTTTATACTTTTTATACTTTATATACTTTTTTATACTCCTTTATATTCCTTTATATTCTGTACCCTAAAACCCTATAAGTAAAAGAACTCTTCTATGCTTTACTCATATAAAGTTGTCTTGGAAAGTTTTTTCCCCCTTCCTTAAGGCAACAAAAGCTCAAAGGGATTTGAATAGTAGTCTTATAAACTCATTTGGATACAATAAATAGCAAGGCAAAATACTAGTATATACCATATTTTCAGTATACAGTATTTACCAAGATAAGGAAATGAGTCATTGATTAAGCAGGGTAATCAGCTTTTTCTGATTGCTAATTTCAGGTAGTCAAGAGTGGACTTGGATGCTCCCAAGTCATGATGTTCTCACATCAGCTAGTTTTACTTTTCCAAGAAAAAGTAAGGAGAAGACAGTAGGTATATTTAATAGCAGGCATATATTATTTTATAAAGGTCTAAGATCTAAAGAGGTTTTTACAATTTATCACCTCATAGCTGCATCTCCTGCACAATTTACAATTACCTTTTCAACCCTTTTTCAGGAGATATGAGAATGACAAGTCACACGTTCAGGAATGAGAGCTTTAGGCAAAACACCAGGCACTGCAAGACAAAAATGAAAAAGGTTTAACAACATCACTATGGGGCATTAAAGAAATATGTTGCCACATTTCTAGAGAAATGAGAAAGTTAATGTGACCCAAGATAGCTCAACACCTCACAGAGATCCTAGCTTAGATAAGTGCTCTCATACAATGCTGACCTGAGATGGACCTCTCATGGGCCTATCAACGCGTCATACAACACAATGTCTTAGTTACATGAGCAGAGTTGCACAGCCCCATGAGCAGCCTTGGCTTCTCCTAGTTTTGATATCTGTACATTATGTGACGCTGCACCTGCAGACATTGAATACTGGTTTTCTTCCTGCTATCTAACTGTGTGACTATTGTGTATATGACATTATTTCCTCCCTAGTTCATAAGTTAACCAGCCAATTAATGGTATCATGTTCCTTTTTTTTTTTATTTTCAATTAGCTTTTTTCTCTAAACAAATGTGCAAAGGGCAAACCCATAGATTAAGCTGACTCCACTGTTAAGTGTTGCTCATGTTTACATTTGGCCAAGTTAAATAATACTGTGAATTTATCAACATGCAATGTACATGTTGCTATGCATATAACTGACATTGAAATTGAGTGTTATAAGGATTACAGAGTAATGCTCATTTGCCTGGAGAGGTCACAGTCTGAGTTGTTTCATAGATAGGAGAGAACATCTTTGTCATTTACTGTTCAGCTTTTTCCTCTAAATGGAAAGCGTGCATTTTAATTAGCATATCTTCACCTATTCATCAGCACCCAGGACTTCTCAAAATTTGAGTTCATATGTTTTTCACATTTATCCAAACACCCTTGGTATAGAAACAAGGCTAGCCATGCATTTCCAGGCTCCATACAAGCAATTAACTGAGCTTGTTAGCAGCTAGACTCATCTTGCCTTCTGTTAACACAGAGGGGAGCTGCCTGGCAACAATTTCAAATGTAATAATAATCATCAGTTAATTGCAATGATGCTTCCAGAGTATGTATTCAATAGTGCTGTGCAGACAAGCATCAGAATAGAAAAATCACAGTCTCGCTATAAAAGCAGCATACAGGGTATTGTCCTCCTGATAAAAGAAGTTTCTATTGTATTCCTAGGAACAGTATGTTGACTGTTTTCCCAGTTTTTCACTGGTACACATTTAGATGAGAAGTTTGAAATATATTCTAATATTTAGTCAACCTACTACTAATAGAGTTAGAGATTATGATATGCAGATAACACCTTATCCTCACTGCATTTATTGATTTAGGTGAACCAAAATTTTATTACTGACAGTGTCTGAAGACCTAGCTATACTGGCAAGTCAGTTGGTGGAACAGATCCAAAAGCAAGATGCAGGCAATGGTCTGGCAGAGGCACTGGGGGGAAAAAATCCTGGTGGAAAATTGAAAACTCAATAATAAAAGAATGCATAAATAGGTCCAGAGAAAAACAAATTAATTTTCTGAATAATTAGGACAAATTAAAAGCAAATCTCAAGTTTTATTCACCAAGTTCTACTGCAAGAATTACAGAGACCTAGCTGAAATACATAGCCTGTGTGTCACAAAAAATCCTTGAATTTCATCCATGCAGATCCTATTAAAGATGCCGGACTTTAAGAAGAAGACCTGGAGTTACAGAACAGTATTGTCCTAAAATATTTAGTGTCTCATCTGACCCTTATATTTTTGATACAACACAGCACCATTGTACTCCTGCCTTTTTATTATTGTTATTATTATTCCTATTTTTTCTCTGTGACTGTAAATGCTTGGGACATCAGAAGGATGTAAGGTGCACTAGTCTATGCGCTGTATAAACCACTCAAAAGACTATTAAACCCTAAGAAAAATATTATATCAGCCAAAATGCGCTTAAGTATTAATGATAGAAAACACGGGTCAATTATTCAATATTCAAATCAGTTTACATAAATATACATTTCCTCATGCTTAGTAGCATGTATATAACAGTTGATACTTGACCATGAGTAAAAGGCGGAGATCACAGGCCAAGAGATGCATAGTTTCATGACATAGTAATGCTGATCTGAATAGAAAGTAATAATCTAGACCACATGACAAGGGCCACATTCTTGAGCAGAGAAGCCAAGGGTCTGATATAAACATTGTTAGTTTGATAAGTGAGTTAATTTAAGATTTAAAGGACAAGTAGTAAATTCTAGCATGATCACTTATGTCACCTCAGAGAGCATGCACAACCAACTGAATTGATAGATGGGTTGACAAATGCCATGGGAAGAAGAACATGGTTGTGCACACCATAGATAGACAACTTGCATTCCCACATTCAGAAGGCTCCTGTCACAAGCAATGCACTACGCAGCATGTACTTTCTGTCTGACCTGCCAATGCTATCCCATGCAACACACACTTTCTTGGCTCATGTCTGTTCTTAGCCAACTGCAGAAGTGCCAAAAACAATTCACGAGTTCTTGCCTGACCTCACGTAGTCTATCCTCCCCATTCCAGCTGAAAGATCAGTACATCCTGCTCCTATAGGCACATCCTCATTGCTGGTACTCCTCTGTATCTCATCTTTTTGAAATGTCTTTGGCCATTTGTACTGACTTGGGGGGTTGCTCTGCTTTTCCCACCACTTCGGTATTGTTTCAGCTACCTGTCTGTAGTTCCACTTGTTCTCCACAGTGTTCAAAATAAAGTGTTTTTAGGAAGCCCTGTTTGGCCTGCTTATACTTCTGTGGTGCATTAAAGCCCATGATATATAGATCATAAAAATATATTCAAATACATATCACTTACATACCACAATGAAAGATTAAAAAAGAAAACAAAACAAAAACCCCAAACCAACACACCTTCTGTTTATTGGTTGCTCCTAATGACCAGGTTCAAGAATTACCATACTGCCTCAAAATATATGTGATCCTTTCCAGATGGTTATATCCATGGTGTAGAAATTGTAGATTTAATAACATGGTAATATTTTTCCCCAGATATTAACTTTGGTGGAAATCTTTTAAAACAATCATGAATCATTTTGTAGCTCAGACACTGCAGTCTAAACAGGATGGGATGTAGAGGATCTGGTAAAATCTTCTCCATTTTGGCAATAAAACCTCAATAATTTTAATATGCCTGCCTAGTCTTACCTCTGTACACATGTGTATATTTAGATCTTACATAGAAATTTATGTTCTGTCCACAAAAAAGGATGAACTAAAAAACCCACTCAAAACTACTGTCATTTTAACACGTTTCTGTTCTTATTGAAGAGCTTTTTCATTCTGCATAAGAATTTGATTTTAGCTTTTTGACAACAGAATACAAATGCTTTTCAAATTCTTAAAAAAAAAAAAAAAAAAACGGAATTCTCATTTGCTTAAAACCTACCAAATTCCAGATGTTATTTAGCAAGCTTTAAGACTTCTTGCCTTTTCTTTTCTGATGTCTTTAGGTACATCACAGCTGATCTTATGTTTTACTAATCACCAACCCATTGTAGGGAAATAATATTTTCCTCATTTCACAATTTGGTTTTAAACAGAAATCCTGTGAACAAGTTCAACCTGGTTCAAATAATCCCAGAATTGCAACCATTACTTTTTTTATTAACCTAAAAATGGAGTTCTATCCTCTATTTCTAGTCATCTGAATATCCAGCAAAGCAGCATTTTCAAGCAGCTGACCATACCAACACATCACGTGTCTATTCTTTTTAATAATTTCATGTTTTGAATGAGTAGACTTTTAACACCACAAGATCAAATACTACTGTTTTCAACGACACACAGGTAGATTCAGCAATTTAATGCAAACATCTGGCTATAGCATATCTATGATTAATTAGAATGCACACTTTGACCTTGTAATAGTCCCTGAATGGTTTGCTTCACCCTCTAGCCAGAACAGTTAATGTAGAGACAATTTGAAATAAACCATGAGTAGTCACGGTCATGCCCACAACCCCTGATGACAGAGCTTTGCTCTTTGGCAGGTAGGCAGAAAGCAGAGTTATGGGTACCTTTCCCTACAGCAAGGTCAACAACTTGTTGTGGAGGGGAGCACCAGTTCCTGCATTTTTGTGAGTCTAAAAAAATGTGATTTTGGCTTTTCTATTACTCTCATGAAGGAACGGAGTGGAATCTTCCAATCTGACTTTCTTTCTGTATCCCTGCTAGAAGCTAAACAATATATATTCCAGAAAAGTTCTAATGCGGATGTTATCTTATGAATTCATAATCATATAAGACTGGGAATTCAACGATGCTATTTTGTCCACATTGACTTGAAACCTTGCCAATCTAACATTCCAAATGCACAGTTCCAACACATTCTGGTGAAGTTTGAAGATTTCCCTTCACTTGGCAAGTGTATTGCATCCCATTCACTGGACAGCAGAGAGTATTGGACAGTTAGATGGAGAAAGGCACTTCCCATCATCACAACATTCAATATCCTTCATTATGATACTTTCATTGATTCCTAGGCATTATCAACACACAGGCATCATTTCAAGAGCATGACCATGATTTCTCAAGATTCTATCAGTGGTATTTAGCTGGAATTTACATATGGCATAGAACATATCACATAACCTAGAGCAATATAAATACCAGAAATACATCTTCTGGAAATGTATATTTGAAAGCATAGCAGACAAAAAATAAAAGTAGATTCATTTTTTTCCTAGCTACATCCTACTCTTCAGCATGCCAAATAGTTTTGCCAGCAACAATAGGATTTTATCCTTAATTATTTACACACAGGCTTCAGATAAATCATACAGTATAAGCACATAAGAAAGTGGCACTGCCAATATTTGTGCAATTGGAAAAACACATATACAAATGAGCGATGGATTTCTGTAATGTAGTTCTTTATATGCAGCAAGAAACAGAGGAAATGTAATACACAATAAAATCAAGGTGGCTATGCACAGAATAAAACAATTGTACTTTATTTTTTTTGTTTTTCTTTTCATGGATCAATCTGTGTCCTGCTTATTGCTTCTTTGCTTGAGGAATATTTTTTTTTTTTTTCACAGAAAAGCACCCAACACCCTCTTACAAGCACTCTCATTTGTTCTAAACAAGAAAACCCTGGATAGAAAACAGACTTACCAAGGGATATAGAAACAGAGAGGAAGACCAGCCTTTCCCAGCTTAGTAAACTCTGCTTGAGGAAAACAAAAATAATTCACCGCTCTAAAGGCTACTGCCCCTTCACTCCCATTTAAGGGCAGATGCAGTTCTATATTTAGAACTAACCAAGTGATTCTCCCAAAACTGGGGTCATCCTAATAGGCAATAAGGGAGAGATATAAAAGCAGAAGGAAAGCACTACCCATTAGTCAGTTTTATACTGTATTTTAGTAAAAGACAAACCTCATTCCTTAAAAAAGCAGTTGTTTATCTTGAAAGTGGTGTTTCTTTTCCCAGCAACACCAAGGATATGGGAAACAATTTAATGTCAGAAAACAGTTTAAATCTTTTATTTAGAAATGTTTGAAGTTTTAAAATAATCAGTAACTTAGAAGACCAGTGAGGAGACGCAAATTCCAGAATATTATTAGTAGAGACATGAGATCGCCTTGGTGCTTCAGGCTGTAAAATGAGCCTCCCCACTGCTTCCTTAAGAGCTCAATGGATTTGAGAATATAGCTGCAACATATGAAGGCATAGAAGCTGTATAAAAACCCTATTATTTCCATCTCTATAATTTCACCAGTCAACTTGAGAGAGACTTCCCTGTGTCTTGCAAGTAAAGTAGGAAGAATTAATATGCATGGTCATAAACAGGTGGGGGAGGGGGGGGGAAATATAGTCAAAGCACTCAATTCTGTGAGACCTTCACGGTCCCTGATGTTTCCTCATTATTACGAGCAAAAATGGATGTTTGCTGGCTGTAGGGCTCCTAGATTTCTATCCAGAAGCTACCAGACACCACTGTGGTGACTCTGACATGTCCAGATGTGATGGGGTAGCAGAACCGGCTCTGAAGAGCTGGTAAGTTTGGGCTCAGTCACTCTGCCCCATTCTGGTGGTAGACAACCCCACAGGGATTGCACCCATAGGGGGGAAGGGAAGGAAGGGTAGGAACTCTGACAAGGCCTTGTGACAAGTGTGAATAACTAATCCCTTTCCTCTTATTCTGTCTGGAAATAAGACAACATGCATGGGAAAACCTCGCTATACGGCAGACCTAATCACTCCTCATGATGGCCCACAATTACTCAAATAATCAGTGAGTCAGCAACATACAAAAGGTAGGGAAGTCACTGATCTAAAAACTACTTGAAAATGATGAGATCTCTTTTCAATTTACTTATATAGGAATGGAGTCAAAGCCAAAGTCACTAAATGACAATCTCTTCCAGTGGCTGGTATACAAAGCTTTGATACATAAACAATGTTCTATTTAAGTCATGCTTTCTTCTTCTGTATACATTTATGGGAAGCAGTGCAAGAGATGGAAAAGCGCTTAAATAACTGATTCTTATCCCATCTGCAGGATTCATCCAAGTTCCCTAAGGAGATCTAGTAAGGATCTTTCCTATTTTCGTATCATCTAGGACTGCCATTTACTTGAAACAAACTTCTCCCTTCCTCCCATAGATCTTGAATTATAACTCAGTCTGACAGAATTATATCTACAGAGAGAGACACAGTGGAATGAGTGCATACGCCCTGAATGTAGATGTTGCTTCAGAAGCAGCTGTCAAAGTAATTAGCGTGTAATAATCCAGAGCAAACCCACTTCACTTACCTAGCTCCATGTCTTCTCTCCTATTGCATTTTCCTGGGGGAGGTAAAAGGTCAGTTTTCAGGAAAATGTTAAAGTTCTCATTACACTCTGCTTTGAATTTCTTGTTCTATATTTATTATCTTCGAAGAAAAGGAGGCACATACAGCGTGTTCTGTCTGCCTTTACACTTGAGCTCTCTTCTATTTTAAGTTCCTTCTTCAGGGCGTGGTTGGATGACAAAAACGGGAAGTGCATCCTCAGGGCTGTGGGGAACATGCCATAGGCAAGAACAAGCCATGTAGTGGGGCCAGTCCCAGGTTTTCTCCAGGTAAATCAATAAATAAATTATCCTTCTCTTCATAGATATTCACAAAATAGGATAGAAAGGGAAACTGCAATATTTTGTTATTCTCTGGTTAAATTTAGGCAGCAGAGCACCAAAAATTATCTAGCATTTTAGTAATTAAATAATTTAGATGGTGTTCTCAAACAAACTTCCTCCTTAACATAGAAGGGGCCTTCCCCTGATCCCTCCACTTCCCAAACAAGTTCTTCCGTAAGAGGTGCTTTTTTAAAGCAGAGGTTTAGCAGGGTATCAAAAGGATTATTCAAGCCCTTCAAACTGAGCATGTGCTAAAATCCCTTTGTGAATGTGGTATTTTAGAACTACTTCTTTATCTCATACCCATCCCTTGATGTGGGTTGTTAAATTGTTACAGGCTTAAGTAATGGCTCGACTACTCCAACAAAGAGGAAGACAACTGGAAAGGAGATCAGAAAAAAAGATGCATTATCTTTTTAGTTACTGGATTAAACTTCAAATCATTAATGAAATGAAACATAATGATGTTAGAAGAGGTATGTTTTTGGCCTGTAAAGTTGCCTTAATAGCGGCCTGGTGCTTTTAGATTTCTCCAATTCCAAGAAAACCTAATGCATCTTTGTATGGCAGCTTCCGAAGTCTGGCTTTGTTAATGTATTAGCTCTTGATTTCTTCAAATGCTTGTTGCATAGTTATAGTTTCATATAAAATAAAAGATTAGTAACTAGCAATGAAGTTCCCCATCTCTACAGGGCTCCTAATTATTCACACTGCCCTGTGGTGAGGTTTCTAAACCTATGCTAGAACAATGGATACTGTGCACTGGTGATCTGTGCACTGGTGATCATAGAGCAGTCTCTTGGAATTCCTTCCCAGCTACCTAACCCCTAGCATCTCCCTTGGTATCACAAATGAAAGACAAAACAATGCATGCAAATTCAATCACATGAAAAATAAATCATCTCTTCTCAGTTAGTGCCTTTGGTCAGAAGTTAAGATTTATCAAGTATGGGCACTCTGTATACAAACCAAAGAGCATGTGTCTTACTCAGAAGAGAATACCACCACCCGAAGCAATAAATTGGAAACAGTTTTGGAGGCAGTGCACCTGTTTGTGAAGATTAGCTAACAAGAGAACAGTAACAGATGCACTTGACTGCTGACAGCACTGTAAATGTGTTCATTCAGCCAAGCACAAATCCCCAAGGTAAAACACACCTTCCTGCCTCTTTCAGGCAGAGAGAGAACAAGCCCATAATGATTGCTAAGAAGCTTAAGCACTTCTCTCTCTACCTCCTTCTTTGTGCTTAGTTTTATTTTTTCTTGATCCATTTTCTCTTCCTCTGTTAGAACTTTCTGATTTTCTTTTTCAGCACCCAACTTGACTTTAAGGTTGGCCAGAGGCAGCTGAACACTGACAAAAGCTAAAACAACCCTTCCCAGAACTGAGTCCAGGCTGTGTGGAGATGAGATCAGAGAAGAGCCAAGTCATTTGGAGGAGGAGAAGACACTTGCAAATAGGAGAAAGCTGTGAAACATCCAGGGGAGAGGACAATGGCAGCTCTTAAGAAAAAAAACCAAACAAACAAAAAAAACCACAACAACAGCAAAAAACACACTTTCTCTAAGCTATTTTAAACAGCCAGACAAGGATTTTCAACCAAAAATTCAGCAACACTAGACTGAACTGCTTCAAGGACATCAGGCACTTCTAGCACAAGCCTTTGGACAAATACTAAAATACCTGAGTATACAAAATGTTGAGATTTTTTTTTCCCTGCAGTATAAGATAAAGTGAATCTCTAAGTAAGTAACCTTATTTATATCTAAGACGACAAACACAGCACTGAATTGCACCAAGTCATTTGTGGGGGTTACTGCTTATAACAGCATTTATATATAGGACTCACACCAGACAAGCACAGACAGCTGAGACACAGAATCACAGAAAGTTTGAGATCAGTAGGGACCTCTGAAGGTCTCTCAAGCAGGGCCACCTAGAGCTGGTTGCCCAGGCCCATGTCCAGATGGCTTCTGAATATCTTCAAGGATGGAGATTTGTGCTGGTTTTGGCTGAGGTAATTTTCTTCACAGTGGCTGGTATGGAGTTGTGTTTTGCCTTTGTGCTGAACATAGGGTGGAAAATATAGAGATTTTATATGCTATATATAGCATATAATGTATAATATATAATAATATTTATGCTACATAATATAAAGATGATATGCTCTAGTAGAGCAGGGCTTACACAAAGCCAAGGCTTTTTCTGCTTTTTGTACTGTCATGCTGGCAAGAATGTTGGGAATGCAAGGGAGACTGGGAGGAGACAGAGCCAGGACAGGTGACCCAAACTGATTAAAGGGATATTCCATACTATATGACATCATGCTCAGTATATAAAGCTGGGGAAAGAAGAAAGAAGGTTAGGATGTTTGGAATGATGGCATTTGTCTTCCCAAGTCACCATTACACATAATGGGGCCCTGCTGTCCTGGAGATGGCTGAACACCTGCCGGCCCATGAGAAGAGGTGAATTAATTTCATGTTTTGTTTTGCTTGTGTATATGGCTTTTGTGTTCTCTGTTAGACTGCCTTTATCTCAAACCACAAGTTTTCTGGCTTTTACCCTTCTCCTTCTCTCCCTGATCCCACTGGTGGGGAAGTGAGCAAGTGGCTGTGTGGGGGTTGGTTGCTGGCTGGGCTTAAACTGTGGCAGTATCTACACAACTTCTCTGGACAAACTGTGCCAATTCTTGGCCACTCTCACAGTTTAAATAAAAAAGAAAAAAAGAAAAAAAAAAAGATTTCCTGATGTTCAGAACTTCTGTGTTTCAGTTTGTGTCTACTAACTCTGATTCTGCCCCCTTCTCCTCTTGGCCTGGCAGAAACTGAAGGCCACTAGTGAGGTACACACACTCTACACTCTCCAGGCTCACAAGCACACACTCATTTGCTGCCTGGTTGCCTACACTCTCTCTGTTCTTGGTTGGTGCTTGTTGCAAACAGATGCACACACTCATAGATGAATCTCACAGGCAGCCCTGTAAGCTCCCCACAGATACCTTCATGTAGAGTGGAGGGGCGCCTACACGCCCAGTCTGACTCCAGTAGCTGGTACCCAGTCCACTCATGCCAGTCCCTCCAGTAAATGGCAGTCAGTCTATGCAGCACTCATATACGTGGGATGAAGAGTGAGATTACACAGAAAGATAGTTAAAAAAAGATATAAAAGAAGACAAGACAGACTGCAGTGATCAGTCACAGGGCTCAGTTAGATAAGCATACTACTGGCTCTGTTTTAGACACAATCAGCCCGTTTTACAGCTCTTTCTATCTGATCCTCTCTTTGTTTCTTCTTATTTTCTTCCCTAAACATTTCTTCGGCACTTTATGCAGATCTAGCAATTCCCAAACCTCTGGTCCAGCATTCAGGATCTTCACTCACACTATCCCAACACACCCAGCTAAAATCTCAGAAGCTACAAAGTCCAGGTTAATTTTTTTGGAATAGCCCATCAATTAGTTTGACTGTCAAGGTTTGTTTCTTCTCAGCCTTTATCATCGTTTGTCAGGTCTGTGTCTCTGTATGTTTGTTGCCGTTACCTTTTCTTATCAACCTGATTTTAGTTGCTTCTCAATCAGATCATCTTGATGGAATAAACATTCTCACACTCCACTATCCTTATGAATTAGTACCTCTAAGCAAGTTTGTTTCTGATTATTGAATTCATTATCACTAGTCAGTCACGCTTTTTGTGCCTGTGTGTTTGCCTCCCCCCTTTTCCTTATCCTCATTTACAAGGATCTCAGTCAGACAATCTTACAGAAAATAAAATTTTTGCACTCGACATATCCTCACACAGATAATGTGGAAATTGTCTGCTCCTGTTTCATGGGGGAAAAGGAGAAGGAAAGGAATACTTAAGAGATCACACATCAGATCCCCTACATGATGAGTCTGATGTGAGAGCTGACGTGAAAACATCAAATGGTATCAAGTTCAGGAATATCCCACTATTCAGGGTTATTGAACTTTGCATGGCATATCTAACAGTTCATGTCACATAGCTATGATGCATATGACCCATGCCAGGAATGATATACTGTTTGACATATATGATCATTACTGTACTCTAGAATCACAAGCTTTTACTGTGTTTCTGGAAGCAGATAACTCTCATGAGAAAAATTATAATATTTTTATTTCAGGACCAAATGACTTCCATACACAACAGCTTCAAGGAATGATACAGTGCATATCTGACAAGAATGCATTGTAAACAGACAAGAGCTATTGCAAATGCAGCCCAGGCACAACTTTCTTTAGGAATTATATCAGCTGCACCTCTTAATTCCTGTTCCTTACTACTGCTAGTTATCTGTGATTTTTTGGTTGCTATAAGCAAAAGGAATGAGTGTACCATAGGTGAATAGAACAAGAAGTGTGCTAAGATTGATGACCCCAAATTTGCAGTTTTAATAGATTTTCATATTTAGTAAGAACAAAGGAAAAACTGTTTAGCAAAAGTGTTAATGAACCACACTGGTCCTTCTCCAACTGCTCAACAATTTCTTCTCCAGGTCTTACAGAGCAATGTCATAGTACAAAAACCAAAGCAATATTTCATTACAGTAGACAGACTGAAGAGACCCGTCTGATTATTTCATCCCAATCTCCACCTACTGTTTCTGTCCGTGGACCATATTCTGGTGCTTCAGATCAAGATACATTTGGAGGCCACCAGCTGTCTCCATTCCTGCAACTGCTCCTCAGTTACTGTACAGCTGCAAACATTTCTGATGGGGAGGTTTTGCTGAATTCTTTGTCCATGCCATTTAATAGATTAGTTGCCCTTCTCACTCTTTGGCATTCAATTGTCACTAAATGTCACCCACTGGTGTCCTTGACTCATTTGTCATAACATCAAGTACTCATTTGATTTCAAAAGGTGGTCTTCCCCAAATAAAAACTGTAGGATTCCCCACACAAACACTCTTCATATTTAAATGCAACTTAGACAAGTTGTTAATAATTTGTTCTTTTTTTTTCATAATTCATCTAGCCTGTATCTTGTCTCACATACTGTGCCTGCTGAGTATTCCTCTGCAACTGCATTTTAATCACAAGGTAATATTTACATTGCTGACTGAAAAACTTTTGAATCCTACTTTACTGATATACAAATCAAGCAATTTTTCAATTATTCTTAACTGTGAACTGAGGAAGTTAAGTGTTCTAGATACACAGATATCTTGAGATGGCAGTAACATTTTTGCACCACAGACAGTATGGAGCCTGTTTCTTTTATTCTGATTTTCTATTGCAATAAGACAGAATTAAGTACCTCTTTGGGTTCTTCTGGAACTACTAAATAACAGGTAGGCAGATTCAGAGAGCTGCAAGACCAAAGCAGGCTTTCATCCAGGTTAATAAATATCTTCAGGCTCATGTCACATCAGAACGGCACAGAATGTAAAACTTTGAATGCTTAGGACAGCTGTCCTCTCTCCCTGCCTCGGTGGCCTTTCTGATTACACTTGTCCCCAGTCCCATCCACTGGCAGTGTTTCCAAGTGATACAAATACTACAGCAGTGCAGGAGAGGAAAAAATCTTGAGCTGAGTGTGGTCGTCAAGATGTCTGGGCATTTACGACAGGACAACGGCATCATAATACCACAGCAACTATTGGGGTTGCTTAGGACAGTTCAGTGAGTGACAGACCATTGCTCCCTCCCTGAAAAAGGGACTAAAATCAGCTGCTTGGTGTTTCCAGTTCATGGGAACATTTAACTGGAAACATATTTTGAGGCCATTATAATCATAATCATTGCCTTATTCATATCTCTCAGTCTATTCAGTTACCACTGAATGCTGGCTACTTTTGTGCAGTGACACCATGGAATTGATAACACATGGTCAAAACATCAGATGGCTGAAGTACTTGTACTGTAAAAGGAAATCTGACTTAATTTGGATATATCCAGGGATTCATCCTTACTTATTGCTTTTCTCCACCTCTGAAATATATTTAGTGTAAAATAATTTGTCTTTTTTTCTAGAGTTGAAATTTGCCTAGCATTACCTTCCATGCAGTAGTTCTTGCTCGTTTCTTAGATTTCATAAACCAGCATATTTTCTCCACACACTAACCCCCAAGCTTCACCTTCCCACTGCTATTGCTATACAGAATATTGGTTTCTGAGTGTTTGCCATCAGTGCAGCCTGCTAGCACAATGCAGTCAGGACTTCTGCAAACAAGGTAGAAAAAACAAAGAAATAAAACAAGTTTGGGTTTTAGATGTTTATGTAATTTTAATTTTCCAGATGTGGGAGAAATGAGAGTGCCTAGAAAATATTGCAAAAAGACAATAAGTAACAAGGAAACTGGCACTATGTGTTGACATAATAGTGAATAGTCAATCAGAGATGAGGATAGACATAGGTCATGATAAACATTAAGCAACGGAAGAAATAGTTTGTAATGATGCAAACTAGCATGCCCTTGTACTTTTCTGCAACCCTTTATTATATTTAGTGTAAATGAATTGTGCTGTTTATTCTAGAGTTGAAATGTGCATATCATTACTTTCCATGCAGTCGTTCACATGAAAGCAACTGTGTGAGCTTACTAGCAGCGTGCCCTTCTGGCCAAGAAGGTCAATAGTATCCTGAGGTGCATTGGGAAGAACGTTGCGAAAAGTTTGAGGGAGGTGATCCTTCCCCTCTACTCAATTCTGGGCTCCTCAGTACAAGAGAGGCATGGAACTCCTGGAGCAGGTCCAGCAGAGGGCTGTGAAAATGATTAAGTGCCAGGAACATCTTGTACAAGGAAAGGCTGAGAGATCTGGGCCCATACAGCCTGAGAAGAGACAACTGAGACAGGATTTTATAATGCTTATAAGTATTCAAAGGGAGGGTGTCAAGAAAATGGATTCAGGCTCTTCTCAGTAGTGCCAAGCAACAGGACAAGGGGCAACAGGTAGAAACCGATGCATGGGAAGTTCCACCTGAATATGAGGAAAAACCTCTATACTGTGCAGGTAACTGCGCACTGGAACAGATTAGCCAGAGCGGTTGTGGCGTCTCCCACATTGGAGGTATTCAATATTCATATGGACACAATCCTGTGCCATGTGCTCTAGGATGACCCTGCTTGTTCAGAGAAGTTGGACCAGATGTGGTCCCTTAAGTGGTCCCTTCACCCTCACCTATTCTGTGATTCTGTTACAAAAAAATGAACCTTCTGGGAAGAGGAAGAATGTGGAAAAAGGCACCTTACCAAAAGGATACCTTAGGATTATGATCTTTTCAGAAATTTTCTGGGAAATGCTAATGGAGAAACCTGCATTGCATTCCTATACTGCAATATTAAAGCTTCAACTTGAACTTCAGCTGTGTGCCTATAAAAAGGCATTTACTTTGTAGATGTTTTTTCCTGCTTAATCCTAGGTGGAATTAATATAAAGGTGTAAAGAATATAAAGCTGATTTGATAGCTGCTGGTGAAGAGGCTGCCTGTCTTCACAGGAGCCGTGAAAGGAGCCAGCAAATAGAGGTCTATGGAAGGGAAAGTAAGAGCTTTTTTCTAGTCTTAGTAAGTTTAGACAGGCAACAAAAAATAGTGGCTGGATTTCTGTGCATCTTTGATCAATCACATATTTTTAACTTATGTATATGTCTGGAACAGAAATACTGTCTCCACATCCAGTTTTAAAAAAATATGGCACTGAAAAGAGAACATACCACTACACATGCATCTCCCTACTAACAGAAAGGACCCATGTGCAGTGTCACTCCCTTTCCAATGGAAGTATGACAGCAGTTTCCTCATGTGTCACATGCCCTGGGAAACAATTGTGGCTTAAGAGAACCACATAGAAATAGTCCATTAAAGCTCTAGCCTCAGGTAATAGAGCAGCTGTCTCAATAGTTGGACTTCTGATTTGCTGTGTTCCTTGTTCATTATTACTTTTTGCTATTTGTCCTCCTCCCACCTCCCCAGAAAGAAAAAGATGTCCAGATGTCCTGTTACTAGTGCCAGCCCAGGGGATGAGATGACAAGCAGGAAGACAATGCCACAATCTCTTACCACTCACAGACACATAACAAGCACAGTAATGTATAACTTACTCTCATTACCAATCATTTCATCCATCAGTCACACGTACTGCTGATGGACCTCACAAGCACCTGGAACATGGTGGGCTAATTCCAGTCCTGACAGCAGCGCTCCATGTGCAGCCATTCTGAACTCACAGCTGCAGAGGTACTGCATGCCTCTCATAGAGGACCTGACCTGAAATTGGGTGAGAGGGTGGACATGACTCTGGTGAGCAGCACAACATATACATTTGTTCTTTAAATCTTTCCTAGGGACCTGCTACTTGCCATTTGGGGAAGACACTAAAGGTACCTCTAAGACTGGTCTAATGAAGTCATTCCTATGTTAAGACAACACTTATAAAAAATGCAGCAGGGATCTTAAAGAGGAAAAGGTCAAAGAATTGATTTGCATTCCAGAAGCTAATGAACATTTTCTTTTTGAATGTAATCTGTTGAAAGAAAAGACTAGGGAATAGTAACCAAGCAAGGTGGAGAGATAAACCACTGTGTATAAAAGAGATCAGAAGAGGAACAAAGTATGATAACATCTTTCTAGGTAGATAAATTACAGCTGAAGATCAACACTAAATATCAACAATATCTTCCAGGAAATAATTTAAATAATAGCTGTCCAAAAACAGGTCTGCCTGTAAAAGATGTTTAAAATTAATATTCAGAATCACCTCTGATTTATTTAAACATTCAGGGAAGTCTCATGACTTGATAATTCTGGCCACCATTTACAAGACTACCAACTAGCATTTCATTTAATGTTCTTGGAATAATTTTTATGTGCATTATTAAAATTTGCATACATAAGTATTTACACTGAGATGCTGTGATGATGATTAAGAGATTAGAGGAACTGATACACCATGAGAGGATGAGAGAGCTTGGCTGTTCAACTCAGAGAACTCTTAGGGGATTATATGAATTTGTGTAAATACCTGAAGGCAGGGTGTAAAGAAGACAGAGCCAGGCTCTTCTTAATCATGCCCAGGGATCTGGTGACCTGTAGATTGGCCCTGGGAGGCCATGGGCAGGACAGGGGAAGGTTCTTGTTAAATCTAAAATTGCATTTGGAAAGGAAAGTTAGTGAAAGCCTCCTCTACACCTCTTACTTCTCTTCAAACACATTTCACAGTGTTGGCCATCAGTGAAACTGCATCAATGAAGAGATGTCTATTATCATCCTTATATCACAGAATATAGCTCTTTGTAAGTAAGGAGTCAAAAATAACAGAGCAAGACTTCTAAGACAGTGTATTTGCACTTAAACAACCAAACCATTAAGATGCTGGATTTTATTTTAAAGCCTTGTTTAACTTCAGCAATATATTATAATGCACAAACTCCAGTTCAAAATAGGCAAGCTTCAGTGGGTATTAATTCAATATTGCAAATTATTTAAACTTCATGCTGCAATATGCATAATAAATACCAAAGTTGATATTAAATATCATATTTATAGTATATGAAATATTAGCTTGCATTCAACAGAAATTTCCTTCACATATCTGTGGATATGGAATTTCTAGGAATGGCTTCTCAGGTCCCAGGAGGACTTTCAGGCCACAACAAAGATGTATTTACACTGTTTATGAATTCTTAGGCTACACTTCTGTCTTCCCTTCCACACTGGGAAAGTGCAGGATAGCAGATTAACCATGAATGTAGGGCCCCACCTGCACCACATAGTTTGAGAAACAGATGAGAGGGCAGGTCATTCCAGGAGTGTGGCTGCTCCCACCAACCTTGTAGCTGTTATTCCTAATGGCTCACCAAGCCTGAGACCAAGGTCAGAAGATCTTGCTCAGCACAAAGGAAGCTCTAGACCATTTTCCAAAGGTATCCTCAGGGACAGCCTGCTCTCTGAGCTGGAGACAGACGTAGCCCTTGGCCAGGCAGCTTGAGATTTAGCTCTGTGCCCTGCACCTGCCCATCCCCTCATCCCCATGCTGTTTAGAGGGGCATGAGGTTCTGCTCCTCCACTGTAACTCCTCCTCTTTGGTATTAACTTCTGCATGGAATAAAAAGGGATTAAATCATCCATTTCCAAATGACTGTTTTTGACACTGTGCCAAATACCTAAAATTTGAATAGCCAAATAGCGAATGGAAATATTTTAACTAGCAGAACATATAGGACAAACCTGGCACATGACATTCAATATGAACAAGGGAAGGACTTCTATTTATCACTAGTATCAGCATTGTTTCAGTTCAAGGACTTCTTTTAAAACTCAGAAATCTTAGTGAAAAAACATTTGCTAGTCTCGAGTGGAATATATCTGTGATACAAAGTTTCTCTCACAAATATTATCTATTTCCTAAAAATCTTATCAGCATTCACCTCTGTCAGACCTTCATGCCTTTCCTGGGGAGATGAGCTAGGTCAGTTGTTGGTCAGTGTAATGGGACTTACGGGAGCATTCCAGCTGCTGTAACTCCAGCACTGTGCTTCAGATCATTTATTCTGGAAGCAATTTTTTCCAGGATCATTTATTTTGGAAACTATTTTAGCCCTGACAGGCTGAGAAACACAGTGAAGGAAATAAAAATAATTTAGAGCTTCTCCAGGATTTGCACAGCTAAAGATCTTGCCCACTTTCTACACGACTCCTGAGGCAGCATAAAACCAAAGTAGGCTATCAAAATAGTGAGATGTAAGTATGTTGGAAAAGGGATGCCGGCTATAGCAGCTAAAGGACAAAATAAGAGAGGCTGAAAACTGACAGAAAATAATGCAAACAGATATGATGACAATAAGGGAAAACAAATTATCTGTCTATCATTATTTTATGCTAAAACATTATATATTAGTATTATTATATATTAGTATTATATTATGAATATAACATTTTAAACTAAAAAACACTTACACATTCACCTTTAAAATTCTTCCTCCTTTAATAAACAGTAAACTGAAGAGTCAGATTTTCAAGGTGTGGAAAGGTACTTCACTTTTCCACCCACATATACTAAATTTAAAATAAAATTAAAAAAAAAAAAGGAAAAAATCTAAGGCAAAGAGGTATGCAAGGTCAACAGTCAAAGTTAAAAAAGGCTTCTTTCTCAGCATTGCACTTTTCATTTCAGCCAGACTCTCATTTGTCTTTCAATATCTCTACCTTGGGAGTTTCACGCAGAGTTTTTAAATAACCCCACTATGCAGTTTAATGAAAATAATCAGCCTATCTTTTATAAAATAACTTTTTTGCAAAATAACTGTTACATAAATTCAAGACTATCCAGTCTCCATCCCTTAGGATCCTCTATGAAGATACAGATAGCACAGAAACGCTTCAGAAGGTGCTTTCATCAGGATTCTTCTTAAGTTGAAAGATTACCAGTTATGTTACAGACACTCTCTTCAAAACAGCTAGTTCTGTAAAATATATTTGCCAGAGAAAACAGCTTTATCCTTACTAGAAAATTTAGCTATTTCCTTCTTTTTTGTTCTTTTTATTTAAAAAACGCAAATTATTAGCTAGCTAGGGCCACATATTCTGACTATCCATCTTAGTCCCTTGCTGAATGACTTAAGTGCAATTGAAATCCAAATTTGGCTTGCTAAATTCAGTTGACAGATGGACTAGGAAAATGTCTTTTGTAAAAATAACTTGGATATAGCAATAACACCTTTTTCTATTTATCAAGACATTTTCTTTTCTTATACATACATATAACAAACAGTACCTGTCTGAACATGGTTACCATTTTAACATCTGGTATTTACGCAGTTCTGTCAAGGCAAAGTACAGATTTTAAATGTTTGGCTCTGACAGACCTTTTAGTGTGGCTGGAATGCTTCCTATTTTCACATTTACCTAAGAAGCCTCTTACCTTATGGATAACTTTGCAGAGGAATATTGATATCCTTGTATAATTTACCAGTGACTGCAGCATACTCAGTGAAATAATGCAGGTATTCCATTAAAACAAGAAATGCAGGGATATAGAGAAGAAATGGATGATTTCTCTTCTCATCATGTTTTGTTTTCTGTGGGTTTTTTCCCCATCACTGGGGTATGTTTTTGCTACGTTATGAAAATGCTTTGGCACAAAATGCAAAGTAGCACTCTCTTTATAGAGGGAAAGTAACTGAATGATAGCAGGAGAAGAATGAACAGACAGTTATTTAATTTGTGATAATTAAGCTCTTTAGCAAATTTTCATACCACCTCCTTTTCCTGCTTTTCATTTCTCAGAACTCCAAGTCGCTATTGGTGCTGCTCCATAGAAGCCACTACCCACTAGATGGGGCCCTAAGGCAAGTTCTCAGCTCACAATACCGTGTTCACTCTGAAATGCTGCATTTGCAGAAGAGAATTACAATAAGGGCAAAAAGTGATCAGAAATATCAGAACCACAACCAAGTTTAAAAGCTCAGGATGCATTTGTAGTTTAGTTCATAAGGGTACTTGAATTCTACTAGCAGCTACACCAGAAAGTAATCACAGACCCTCTAACCCCCAAATTCTTGGCTACCTAATCCTTAAAACCCAGCATCCTTAAAAGAAAAAGAAATAGGTCCCTGCATTCCACCAATAAAATTCAGAAGATTTTTCACATCTGTGTACATAGAGCTATGGCTAAGCCTACTCACAGGGGAAGACAAGCACAAAATCATGTGAAACAAGCAGCATCATGTGTTTCCTACCTGTTGGTCCAGACAACAGTAATCCCATCATGCCTCAGGAAATTATGTTTCCAACAAGCTACAGTCTTCAGAGACCTTTCAGCTCTATCTTGGCCTGCTGGGCACCCAGCCTCTCACAGAAATGTGTCAGCTTCCCTGCCCAGTTTCTGCTTCATAGACACACCTACAGAAAATGTTTATCTTCATATAATCAGAAAAGGGGTCAAGAAACAAAAATCTCTGCACTGCATAGCTAGAGACATAACCACCATTTCAGGACATTATTCTGATTTTTATTCACTTTGATGCACAATTGTTTCTCATTTAATCTGTTCAAAGTTGATTCTTAGCTGATGATTTACCATCTTGTATGTAATCATCCTACAATGTGAATGCAGACTGCTATTACATAGTTTATCTCCATATTTGTACCTGAACTTGTTACCATGGACTGTCTTTACTATCAGCGAAGAAAGTGACTCCACAACTGCATTCATCCTGTTCCAAAGTAGCTGACTAAAATGTGTCCTACTAGGACAAGAAGTTCAGATAAAGATATCAAAATTACAGAGGTCTTAGTGGTGTGCAAAAAGGCCTCTGCATCTACTGCTCAGAGGAGACATTTTTTCTAAGTTTTTGTTTAACAACACAAGTGGAACCCTTCTGAATAAAAACGTGAGCTTTTCTCTCAGATTCATCAGACCTGTAAACCAACTTTACAACCATCTATCTGAAACCATTTGACTCTTCTCCGGGAGCCTCCCACTGCTGAAGTGACAAAATTTCAGCTTTTAGCTTAGATGTATAAGCCTAGAGTTACAAAGATAAGCCAGAAAGTGTTAATTGCAAAAGATTCAAAATTTGTTTGAAAGTTTCAAAATGTGTGGTGGGAGATTACTACCATGTCACTTCTCAGGAGAGAGAAACATAAACTCTGAAGTTAATTATTCCAGGAAAACTAGCCACATTGCAGTTAGACAGTATGCAGTTGCCATAAACTGTCCCACACAAGTTTCTGTCAACTTTATTGTCTGTTTCTCTTGTAGTGAAAAATCAGCACGTGATATCTACAAGATGCAGGAAAAGTAAATTTTCATAGCAGCTTTGCACTGCAACTACTGCAGTGATGGGCACCAGCCATGCTGAGTGAAGACAACATAGACTTGTTCATGCCAAAATGGATAACGGCCAAGCTGAGGCTGGCTGAGTTGTTACCCTGTTTGTCTGCCTGGATCAGACCCTGGAGTGCCAGCCTTCTCCAAGGGCAGCTTCTGAAGGTGGAACACATTGGCTACTCATCAATCCAACAAGAGATTCCCAGGCATGGTAATTCAGTCATCAATACTGTAACAGTGTTTGAATGCCCCTTGATGCTCTGTTGGACTAGAACACATGGCACTTTCCCAATCAATCCCTGAGTACAGTCAGAATTCAGCCCGGGCAAGGCATCATTGCCCATGGATGTTTGGATGCAATCCTCCTCTTCTGCTAGCTAAGATAGCTTTTATAATGCAGACATGGCATGCCAGTAGTTCTAGGGATCAGCCATGACAGCCATAATCGTGTTAATTTTATTAGTAGATGGATGGATGGATGGATGGGTGGATGGATTAGATACATACATACATACATACATACATAGAAAGCTGGCAAGCACAGAACATGGTAGATGTAAAAATTGAGCAGTTGCTGAGAATGAAAAATGGCTAACAATACTGGAGTGAAGGCGGGGTGAGAGATAAGTATCACAGGAGCAGTACGGAGGTGGAGCAGCTTGTGCGTATTATGGCACAGTCACCAATAATCATGGAGGCCTTTAATTGTAGCAGGAGAGAAAAGCATGCCCTAAGAGAACTGGCAAAATTAAAATAAAGGGATGGAATCATTAAAGTGTAAATTCAGGGTTTAACTGGGGAAAAGAAACTAAAACAGGAAAGACTTTTCTGTGTTCACACAGGCTGGCAGGGGAGAAGGAACATGAGCTCCAGATAACACTGAATATTAGCAGTGACCAGAATAGGAAAGGGGTTCTGAACAGACAGGCATGAAAGACCCTTTAGTTTCTGATGACAGCCAAGTCTTCCTCAGGAGCTGTGTAGAGTAAGTCAATGCTGAAGAATGTTTTCTCTCTCCTTTGCAGAGCTTTCAAACCAGACTCTCCTCCCATTCATTAATATAAGGGAGCAGGAAGGAGATCTATTACTTCATCCTCATGTATGTGGCAGCTTTTCTTTGCTGCCTCCTACACTTCATCTGCTACTGCCTTAAATCTGCCTACTCTCCCCCTTTCACATGGCTCTTCTACAGCTTTATATCAGATACTCCTTTGTCACCTGAATACCTTGTTTTGCCAAGATCACTTTCTCACACACCATCAACTATTCTTTCTCTTCACATTCTTTTCATTAATCATTGAATCAATCAATCAATCATTTCCCATGTTTATGTTATCCTCTTTGAAGATTTTTCATTTTCCAAGTTATTTTTCTTCTGTGCTTTATTAGACTACACCATGCTTAGCTCTCTCCAAAGCTCAGCATGAGATTACATGTGAGTGGGTGAGTCCATAAGCTCTCAGACAGTGCTCTCAGGATAATTAGAAGCACATATTGTTGGAAACATATCATCTTTGTTCAATTTATCCTGAAATTACTTGATAGTACTGAAGACACTTCAAGAACTTACCAAATCCAGAGTTTAATGCATTTCAGGCATTGAGCATTTTACTAACAAACTAATAAAGAAATGAGGATGTTGTGCAACCTTAGGTACACTAAAAGGAATATTACTGCCTTAATAAATTTTTCATAGTAACCAACCTAAATATTTTTAGCTGCAGAATAAGCAAAAATTAATCTGATTTCTTTTTGCACTTCTCAAATGAACAAGGAGATCAACTGATCATTATCTTTAATGGCACCCTTTTACATAATGTCCCCCACTTAGAGTTGCATTTTCTAAATCAAACATAGCCA
The DNA here is from genome assembly GCA_013396655.1 of Campylorhamphus procurvoides. Taxonomy (NCBI): domain Eukaryota; kingdom Metazoa; phylum Chordata; class Aves; order Passeriformes; family Dendrocolaptidae; genus Campylorhamphus; species Campylorhamphus procurvoides. The sequence continues at coordinate 36,417 of WBMV01007166.1, read as the reverse complement.
GTGCTCTGAAACTCTTCATTTCCTAAAACTTATGTTACCTTTGCAGCCCTCTGAACTCTCTCCAGTGAGTCCACATTTCCAGTCAAGAACAATGCCTGAAAGTAGGGACAGTATTTCAGTCAGTCGCATCCATGCCAATTAAAGAAGAACAATTAATCCTCATTTTACAAATAATGCTGCTGTTAAGACTTTTCCCTAAATGGCAGATTTCTCTTTGGTACACAACAGACTCAGACGGTGACCCAATATCCTTTGCTTTCCAATACTGTCCTGAGAGACTGGGTGGGACTTTGCCACCTGGCCAGCTGCTCCCTACCTCCATTTCACATTTCATTTCACATCCACAAGAGAAACATTCATTACTTTTGATCAAGATGTGAGGGAAATGCACTGCTTTTTACTCCATTTAGGAATACCCCACAGTTTTTATGCCATACTGCAGGCCTCTTGCTTTTTACAATATCTAATCACTGTATTAGTGATCCCCAGAAAAAAGATGCATGCTGGGACAAAGCACTTCTGAAGAGCAAACTCCTCCTTGTTGTCATGAAGCTCATTTTTATTGCCAGCCACGGCATATGGGACAAAAGACACACAGAGCCTCTATGTGGGTGACACAGAAGGTAAAATCCTTGGAGGAAACAGGAGGAAACTGGTACACTTGTTACTACAAGACAGGAACAAACATGAAACAGATCAAATGGCTAAACCAGGCATATATAAAGTGTCCAGGATCATGTCCAGAAAGCTGCAATGAAATAGATTATAGGGCATTACAAAATTAAAAAAAAAAAAAACACCAAACAAAACTCAACCAAAAGCAAAAGCAAAAACAAATGCACAGAAACCAATCCAAAACCAAACCAAACCAAAAACAAATAAACAATAAAGATTATTTCAAGTATCACATTTTTTCCGAACAGTCTGGGAATGGCACAGTAGAAAAATAGTCTTTCGTTAGGTCCAGGAGATGAATAACTTTGTTCTGGTGATCTGAGGGAAGAAAACTCAAAATTCAAAGTCTTTCAGAGGCATAGCATGTTCAGATCAGCAGCCTGAGCTCCCTTTGAGTACCTAAAGAGCCAAACGGGGCACATGAATTACTTGCTGCCCACCTGGAATGTCATGTATGACACAAAGTATTCTCAGGTGTGTCTCCCTGAAAACTGCATAACAGTAGTCATTGTCTGAGGCAGCAAGCCCAAGATCTTCATCTACCAAAATATTCACACCAATTGTTACAGTTTTGGATATACTATGGTCTCTAGTTAAGAGTCTTCACATCCTCTTGTTGGTGCCCCTTCCAGTTCTTTCACATTTTACTATTTGTCATCTTTGGGCTACCTCCCTTTGACAGCATTGCAGTCAGCTCCTTCAAATCTGTCCTGAAATTTCCTACACATTTTCAAAGCCATTCTGAAAGAGAAGAGAGATAAAGCTAAGGCATTTTATTCAGCTCTAAGCTGGTAGAGAAAGTCCTCAAGAAAATACACATTTTTAATGTATCTACCAGTCATTAAATGAGAGGTATTTCTCTTTCTGTCCTTGTTTGCAAATATGATACCAATGTGGCACAGACATATACTTAGTTTCCACACAAAATAATTTCACTGAACCCCACGGGTGAAATTTGATCTCATTACAGTAAAAAAACACCTGTTCTCCATTGACTCACCTGGGTGGAACATTGCAGCAGTAAGACTATGCTGGCACAAACAGGTAAGCTAAACACAAGCATTTGCTGATACAGCAGCTATTCTAATTAAAGTTCAAGGATATTTTATATGTATTTAGGAAGAAAGATAATGCATGTGTACGGTAGTATATAATAATCTATAAGCATTGTTAAAGCTATTCAAATGCAGAAAAAAAACCAGTGTTACACAGCATAATGACTTTGATGAATTGGTTATAGTTTTAAAGAGTCAGTGTTTTATGTAAGATGTAATGACCTCTCTGAACAGCAGAGGACATTTAGTTACTCCAGTTTGTCCTTTGAATGGTATCCAGAGGGAAGAACAGTGGGACCAGTGAGGAAACTCAGCCTGGGGACAGGCAGAGAGAAAGGCTCCTTTGTGCGGCAGCAGAGGCAGAATCCCACATGCTCACTTTCACACACGGACAAAGAAGGAAGGGCAACATTTATCACTTCTGTTTTTTCTAATTTTTTTTTCAAGGTCTGCAGCACAAAATCGCTCACAGGCAAGCTGTCAGCCAGGAGGAAGCATCCTGCATGCAGGGGCCCAGCCTGGGAGATTAGCGATATCATTTACCACAAACCTGACACAGCAAGAGAAGTTGCTGTGAAAGGACACAGCAGAGGAGAGCTCTGAGAGCTGTGTAAGAGAATAACAGATACAGCTGCTGCTTTAATCATTGCACCAGCTCTCCAGTGATGAGCTGCATTCGCCACACTGCTGACACAATATGGGATGCTAGAGGAACTCAACAGCAGTCAGTGGAGAAGCTGGTGTAAATTAAAGCTGAAGTAAAACTAGCATGGCAAAACTCAGTATAAGCCTAATCCTTCACACCACACTGTGTTGCTGCTGCATTCTTACTTCACTTGTTAAGCAAGACAGATGCACTGCTACAACTGGGCTTCTCTGATGAGTGGAATGCAAACTCTAGATCAGAGAGATGACAAGAGACACCACTGCCTGCAGTGATTGTGGCCCACAGCCAGATAAGAATCAAGCATGTTGGGTTTTATTCCTGATCCTGGGGCTCTTGGGCCTTTTAAATTAAAACTGCTGCATAAACAACCACGAGGGACCAGAGTCTGAATCTGTCTGCAGCAAACTGCAGTGTACAGCACCTTTTCATGTCCTGTCCCTAATGCCCTAAATCTCTCAGCATCAACTCACAGTAGTAACATGAGAGGACGAGATTGTATTCAGTTTGGAGGGCTTAGGACAACGTATTAAACTTCTTAAAGTATAAAAGACATTGGGAGAGATGTTAGTGACAACACTATTAAGAAAGTATATGGCAGCACCACTGTCACAGATTTTAAAGAAACAGAGGCAGTATCACAAAGAAAACAGTCCTTTCAGGCAGTGAACTGGAGCACTTCTCTTCCTGACAGAGACAAGATTTGTGACAAACCCAGTTTTATATTCACTGCCACCCCTGTAAGTATACCAGTCATTGTGAGGATTCTAAGGGTCTGTTTCAGCCTAAGTCATTCTGTGAAATTAATTCAACATCAGCCTTTTTTTCCGGCACACTCAAACTACTCATCTCCACTGCATTACCGAATGAGTCCATGTGTTCTGGGGACCTGAATGCCTCCGTGGGCACAACTGAAAATGTACAACACTGTTGTACAGTTCCACATCATCTCCAAGGCACACTAACAAGCTCTCATTCAGACAGACCTCTCAGAACCTCGTTTGGGGTCAGGAACTGCACAATACGCAGGGAGAGAGATTAGTCCTGTGTATCAGAGGCAGTTTGTCAGAACTTTAGTGTCAATCAGGAGAAAACAGTTTCTCTGCCCTGGGAAATTTGAACTCTTACCCCCACAGCCCCTTGATGCAACCAGCAGTCTAGAAGTATTTCCAAATGCCTTTTGCAGTTTTTTCTCAGCAAACTGCTGCATATGATGTCAAATAATGAAACATTTGATGGACTGTAATGGAAATAATGCTATAGCCTGGTTTGGAGAGTAGACACTGGAGTCAGATATTAGTCACTATTTCAGGATCATTTAAAAATAACCTGGACTTCTGGCATATCCAAGCATTTCGATGACTTAAGGTATAATGTTTTGCTCATACCATCTTTCCTAGTTAGGTCTGCCACAAAGCCTCCCTAAGCAAAGTGTACCTTACCCTGGCAGAAAACATTGTCTCCTTGCACCTTTTCCAGTCATCATGATCAGTCATACAAGCAAGGCAACCTTCTACCAGTTTAACTCACTCCATCTAAACCAGGCCATTCCCACAATCAGCTGGCTTATGTGTGAAGGCCTTAGTACTTCACAGATAACTGTGTTGCTTCTGAATAAATCATGAGTCTGGACAAGCCACAACCCAGCCATATGATTAGGAAGCATTTGTTCGTTTATTTTGTCCTAGGAAGGACACCACCATCTAGTAAGTGCTTAATAAGGATCATGAATTTGCCATGAAGAAATGTGGGAGTGATGGAGGAGGCAGGGAGGGATTCAATGTGTCAGGGGTTCCTCATGCAGCAGGGAACTGAAGTCTTCTGCAGAACTGGGTGCTCTAGGCACGACTATAAAAGCTGATCTGCTTTTAGAGCCTAGAGAGTGGGAACAGTGTGGACAGCCAATAGGCTTGGCATCGGAGGTGTCCTCCATCCTATAAACAGAATGTAAAGCTGTAACAAGGACCATGAATCCCTCTGTTCCCATGCAGATGAGCAAGCCCACACAGGCAATGTCTCTGCTACTACAAACTCCCCCCTCTCCCTGCCTTCTCCCCTCAGCCTCCTCTGCCCACTGCTGCTGTTTCGGTGTGAACAGACGGGAGTAGCCCTCCAGGCACCTAAATGAAACCATGAGGAAGAAGAAGGGGGAAAAGCACACCACAGCTCCCAGCCCCAACCCCTGCTCATCACAGGCTGCTGGAGAGATTGAGTAGGGCTATCTGTCAGCTGGCTTCAGCTCTGGATTTAAGCACTTTGGATGGACTGGAGGTATAGGCAGGACAGGTTTGATGCCCTCCTCCCACACAACTTTTAACTGACAGAATGTTATTCCATCAGTGCTTTTAAATTTACATTAACCCTGCAATGGGTAACACAAAATGCTGTTTTGCTTGGACATCCAAAATTACAAACTCTTTCAAATCTTCAAAAGGTGAAAAACAAGCCATTTTCATTTTTTCAAGCATTTCAGTCTTTCCTTCATATCCTGATCTGAAATTACAAAATGCAATGTGTCTTATGCTGATGCAACAACCTGTTTCAAGGAGGTACAATAGGTAACAGCAAACCAAATATGTGACCCAGGGGAGGTGTTTGAACAGGATCTGAGCACAGCTCTCAAATAGACTGTAAACCTTTCATCCACTCCTCTCAAGCCTCTGCGTTGTTTATGCCAAGCAGGAATTACTAGAGTAGCAGTTAGTAATGATGGCAAAGGAAACTGCAGGCTGGGTATGGGAATAGGCTTTCTATTTGAGCACAGTTATCTTTTCTGTATGCTTATGCTCCAGTCACATCCCATCTGCTGTGAGAGATCATTATCCCCCTTCCTGTCCTAGCACCTCTGCATTGCCACTATCACTTAGTTATTTGTCATCTAGCCCACAAGGTTGCATGTTTATGCACCTTTCATCTGTAATTTGCTTTACTATTACTTGCTTCATTTGGATTTATATGCCACCTACTAGCAGTAAGGCAATAGCTTTGTTTCCTCCCATAATAAGTAACTTACTTCTGGAAGAATTTGATTTTTTAACAGTTGGAGAAATATTCATCAAAAGAATCAAAACGCTGTTTCTTTATGCTGGGATACTTTTGACTGATTTCCCCCCTCTTTTTTCCCAGTCGAGTTCCACTGATGCTTGCAGTGGTCAGACAGACAACCTAGTTTAAAATACTGCCACTAGCACTTCAAATTCTGTCTTCCATGGATCTTTCAGCTGGGTTAACAAGAGCAGTATGCACAATCCTCATGGTCCCTTGGACCCCACTATCATCATCATAATTCAACTGGTGATTGTAACCATGGCATATTTTGTTTTAAAATATCTTGGAGTATGTGCAGTCACTGTCACCTAGGAGATGCTGAATGAGTAGGAGTTTAACCACAGATGATTTTGAAGAGTCATATTTTCCAGTGTGAATCAGAGGATACTTTCTTTAGCTGAAAGGTGTCCATGTGATTAGTGCAAAATAAAATATTGGAAATAATCCTTCCTGAAAATGTAGCAGATCACAGCTGTGATCACATCTGACATGTAAAGGAGTAGTGAAAGGAGTCTGGAACAAGCAGAAGAGAGAACAGAGAAAGATGGAGAAATAACACAGACTAAGGAAATTACTGAAATCCCAGTTACTTAACAACAGGCATAGAAGTAAAATTTATGTTTCCTATATATAATTATGTAAGCTATTACCATTGGTGCCATGCTCATAAAACCACCAGTGGGGAGGAAAGGCAATCCCTTACAACAGGATATTACAACCTTAGATAACATTCATATGAAAAGTGCCTTGCTTTCCCAAATAGAATAAAAGGGTGGAAGAAAAAACAGAGCCTGTAGGCTTAGCTGTGTGCATCAACACAAACATCACCCTGCAGACAAAGCTTTGTCTACCGTCCCTTAATTATAGGAGCTATCCTAGAGTTTTCTTAGATCAAAGAGACAAACAAAGAAAAAGAAAACTGTATGGGCAGAGAAAACAATAAGGTCTTTGTTTCCTTCTTGAGAAGCCAGCATTTTACTGCAAAGCCACAGGCCCTTTCTATTTACAAATTCAAAGGCCAGTACTAAACCTTCAAAGATGCTTGTGGCAGGTTCTGTTTTCAATTACCTGCACACTGTGTGGCTTCCTAAGTGGGGTTTCTGCTGAAACTGCAGTCTGAAGTAATATCCACAAATGCTGGGTTGGATCAACAGGTTATTCTCCATTATCTCCAGCAGCCCGATGAAAATGCCTTCTTTACTATTGTGAGGGACTGAAAAAAGTTATTAAAGTTATTAGTGGCTCAGAACAACTCTGTGCATGTGGGAGGGGGCAGATCGCATCGCGCCAAGGTGGGAGGGTGTTTCCCCCCCATATCCCCACCCCCTCTCGAGCCTTTAGTGCAGCTGTCAGCCGCTGGCACAGCAGGAGCACTGCCCATACCACACTCCCTGGAGCCCTCAACCCAGATCCCGAAGGGCTGGCACAGCAGAAGCCTCACCTGAGGGTGGGTGGCTACAGGAGTCATCCCATGGCTCTACCATTCTTGGATTTCTGGTAGCTGGATCTGTGCTGGATCTACGGTGGTAGCTATAATTCTGTCTTTCTCTCTCTCTTTCTTTACTTCTTCTTCTCCTAATTTCCTTTTCTTGATATTTGGATAACTTAAACCTGGATGGTTGGAATTTACTAAGCCAATGCTTTATGAAATGCTTTAAACTTTTGCCAAGTTCCCTTATTTTCCAAAGTATGCCAGTAAAAATGGGTTATTTTGACCCCTGAGAAGCATCATAGCACTTCTCCCCTGCGCAGCCTCAAGGTATTAAAAGAACTGAAGGCCCTTTTAATAAATCCATAGGGCGGGTTTTGAGGCCTTTTATCTTTTTAATGTAAAACCCCTTCAATGAGATCATGAGAAGAGCCTGGGGTCTTACAACTATCTGAAGGACCCAAGTAAGTTTAGATATATTTAGCTTTAATTTAGATGTAGGACAGCTGCTCAGGAGAAAAGTGCAAGTGGACATGAGGGGAAACCCTCAGTAACAAATACTCTTTCTGTAAGATCTCGTTGTGGGTTTTTCCTCCTCCCAAAAGGCTTGTAATGGTGAATGCAAGAGGCAACACAGGATGCTTGAATGCTCAGAAGCAACAATTTGCCCTGTTTGCTAAACCCCAGTGTTTGTAAAGTATTTCCAGCATAGAGACCTCTCAGTTTCCAGTTTTGAAAGGAAGAGGAAGCTATATACAAAAGGATTGCTGGAAGCAGTTCTTTTCGTAAGCAGGTTGCACCCTTGAAAGAGAGCAAAGCTCCTTTGGTAGCTAGTTTGGATGGAGTTGCCACACTGCCAAGAGGAACTGATGAGGGTTTCTCCACACTTTGTTTTGAAATTTTAAAACAGAGGTGCGGTGGCAATCACTAGCTGGCTGGCAGAGGCAAGAACTGACTGTTCAGTGAACTACACCAACAAAAATGTTTAAAATATCTTGACAAAAGGATAGCTAGTGCATTTTAGATATCCTTATAACTTCATAAGCAAATCTGCAGCCCTTGACAAGACCTATGAAATTTAATGAAAATGCAGCACTTTCCAGGGAATGTGTTTGGTTGACTTTTTTCTCCCTAGTATTGGGAATTTAACTTTATTACATTTTTTTAAATTTTTTTCTGACAGAATTCAAATTCTCCAAAGTTTACAGAAGGAAACACTTCAGCACTGTAATGGAATTTTACCCTTTTAGAACTTCATCTGAAAGAGAAAAAAAGGGAGGTCCTATCTGTTTGAATTCAGACAAAGGACTAATGACCTATTCAGTGCTTTTGACGGTGAGAGTTAAGACAACGACATAACCACACCTAAAATCCTAAAACTTTGAAGTGACAAAGTTAAAAATTGAACATCTGCGACCCTAATTATGTGCAGATGGCAAAGCACTGAACACCATTTCAGATAAAGGGAGCAAAGAAGAGACTGTGAGAAAGAATGCCACTTTTTCATCCCACTTCTCTCCAGACTATGTGTCCTTCTCAGTACTAAATGCATGGGAAAGAGGTGAAGGTGGAGGAATAGTCACAGCAGTGGTATTACCATTTTCAAACTGTGTTGATGTATTTACTCACCTGGTTCCTCCACCACAGACATCTATGCATCAAGAGAAAAGCAGGCATCCCACTGCCTTTTCAGAGCCCAGGAATGATGCTGCAAAAGGCCACAAATAGGAACAAAAGTAGGAACACTTTCACTCCACCTTTTTTATTCTAGTCAGCTCCACAGGAAGGAAATATTCTGTTCACATGAAGCAAATACAGTAAAAAGTTGAAACAGCAAAATGCACTCCACAGAATTGGCCAATATTCTCAAAGTGCTTTACCAATAATAAAAAAAATAACTTATTTCCAATACCTGATGGAATAAATCACCTTTCTCCCCCTCCCCAGCCCTACTTTTCTGTGAAGAGAAAACTGAAGCTTTAACAGTTTTTCCCCAGTAATAAATGGAATTTTGTGGCAGAACTAGAAATAAAACTAGGTCTTCCTAATGCCTCTATTTCCTACTCCGAGAGCAGCAGGAACTAATCGCAATTCCACTGTTCAGTCATTGCCCATAGAATTACCTGTCTTCTTTTTAGACTGAGCATGTGCAAGCATATGTAAGAATCAAAAAACCTTTAACAGGGAACTGTTTCCCAAGTAGTCTGCAGCTACAATTTCTTTCACTAAGAAGGCTTCACTCAAGCCTCCTTTTACTCCCCATGTTCACTCCCCATCTGCTGCATCCGCCACAGCACAGCAGCACCCAGAGTCTCTGTGCAGCACTGTGGAAGATGAACTGCTGCGGTCACTCAAATGACTTGTTTGCCATTTTTAGGTGCCCTCAGAGAGCAGGGAAAGTTCAGAGAAAGTGAACCTATTGCCTGGACCCCTTCACATTTAAACTGTGCATGAAGAAGCCCGGGGTCTGATGAGGGGACCCACAATACACTCCAGCTTCTTCAAATACAGTAGCAACATCAAGAGTAGCCAATGCAAATACTGATATTTTCACTGCCTCTTCAAAAATAACTTTTTTTACAAGTTCCCTTTTACCACGTGTAAGCTGAGCTTTTGTCTTGGCTCTTGGGAATGAAGGGCAACCTTGTAACTTGAGTAAGAGGAAGCCTGGAACTGTGCTCTCCCCAGAGACCTGCAAAGGAGTAACAACTGAGCTGCTGTGCCTCTCTTGTTCTTGGGAGGGGGAATACACAGCTTCACTCCCTGCTGCAGGCACTGAGCCAGACAGTCTGGTAAGGAAAGCAGTGGGAGCCAGAACAAGTTCTGGTCCCCATGGCCTTCCAGTCATTGCTTACAACAGGAAGCATGAGGTGAGCAGAGACTGCTCCTTCCTCTTCTTGCCTGGAAGCACAATGCGCCTTTCTAGACTGCAATAAAAACATGGCATATATAGATATAGATATGTCAGTGTATAGACTGATATATGTCCATACACTAACAACCTGCTTGAAAAGTCTAATGTAGTAATGACAGCAAGTATGTCAAGTGAAATGGGAGGTTGGACTCCTTCTCTTTAGTGCACCACTCAGCTGAGTAAAAGACAGCATGGGCTTTTATGGACCAGGCTTGACAAACAAACATTACATATGCACTACCATCATACCTTTATATTCCAACTCTCAAATGCAAAACAGAGTTGGACACAGCCAGAATTTACATTTAAATAATACTGGATTAATCGAAGAAGCACTTAAGAAGGAGATATGAAGGAAGCTACTGATTAATTAAGGGGTTTCTCTCAAATTTTTTTTCTTTTCAATTAATATTTTGACACTTCGTTTTGCTTTAGAATACAGTGATAGAGTACTGATTCTGCATTTGCTCTCAACAGATATTTAGGAGCACAGAACTACAGTAAGAAAGCAAAGGAAAGAGGTTCATCTTCTCTTAATTAATCTATGGAAGTTCCTGCACAGTCCTGCTCCCGACCCAGGAGATCTCTCATGGGCCTACACAATTTTGAGTTTTCCTAATGGTTTAAATCATATTTTCAAGAAGACTCTGCCTGCCTAGGACTTCATTATAATTTAAAAAGACACTGGCAATGAGGGGAAAAAATATTTTCTTATTTGGTTTCCCTAAAGTTACTATTCATCTCAGCTTTTATTTCTGATTCTAATAAATATTCTATGTTTTTAATTAGAAAAATATGGGAGAGACAAATGATACATCACTGCATATGCAGAATGGGTAAAAATTCCAAAAAAATTTCTGCTCATAAACTCTGTGGTGATTTTTCACGTGTGCAAAGAACTGCAAAGCAGTGGGTCAGGAAACAGGATGTGATTGGACATGGGGAAAGGGATACTGATGACACAAGGAAAAAAAAAGCCACCTTCCTCTGTAATGCACTAAGTTGTCTATAAATTAGTCCCTGATCACTGAGATAATGGTTTCTAAATGGTTTGAGAATTAACTTAAGTCTGCAGCAGTTTGTGCTCTCTCTTCATTCCTCAGAGACCTACCTGGTCACTACTTTAATCCTGCAGTTACTTGTTCCTGTAGCTGCAGTCTGCAGTGACTAAAAGCTCAGGTAAGCTTAACAAAAGTTGCAGAACTCTAAGTCTGCATTATGACTAATTTAATTGCTCACAACTTTATCTATTTCCTTAGGAAGGAAACAGCTCATGTTTTATTGCACCATTCTGCCAAGAAGCAGATAGATTAAATCTTCCTCACTTCATCTAAACATTTAGAACTTTATTAAGGAAAAAAAAAATCAGGTTACGGAAGGAAAGTTTGCCTTCTGAAGAAAAGGAGTTTCATCAATTTCCAATAGATAATTGTTTCAAATTCACAGATCCCCTGTATGGCCTATTGGAATGTTTGAGTAAAGAGAGAAATACACACAAACTGAAAAAAAAAAAAAAAAAAAGAGAAGATGTAAAAAAAGAGAAAAGGGTGAGAAAAAAGACATATGAGAAAAATAGGGGGAAAAATAGAAAGAAAAAGGAAAAAGAAAAAAAAAGAAAATTAAAAAACGGGAGGGGGAGAGGAGGGAAAAAAGACATCACCTTCAGAACTCTCCATGTATAAACTGCTCAGCAGGGAATTCACCGAAAACTGGTGCTGCCAGCACACAGAGAGAGTACAGCAATGAAGGGCACAGCTCAAGACCACCAGACATATATTTTTTCTTCTCTCCTTCCTAAGGATTCCACATCAGGACAGCTGTCATTGAGAGGATGCTCATTCAGCTCTTTCCTGTCACTGCTCACTGCTGGAGTGACCGGCCAGGCAGGTGTCACTGCTGTGCCAGGCACAGTCGTGCTCCCTTCCCTCTGCCCAGCCTGGCTCACTAGCAATTGCTGCTGGTGGTATTTATGAGACAGATATGCTCTTTACATTCATTTCAAGAGGCAGCCTGCAGGTACTGCCACATCTATTGCTCCCTTGAACTATTTTTAGATACATAGTGTACTTTAGCCCAGGACTTTCTTGTTGGCATGTATCTAGACAATGCAATCCTGAAATAGGAATGGGGTTTGTTTCCAGGCATGGTCCCAGCACTAATAGTTACTGGTTTGAGTTTACTTTGTCCCCACCCATGATGGGTACATCTGTCCATAAGCTGTAAACTCATGTGTGATAACACTACTGTTTTGTTCACTTGATAATTTTTCAATACGACATGGGACTTCCCAGGCATACATGACTTCGCCGCTTGCACAGTCTAGGGACTGAAGTTTTTAATTTCCAGCAAGACTTCTCTGCCTTCAGGGAAACACCATCATACCTGCAGATGTTTTGACATGAAAACTTGTTTGAGTTTTGAATAGATGGACACAAGTGATGCTAAAACCATGCATTGTACTTGGAAACAGATACCCAGTAGGGGATTCTCTGTACCCAAATTGAGAAGATTTTGGAACTCAAACTCTTTGTGCTACAATTGGTGGTTTTAGTGTTTCAGAACTGGAAAATTAATCATGGCACAAGTTATTGGACCCAGCCATGTAACTTACCACACTGGATACACCTGAAGCTTGAGCCTGGGCCCTAAGCATCCTGACAGATATAGGTACAAAATGTTCAGTGAAACAAGCAAACTATATACTTGAGATAGAACTTCATTGGCACTAAACTTCCTGATGTCCAGTTCACAACACAGAGGAAAAATACAGAGTTAAAGTATTTATGTTCTGGTAAAGTTCAAAAAACAAACAAACATATTCAGATGACTGATTGCCTGAGTCTTGTTCTATCAGAGCTTTTCTTTCTCTTTTCCACTGAAAGTCCCCAGTAAATTACAACAGACTTAAAATTCTGGGGCTGAATGGAAAGGGTTTTCTGGCAATCCAAGTTTAGTTGAGTTATCCCAGATTCACCCTGCTCATTTAATCAGCAGAAGAATTTGGCCCTTCTTAAGAAAATGTAAGAAAGGTGAAATAGGTAGAGCTTGCATGTTGGAACAGATAAGGAAATAATGGAAATGACGGCAAATCCAACCCCACCTAGTCTCTCCATGATACTTGGAGTTTTCAAACAGGTTATGAGACTTCATCTCAAGCAAAATATCTGATGAGAAAATTAAGAGAGAAAGTATGAAACCTATGTTTGATTCTGCTTTAACTTAACACTGCTTTAAATCTACACCAGTCAAAAATCTAACGTGTGACATAATACAGGAGAGTATCCTTAAAAAACCTACATGTAACTCTTATAAATAAATAACGTACTTTAACATCCTGTCAAGAAAAAAAAAAGGAAATAAAAATTAACTGGAGTATATGCTAATCTGCACTTAGGAAAGTGTTTTCACTGCAGAATACTTCACATTCCCAAAACCCAGGGCACTGTGAAGTGAAAATATTCCCTTTTGCTTAGCCCTAGAAACATTTTCTAAATATTTACCTGTGTCACAGTCCGCAACATTTTTTTTTTTGCTTTATAAGAACAAATATAATACTATTACTGATTGGATGGATGACAAATTAAAAACAACAATTACCCAGAAATCCCTAAGGGGGAGTATAAGCTTTTTTTTTTAAAGTATTTATTTCATTACAACATAACTTGGAGTACATAAAAAGATTTACCTATATATACTTCAAAAATGACTGTTAATACATCAGTTACACATATAATTCACCTGAAGTGTGAACAGTGTCTAAAGCATTTGCATTAGTTAATCTGTTGAAAGTGGTAGCATTGACATTGTTATTTCATGATTTCACAAATTTGTCCAGGGTTTATCCACTAAGATTAAAGCAAGAGACTCCTGCAAAAGGTAGCTTATGTGATTGTTTATTGTGGTGGTTTGAGAAGCCTTGCAGGTGCAAAGTGGTAAGACTAACAACATAATTGGTAAAAACTCAGCTTGTTTAAGAAATATTAAAAAAAAAAAAAACTGGCCCTCTAGTCATCATTGTCTCAAGTACCAGCTCTGGTTTCTCTTCTCTGCTATTTGGTTTAACTGTATATTCATTAGATACTTTTGACTCCAAATTCATCTCTTCCCTTCTATCCCATGCTCCCATTTCTTCACGTTGAGTAATTTATGAAAGTTAGGCCATTTAAATTAGCCTGCTGTTGTGGTTTAACCCCACCTGGCAGTTCAGCTCCACGCAGCACTCACTCAACTCCTCCCAGTGGTTTGGGAGAGAGAATCAGAAGGGGGAAAGTGAGAAAACTCACGTGTTGAGATAAAGGCAGTTTAACAGGTAAAGCAAAAGTTGCATCCACAAGCAAAGCAAAAAGGGGAATTTATTCACTGTTTCCCATGGGCAGGCAAGTGTTTAGCCATTCCCAGGAGAGCAGGGCTCCAGCACACATAGTGATGACTTAGGAAAACAAACGTCATCACTCTCTATGTCCTTGTCCCCCACTCCCTTCTTTCCCCAACTTTATATGCTGAGCATGACAACATATGGTCTGGGATATCCTTTTGATCAGCTGGGGTCAGCTGTTCTGGCTGTGTCCCCTCACAACTCCTTGTGCACCACCAGCCTTCTTGCTGGTGGGGTGGGGTGAGGAGCAGAAAAAGCCTTGATGCTGTGTGAGCACTGCCCAGCAATAAAGAAAACACTCCAGTATTATCAACACTGTTTTCAGCACAAATCCAAAACACAGCCCCATACCAGCTGCTGTGAGGAAAATTAACTACCCCAGACAGAACCAGCAATCCTGCTGATTTCTAATAGCAATGGGTTCACTCCAGCAGCATTCAGCATTCAATAGGCCAAAACAAATGGAAAGTGTTTGATTATATATTCTGAGTGCAAAATTTTACTGAGTTTGTGTGTCAATCTCAGCTTTTAGTAGCAGTAATGTGAAGTCAGAATAGCTACAGTAATCTAGTAAATGTGTGGAACTATTACAAACTTGCATTACGTTATCTCAGAGTAGGAGTTGAGGCAGTAAATACGTAAAAACATACTTTGCTACAACAGTACTAGAACTCATACTGATAATAGCCACGCAGAACAGTTCTGTTAAACTCAGTGTGAATCTGTTGTGCGGAATAATAGCAGACAAAAAAGACATTAATAAAATGCTTGTTATTACAACTGCTCAGCAGTACCACCATTTCCCTTTCTTGTGCTTTCTTCAGTTTCCCAGGGCAATGCTACTGGGAAAAAAAAAAAAAAAGCCTGAAGATACGATCCTGTCTGAATCTTCTGTGTTCATTCAAGTAGAAAATACTAGACATCAGTCCAGACACAAAGCACCAGCACGCTGTAAAGCTTTGTGATAATGAAGGGTACCACATCTATGCAGCAGTCAATGGAATGCATACCATAAACCAGGAAAAGCAATGGCCACTCATGAACAGTGGTAATTGGAACACAACGCTGAGAGCCAATCAAACAGGACAGGAGAGTTACAGCTTTCATCTGAATAATTTATTCTTTTGCCACTTTAAATTTTACCAGGTACTTATTTACAAAGAAACTTTTGTGGACAGAATTTACATCAGCTACTGCACAGTTTTATTCATTACTAGGGTATGATTAGCATCCTTCCCATGTTGTTTAACAGTGCTAGTTTTGATCAAATAGGGTTTTTCTTTTGCCAATTATTTATTTGACTTAGTTTCCAAGCATAAACAGAATTTGTACATGTCTTTGCTGCAAACAAGATTTCTCTTTACAGAACCAGTTAATAGATGGAAATACTAAAGCTCCATCTGTTATTAGCATTTCTTTATTGAAGCCAGGATTTAGTTTTAGATTCAATGAAAGCTTTAGGAATTTCCATGTTAGGCACTACAATGCCTCTTTACCAAGACGGCACCCCTGAGAATTCAAATTATCAGCTTGGACTCCCGGTAGAGTGCATGGAGTAGTTCACCTTGGAGTGCTAACCCAAAGCACAGAGCCTGTCTGTAGAAGCATTCCAAAGAAAATTTGCCCAATTGTACCAATATGTACTAAATCTGTCTTCAATTACCCATCCAGAAGCTGGAACCTGGAATCCATCCAGAACTCAATGTGCAGGACTCTATGTGTGTTTTTGGAGGATTTGCATGACGCTCATCCCTGAAAAAGAGTCTAGGAGGTGGTCCCAATTCACTTCTTCTAAGCAGCTATCTAGATCTGAGACTGTGCAAGCGCACACACACACACAAAGTGCAAGGCCTCAGTTCAGCCCTTACTCAGCTAAAAGGAATTCAAGTCTAAATCCTCTAGCAGATGACCTTGAAAGCAGGGGTACTCTAGGCAGGAAAATTATCGCCTGAAAAATTAGGGCAGAAAAATTCTCTCCTGCATGTCCCATGAGAATGGGAGGACTGAATATTTATGGAGAAGACAGCAGACCAGACTACATCTCTCCAGTTAAAGTCTCCAATGAGGGCTTGAATTTACCTACCTTGATAATTTGTGAGATTTTTTTAGCCAATTAACACACAATACAAAATGCATAAATATTTAGAGATCAAGGACTCCAAGGTCCTTTAGTTCACTGACAATCAGGCGGTGGGGGATATGGATTGAATGCTTGCAGACTGAGAAAGCACACACAGATCTCCATGTTCCCATGTAAATACAGCCGCCATCAGGCTACTCTAGATAAAATAGCTCTGTCTTAAAAGCAAAACATATGCAAACAAAACTTGAAGGTGGCCTGGCCCTTTAATTTGTACCATAAAACCCTTTTACATCAGTGGCTTCTGGGTATCCTGCCATCTACTTTCAAAGGAGTTGAGGCGATCAGTAGGCAAGTGTGGAACTTGGACAGTTCCAAGTGCGTGAAGAAGAACTGCTCAGCAACGTCACATGTCAAAGGGCAGTTGTTCCTAGGTTTAAATTAAACTGAAGAATTCTGGGATGATAATTTTGGTCTTCAAATACCTGCGGATTACCTAAATTCTGGGTTTTGTACCCAAGTTTTGTGGGGGTTTTTTTGGGACAACATAACTGGGGGGAAAAACAACTCTCAGCAAACCTGCCTCAGGCTTACCAGGGAGGAAACAAAAGGCCACAGAGCAGGAAATCTGGCTAGGAACATGCCTCTGTTGTCAATCATCAGGTTGTGACTATGCAGAGTTTACAAAGGTAACAGGTCTGACAGACAGATACTAATGAAGCCCAGACTCTGCCCCTATTGACACTGTGTAAACAGTGAAAGCTGGAAAGCACTTGATTCAACTTTTTCTAAAAATAGGAGCTAGCAAAAATACAAACCACTGCAGGTTCACTGAATGCTGATTACTGTAGAACTTATTTCCGAATGTATTTCTTCAAAGTGTACAGCAACAAATATTGGCAGAAAGGATATGTTTCATTCTGTCATGGAAGTCTGCAGCATATTCTCACAGCTTAAATCACGGAGACTTCCCAAAACTCATTTAGAAGCATTTTCATGCATTAGCAGGAATGAAAGTGCTTAATTAATGCTTAATTAATAGGAATGCAAAAGCTGGCTTGATGCCTCACTATGCTGTAGTATAAGAACTATACTACGTAATACTTTGAACTATGAAACCGTAATGTATCGCAAGATAAAACAGACATTTCCTTGTGTGTGTTTCTGGTGACTCTACTATTTCAAAATCTGGCCTAGCACTTATGCTAGTTTAAATATGCACCTAAGTGTTTCACTACCCAGCTTGAAACACTTTCTACAGTTAACATAAAAACTATGCTGAAGGCAAACACATATTTTTACTTTCTTCCTCAAACTACAATGCTGTAATTTAATTTAGAGTCAACATTTTGAAGGATTCTTGTCTGAAAATTAAATCCAGCATTCTGTGAATGGTATTAAATTCCACTGCACCAACCTGTACTGAGGCTAACATAAACATCATGCTCTGCAGGCCTACAGCTCTGGCCTGTCCAATACTTTAATTAGTTCACTAGGGAATAGGCTTACTTCGCTAAGAACTCCTAGGACTGCACCACTGTTTTCTGTAGCGTGGCTAACCAGTTCAACTGCATTAAAATCCTGTGCAAGACAGATGGAGAAAAGAAAAACAAAACAAAACAAAACATTAACGTGAAGGAAAGAAGCATCTATAAACTTCACTACTCTCGTTTGTAAAGATGGTGTCTCTTATGACAGAGCCTGCTGCCTTCCTTTGGAACTAGCAATTACATATAAGAATGCTAAAGTCCTGTTTAACAAAAACATCTTAATAAAACATAAAAAGATCTGTTTTCTTTGATGTAAGGTCCCTATGTCTTTCTAAAATATGAATCTATACTAGAACTTTGAGTATAAACAATTCTCTTCCACAATCCATGCCAGTTCCATGCTGAATTTACAGCAATGTACTAGCCAAAAAAAGGTTCCTTTTTCAGAAAAGGTTTCTCAGTGATTTACCATAAAGCTAAAATATTTGCCTTGGCTACTGATTTTTTTTTATATAAAATGTATAAAATAAATGCATGTGCCCTTTTCAATATAGTCTGTCTGTGTAGACAATTTACTCTTGTCCAGTTCTGAGTAACATGACAAAAAGTACACTCCAATTTTCCACAGGCAGGAAGGAGTTTTGTACAGTTTTGTCTCATTAGGATGCTGCTCCACAAACAGTTCTCTTGGGCAACTCAGAATCACAGTGACAGCGTATGCCATCAGCATGTACTGCAATTAACAAGGACTTATTGATTACAGCAATCATTAGATCAAAATAAATAAAGCAGTCTCTCAATCGAAAGATGGAGTAACATCATGCTAATGCACAATATATTCGACATGTGTTGCACATTCCTATTTTCCATGTCCTCCTTTGATGGTCTTGAACTAAGCTGGAAAAGCCTCTTGCCACAGGATACTGAAGATACAGTGAAACATTTGAGCTGTTTTCATTCAGTTTCAAAGAATTTACATTTGGTTTAGGTTAACCTTCCTTAACCTGCAGTTAATTAAAGAGCAGCCGAAGTACAAAGTTTTCCCCCAGCTCTAGTGGCATACATGTCAATCAGCTGCAGTCTGAACAACTTCAGTTCATTTTTGTTATAATTTAAAATCTCAGATAAAAAAAGTAACAAAACAATGCCTTCTTATATAGAAACCATTGCCTTTTTCAAATAAAGAACATACCAACATTTCATATCTGCTGTAATATGCCACATTTTAAAAAGGTAACTTGACTTTTTTTTTTCATTTGTATTCCAAGTAAAACATGTGGCACTCATTTGTGTCAATCAAAACTTTAAGTCTGGTATCTGTTAAATCATCTGTGGTTGAAATTCCAGGGACCACACAGTGCCACATCTTCCTTAAACCATCTATTGCACCAGAAATGAAAGGCTGTGATGGAGATGTTCTTCCTATACTTAAGACAGGAAATAGTCGGTTTAACATACAAACAAATGCAGCTAAACTATGTTGCCAGCAGTGTTTATCCCTCAGTATCATACCAGAGGGAAAAAACCCAAATGGCAGAAAAGGCTGCAACCCAAATTGCAACTATGTGTAAACACACGACCAACACTAACATCCCACTACGACACTGTTGTCAGGAATATTTTAGAAATCCAGGTGTAAAAATGTTTTTCTCAGATTGGGAATTGGCACAAATATAATCTAGAGATTATCCATTATAGCAGCTTTTACTTTTATGTGCTTGGCTTTTCACACAAAGCACAGCAAACATGAGAAGAGTTACAACCGAGTTACAACCAGCTCAAAATCTTGGGAGCAGAAAGGAGGAAAGGGAAAGCCCCTTTTCTCTGCAGACACACCAGTGAAGGTCCCCTCTGTAGGTGGGAGTTTGTGAGTCTCCCACAACCGCAACCCAGCTCCCCTCTCAAGAAGCCAGAGCCAGGCTGGCCACCTCACAATGGGAGTGAGCCCTCCTGGTCCCCTGCTCTGTCCAACCTCTCGGGCAGAGTAAGCACAAAGGGCAGGAGGACACCCTTGACATCCAAGGGAGCTTTAAGAAGCTCCCCGTCAAAGGTGCCCTTGAGCCCACCATCCGCTTCCACCTCGCCATCCTGGGCTAGGCTGAAGCGAAGGGTGCTGGTCCGGTTGACGCAGTAGATGGTGTTGCCCAGGGGGGCACAGCGGAAGGGCTGGATGGGGCCACTGCTGGGCCGCAGGCTGGCACACTGGCTCCAGCACTTGGCCACTGTGTTGTACCGGAAAACTTCAACACCACCAGCGGTCCCGCCGCCTGGGCCCTGGTCCCCACCACGGCCACTGCTCACGTCGAAGCGGTAGATGAAGCTCTTGAAGGCCACCATGTCAGCGGAGCGCCGGCGGCTGCTGTTGTAAGGGCACTCCTGCCACTCATCACGCTTGGGGTCGTACTTGAGCAGGCGGTAGAAGAGGGAGCCTCCCGACACATAGATCTCTCCGTTGCAGGTGGTGGCCTCATGAGCCACAGCAAAGGCCCCCTTGGGCAGCGGTGCCACAGGGCTCCAGCGGTCGGCCCGCGGGTCGTACCTCTCCACAGTGAAGAGGCACTCGCCCCCCACAGCGTACAGGTAACCATCCAGGGCCAGCAGCTTGAGCTGCGAGCGGGCCTGGCCCAGCGGCCGCACCTGGCTCCAGGTGTCGGTGAGGGGGTTGTAGCAGAAGACTTTGTCGGAAAGGCGGGCCCTGGGCTCGCTGCCCACCGGCCCTGTCACGATGCCCCCCGCTAGGAAGAGGTAGTTGTGGAGGACACACATGGCACAGCCCTTGGCGTTGGCCTCCTCGGGCAGGCGTGTCAGCACCCTCCACTCGCCGCTGTCCTCCTGGTAGCAGTGGATGAGGGAGCCGCTCTCCTCCAGGGACACCACGGAGGAGGGGCTCTGCGGCCGGCTGCTCTCGCGGCTCTGTGGCCGGCTGCCGCCCCCCGGCCGCTCGAAGGCGTCGCTGACCTCGGCCACCAGCAGGCAGGCCCGCCCGGCCTCCATGCGCCGCTGCAGGATGAGGTCCCGCTCGGCGCCGCTCAGCCGGCCGAACACGCCGGGCTCCCGCAGCACCTCCAGGTAGTGGTCGCTCATGAAGCGGTAGGCGGCCTCCCGCAGCTCCGCCAGCCGCTGCTTCTTGGCGAGGCAGAGGAGCTGGTAGCAGTTCCCGAGGCAGAGCTGGGCGCGCATGGCCTCGGCGGCGCAGTGCAGGGCGCACGGCATCTGCAGGACGCGGGCGCCGCTCACCACCTCGGCCAGGTTGTCGTGCCGCACCTCTCCCATGCGCGCCGTGTACACGTACTCGATGAGCAGCCGCAGCGCCCCGTAGCTCACCCCCTTCACCCGCAGCACGTCCCGCGACGCGCGGGCACGAAAGTAGTCGCTCTTGGCCGCCAGCACTGCCTTGTGCGCCCGAATGCGACGCCCCGACACCTCGATCACCAGGTCGGGCTCCTCGGCCGGCCGGTCCCGCGGCCCCGCCACCTCCTCATCGCCGTCGGGCGGCGGGCAGGCGGCGTTGTTGATGTCCCACTGGCTCTGCACCACCCTGCGGCCGCCGGAGGGCGGCTGCGGCTCGGCGGCGGCCCCGCTGAAGCAGAGGGAGGAGCCGAGGCCGCAGGGGGCGGCCGGGGTGGGCGGCGGTGGTGGTGGCGGGGGGGCGCCGTTCGCGGCCCCGCTGTCCTCCTCCTCCGGCGCCGCGCTGCCCTCCATCGCGGGCCCGCTACCTGCGCCCCGCCAGGCACCGCCGCACCGCTGCGGCCATCACCTGCGGGCACACCTGCGGGGACACAGCACAGCGCTCAGCACCCGCCGCTGCCCCGCGCACCCCCCGCGCCTTCACCCCGCTCCGCCGCCGCGCTCGCAGGCGGGGCCGTCTCAGGTTTCCGGGGCTAAACCTCCACTTCTGCTTTCCCTGGGGCACCCACCCTGCGGCTCACTGCGCTACCTCAGCCCCCGAAAACCTGAGCAATTCTGGTGGGGTGCGGGATCGCCCCGATGGGCGCCTCAACAGCCCGAAAAGGAATTCTCATTTTCCTGTTGCTATGCAAAAATTGTAAGCAGTTTTCAGGCACTGCAACCTCTTCCTGACTACTGGGTGATGTCCTTTTAATGACAGATATTTGGGAGTACTATATTAATGTATTCACCTTGTGCAACTATTTCAGTGGAAGGCTGCGGCTATGCTGGAAGGCGATTGATTCCCCACTAGTCAGGTTTGTCTTTGCAAGACCTTTTCGAAGTTTTCTTCACATCACTGCTCCTCATACACATTCAACCTGTTTAAAAGAACGCATAAAAAGTTGATTAGTTTTAAAATCTATACATTCTCTGTTCATTCAGAAGTTTGGGACTAAAAAGTTGATTAGTTTTAAATTTGATACATTCTCTGTTCACTCAGAAGTTTGGGACTATTAGTTATGTTTCCTTTAATAGGATATCTCAGGGGGACTATAAGTATGCTAATAATTCTAACTGTTTACAAAACATATCAAGGGATTTTCTCCTGTTGTTAGGAGGAGCAATTTCACACTTATGTAGCAGCATATGTGGCTGTAATGCATTAGCGAGGTGTAAATCAGACTTCATAAGGACTGCTTCATGTCTGGAAGATTTATAGCTTCTCAATAAAAAGTAGAAACAAGGAAAAAAGTCACAAAGATAATTAGATGATGAAGTCTCTTCTGGGAAATGGCAGGCTACAGGGCATGGCTGTAAGTAGGTTAGTCCCCGTGAGCACAATCACCACCCAGTTGTACCTTCGTTTCACAAATGTAGTTTTCAGAATTTAACAAAGTGCATTTGCTTGCCTCATGTTTGCTTATGGATTTCCAGGCTCCATTTAAGTTTTGATGAATGACACAAGAAAATTGTCCAAATGTACTTAATTTCATTTAATAAGTATTTGCAGCTCTGATTCTATTTTTAAGGAGGTTATCAATTTCCATGAAAATTTCTGTTTGCACTTTTTTCACAGTTCTCAAGGAACACTCATTTCTGTGTAAAATATGCATTGTAACTTCCTTTCAGCAGAGATGAGAGATGATTCCTTTACCCTATTAAATTAATGTTAGGAAATCTAACTCCTTTTTTTTCTTTTTTTCCTAGTTTTTATTTTACTGAAAGCATAACTGGTAAGTGACAGTGTCTGGAAACTCCCTGGCACAGACATGAAACCTAGATACCCATCCTTGCACATGTAAACTTTACTTAAATGGTAATATCACTCTTCTCTTACAGGTTTTTATTTTGTGGACTTGCCCTGTGAAAGGCTTTCTACTACATCTCATCACATTCCGTTAGACTTAATCAATGCTGATTTTGATTTCTTTTAGATCATAACAAAGTTTCAACAGCATTTGAATATTAATTATGAGAATGAACAGATTTAACAACTTTGTATTCCTCATTTGGTTGTTTAAAATCTTGCACTTAGAAACTTTCTATGACATTGTATGAACTTTGGATAACCTTACTGGCAAATTTGCTGCAGTCCAGACCTAACTGTAGGTCAGGTTTTACTGAGTTTTCTGCAGCTTTAACTAGACAAGGAGAAATGCAGTGATCTGTGTGTACACTCAGTGTGTCTGAGGAAGATGTATAGATGCATTAATAACAAACTGGGCAGCATCCCTGTTGATGTGATTATGTTTTTCATTGAGTCTTCACAGTACTGAATTCACTATGTAACAATTTTTATGTTGTTTTATTATGCTGTAGACACTGAGATTAATCTCTTTCTGCTCCAGGCCTTCCAGAGCCCTGATGATCAGCTTTGTTTGAGAGCAGCTACTGTAACTGACACTGGTGAAATGACAGAGGTCCAATTGAGGTGGCAAGGAAAACACCTAGAATGCCAAGTTCTGATGTACAGTTATATTAAGAAAATTGCTACAGGTATATAATTTGTGACATAAGTAAGTAATTGAAACATTTTGTGTCTCCTCTGCTCTTTCTTGGGCTGAGTTCCCTAATATTCAATCCTGATCTTGATACAGTTCCGAATAGCTTGGACTTCACAATGATGAACATTCCGTGCGTGCTAATATACCTTCCCTCATTGCTTTCAATATTATGGCCTTTCCTGACACACCTCACTTCTGACACCACTCCTACTTATGTTCCCCCTCTACATGAAGGAATGAGTAGCTTCAGATAGTTTCAAGCTGTCAGTTTACATCTTAATTTTGCAAGTGAAATTATAAGGGAAAAATGAAAGAGAATGCTACAAAAATTAAAAGTGTGGGTGACTAAATGTGAGAAGTAAAACCCAGTAACTGTACTGCTAGTAATATCTCTGTATGGTGAAATGTATTTCCTGCATTGTATCTCAAAGGCAAATCACATTTTAGAATATTCAAAGTCATTAAAATAGCAAACAAGAAAAAAAGTGATCTTTTCATATTTCACAGCTAATGGAAGAAAAAAAAAAAGGGTGAGATCCACCTTGAGCACCGTAATCATACCTTTCCCCATATTCAGGTATCTGCTTGACTTAGAAGTTTGACTCGACACTGAAATGTTATTGAGAAAGAAGCTGCCACCTACCACAGTCGTAACAAACTCCTGTGTTGGCATCCTTCTGAGGAATCACAAGCAGAAAGGAAGACTGATGGTACAGCTGCCTAATGGCAAGCAGCAGAATTCTGAAGAAAATTATCTGCTGGTATACCTCAAGCTAACTACCAAGAATATGCTGAATTTTATGCCAAGTATGAGAAGGACTTGAATTAAAGTATCACATGCAATTAAGGCAATAAGGAACTGTACAGGGAAGCTGAAGACTTAGAAAAGCTGAAAGAGGCTTTGGAGGACTTTGTCAATGACAGCAATGACCACTCCAGCAATCTCAGCACCTTTGTCTAGCTGATAACAAAATATAGGCATTACACAAAAACGAAGCTCAAAAAACAATCCAGAGAAGTTGTGGAACCCTCCCATTATTAAGCAACACCACTGATCTGAGTTAAAAAGTCATTGATTTACTATAAAAGACGAAGATGCTGGAAGGGGCTGATGGAAATACAATACTTCATTCTTATCTACAATGATCGAAGAGTTGTACTGCTGTTCTGATAACATAGAGCATTCAAAAATTACAGAATCACAGAAGATACTTGGTAGCTCTGCTGATTCAGAAGAATCTGACCCCTTAACGATCTTGTTTGGCTTAAAACAAGCCTAGTTTTAGCACTTTTTTCAAAACTCAGAAACAGGATAGGTACTGAAAAGGAAGCAAGTTGTTTACAGTACATGGTATCTGTGGACAGGTGTCACCTTTTAAACTGGGGACTTTTAAGTCAGAAGTTGAATTACTTGTACTGAAACTGTTTTCATTATCATGGGCTTGGTCTAGGGATGATGTAATGTTAATGAACAGAGAGGCTGCCAACAAACATGAACTGTATTTACAGACTTGGCAATGACACAATTACAATATCCTGGATGTGTGGCCCCAACCTCAGATGCTGTGAGACATTGCTCAACAGCACAGATAAGAAGGCATAGTTTTTCTGACAGAGAAACTGTAATGAAGAGCTGCAGGTAAGGTTTCCTGCATTCATTTGGCAGCCCTTCTGATAAAATCCAATTAAATGCTTGTATTGCATTGTTCTCTCTTTATTTTTTTTTTGTGCAGTGCCAATAGCCTTTGACCCAAACCCTGTGCTTGAGCAAGACCCATTTCTCTGGGGAATATGCACATGTGGGAGGAATTGGGTTACTGTTCTGCAGTTCAGAAAAGGAAACTGCTCTGACTCAGAGTCGGGGTAAATAAAACAGTGCTTTCCATATCATAAGCAACTCTAATTTACATAAGCAGGCTGTCCTCCCCAGGAGACACAGTTCAGAAATGACAGAATGCCATTCTGCTCCACCTTAGTCCAGGAAATGCCTTTGTAAAAATTTGTACTGCCAAATTTTACTTCAGTAGAGAATTCCCTTGGGATATGGGTGTCATCTGATCGAGATGATTAAGGCATCCAAAGAGGCAGAATCATCAAAAGATAAAAAACATCCCTTGTATTTATTTTAATAACTAAATGATGACTTAAAGTAGAATTGGCCAGTGTGAAGACATCCAGCTCAGACCAGAAGGCAAAAATCTTCTAGGAGGTAGAATCAAGTGTAGAGTGGTTTGCATGTTTATAAAAACGGTCTGTTACGCTCCTGCTCATTGAGTAGATCTGTGAAATTTGGAGGGAAAAATATTCTCTTTGTAGATGGGGAAAACATCTGGAGCATAAAGATGCCATTTCTCTGAAAGGGCTTGCACCACTTGAATTCCTGGATCCTGTTAGATTTTAACTCTAAACCACTTGATTAACCTTCCGCTTGTTAGAAAAAATCACAATTGTCTTTCAATGTGCCACCTGAATAAATATAGCAGAAAGAAGAATTCTCTTTCTTTCCCTTTTTTAAAATTAGGAATGATTAAAACTGGGGTTACAATACAATCCTAGTGTCTTGCCCTGACTGCTGGACATATGTCTTTTTGTAGTATCACATTCACACTCAAGTTGCAGCTTCCTTCTGACCTTTCAAGGTGCTGTAATTTTATACAACTAACAGAAGTATGACTGTTTTTATCTCATAACTACAACATTTTCATAAAACCATATAGAAAATAAAACATTAAAGAAATGTAGCTTATTATTACAGACCACACAAGAAACATGTGGGCTGCAGTTCCTCATCAGAAACTCTGAGGAAGAAAAGGCTGTGTGTGTCTGGGCAGGGAGAAAGAGACAGAGGAAGTAAGTCGTAATAAAAATATTATCAAAAGCCTGATTAAATTGATATTACAGCTAGCAAATCCAAACTAAAAATATACAAGTTCTAAACAGTCATCATGACCAGGGAAAAGGTTTCCTTACAGTAATATCCACAGAGACAAACACTCTAAAAAGGAAACTATCTTTTTGAGTTCCTTCCAGTTTAGACTCTTCAGAAACGGGGAGGAGCAGTGTCTCTCAGGAGTTCTCACAGCAGAAAAGGAAATAACACTCCCACAAAAGCAATATCTAGCAAAGATTAAGTGCAAGTCCTCTCCAATATCTCTTAAAGAAAGTCTAACAAAAAAAGAACAGTCAGAAACAAGTTTTGAGTGATGACAATAAACTCCAGGGCTGATGTCTTTATCACTTATGCACTGCACATCAGGAGATAATGGCATGGCAATACCTTACTGAATGTAACAAAACTTTTTATGCAGAATTTTGGCTAATTCTAGACATGGGCTAGCAACTACAGTTCTAGATATAAGGTGAGAGCATGCAGTCACATCTGTGATAAACTAAATTTTGGTTGCTTTCATCGTATCTGGGCACAGCTAACATTACATTTAGTGAACAGCAGTACCAAACATACCAGCATGGTGCTACAGCTGGAAGGATAAACGCACTCCTTGAATGTGTATAGTGGGAAATAAGGAGTAAGAGTAGGGAAGATGTTACCTTTCATCTACAGCATTAGTAGGTTTGCAATGGAACATAGTGGATGAATGGACAGAAGCACATATGTTCCACGCTTTACATTTTGGAAGCAGCATTTAAAAAATCTGTGAGGACAGAGAAAAGTGCCAAATTATTTTATAGATATATATAATTAAAAAACCCCAAAACCTCAGTGAGAGCCTCGCAACAGCACTTTGCAACCAGACACAAGCTTACTCTGTCTCCACACAGTGCACACCAGTCTTGAGCCAACTCACAAGCAAAAAAGTGATACTTAGCTTAGACAGCTCCTAACAGCCACACTTCCATGGCTTTGGAGACAAGGTGCCTTGTGCCAGTGGTTTGGAAAACTAGTAGAGCAAGCCTTAGTCAGCCTGAGAAATGCAGTGCTGACACTTCTTCAGGGCCTGGTACGTTTGCTCTGTGACTTGATAGCTGTGCACAAGTGTAGGCACATGAAAATTCTGCATACTGATGGCTTTCTTAGACTGGTGGAGAAAATCCTAAACAAACCAAGTGTAAGTGTAAACAAAGCAAAATATTTACACTACTGAAGGGGAAAAAAAGACTATTAGAGTATTGTGGATACTGAAAGTTTACATTAATTGATGGGCAAAGTGAAGAATAGGCTCAAGGAAGAGAAATCTATAGAAGGTGACCAAATAGACAATAAACACAAAAAGTGTATCCAGCTTAGGAGGATCCTGAGTGAGAAAATGGTCAGGGTGTTAATAGTCAAAGTAGTATCCCATGGAGAAATACATGTTTTTATCATGCCACAGACTTCTTTCTTTCAGTACTGGATTATGTCCATGTGGGAGGCAGGATGCTGGTCTAGGTGGACATTTGATCTGATAAGGAAAGATCCTTATTCTGATGTCATGAAGGGGATCGTGATTGTGTCTTGCTGGAAGGCACGTGGGAGTCCAGGGTGAATGAAATTTTACAGGAGCAGGCTAATTGATCTAATAATCCTTTCTGACCTTAAATTCTGGAAATTGCCATACACCAGCAGCACTGACTTGAAGCAAAGCATCAGCTTGTAATGATTAAAAGCCTCATCTAAGCATGTAAGCATGTGTGTAATGTACTGTAATGTGGTAATGCTGATTGCAGAAATGCTTTTCAGCATTAAACTGTATTGTCAACAAATTGAAAACACGTTCAAAGTCTCTACGAACACTTTGGCAATGTTGGTACAAATAAAGGAGCAGGACAATATCCACTGAGAAACTAAGTCAAGCAAACCAGCAAATTAGTTCAGACAGATTTTTGAAAATCAAAGTAGTCAGGCTTGGTTTTGCATTTCAGAAGAGCACTTGATCTCCATGAATGTACTGCACTCTTCCAACTCACCTGCTATGTATTGCATTTAATACAGAAGATAAGGCAATGTATTTGGAGGAAATTAAATTCCTGTTTTAAGATAAAACAGGATTTTGCTTTTAATATCATGGAAAGGACATACAGATTAAAGAGCCCAAAGCACCAGAAATCTGCCAAAATATGTCACCATTGTGCTTGAGAAAGACAGAATGTGAGAGGTAACAACAGACTTCAAAGGGAAGCAAACGGTCCCATTTTTCTGAGACTGATGCCAAGGAAAAGAAAGTAAAACTTCTAGAGGAGGCTATGAAAGCACTTCTTTTTCCAGGCAAACTCTAAATGTGGTACTTAACAGAAAAAAAGCCCCACTTTTAGAGACTGAACAGGATAATTGATTTATTGAAAAATTAAGTAATTGATGCTTAGAAAGGCAAAGGTCCTTCAGTTACATGGGGAAAGGCACCTTCTCATTTTTGGAGATCCTGTATTGTTTCACTGCACATAGTTCGATGTACAAAATAGTGCCAGGTTTCTGCAGACACTGTCTCTACATGGAGTTTGGACTGGATGCAAAAGTGGAGAGACCTGCCGCAGTGCTAAACATGGCAAAGGCTGACTTTGAGGGCAGTTTTAGCTGGCGGGCGGCAATGCAGTAGAGATGTGAGACCTAAGCTAGATCAGATAGCAAAGCAAAACCTCCAGCATGACAGCCCTAATCTGAAAGGAGGAAAGAATCAGCTTGCAGACTTCTGCCACGGCAGAAGTGCCGCTGGTAGAGTTTGCTGTTGGGCCTGTAACTGTGAACTATGAGGTGACTCATAGGAGTCTGACTTCTTTTATTTATTTTTTCATGAAAATCAGGCTAAGGTGGAGAGACATGGGGCTATATTCCTGCATGGAATTGATCTGTGGGTGGGATGTACCTGCCAGTTCTCCTGCAAGGGCAGAAACTGATGTTGTCTGTGCTGTACAGCACTGCTGATCTACCTCTAAAAAGCTCCTGGAGTAGAATCTGGAACACACACACAGGTTCTGTGCACATATGCCTTTTGTGGGTACAGTTAAGATGTCAATTGTTTGAGGTCCTTCAAAACCAGCATATCAGAGCTACCAAGGGCTAGCCAGTAGAGAAACACTGAAGACCATGGTGAAGAAGTGCTTTGTTTGTATAATGAGAAGACATTAATTCTTGCTTTGGGTGCCTTAGCCCAGAATCCTCTCTGAAATAAACCTGCATTATTTTAAAAGACAGCTGTACTGACCCTTGTTACTACTTTGCCTTTCTGTGCAATAGTTAGAGGTCTGACCAAGCTATGTGGGAAACTTGCCACTGCTCCTTCCTTAGCCTGACAAGACTGAAATCCCCAAATGTCAACCCAGTGGCCAAACCATCAAGTCCATGAAAGAAAGGTTCCTCTCCTTCAGACTAAAGCTGTATTACTTTCCACAGAAACAATAAAAATGTTTCTTAGGGTGAGGAAGAAGAATCCTGGGTTCTGTTCCCTGACAAAAAGGGAAGTTTCTGCTCTTCTCAGTGCCTTTGGTGGGTCAGGGCTCAGTTGTATTGCCTGGAGATTGAAGCCATCCTGGCTTCTGCTAGGATTGAAAAACACTTTTGCTGATCTCTAAGCAGAAACACATGCTGGAGTTCATAGGTACTTCTGTGGCAAGCCTTTACTATCAGAAGTACCTGTAGGCCGTCAGCGCAAACTTCACCAAGCAATGCAAATGCTTTTAGCAGCAATGACATAACTAAGGGCTTAGCAAAATATGAGGCTACTCCATGTGATCATTGGAACTGAACAGGGAAAGAAGAGAAAAACTGAGTGTAATACATGCTGTTTACCTTAGAAATTAACACTTGCTGACCATTCTGAGACAGAAATAAAAGACGTTTCTATTATTCTTATTTTCATGGCCAGACACGTTCTGCATTGGATGCATAACATTTTTTACTCTAATGTGAATTTCATATGGTGAGCCTGGACGTTCAGTCAAAGATTTTTCTGGCTGCACTGATTTCTCTGACTATACTCAAGTTTAAGAAATTAGAGCAAGCAATTCAGTACCTCTCACAATAATGTTTTGGGGTTTTTTTTCCATTTAACAGGGAAGATAGGTAAAAGGTGAGTTGCCTAAATCTAAGGGACAGAAAAGATTGCCTGTTTATCTAATCTTATTCTGCAAGAACAGGCCAAAGAATTTTACTCCTGTACCAAGCCAATAACTTCTGGCTGGATTAGGTCAAAGCATTATTCTGCTCAGATCATCCATCTCACATCTGTATGGTTTCTCTGTTTTGGCCAACAGCCTTGATGGAAAATCAAGTGTCAAATGAATCATCCTGAATACCTTGAAGAAATGTCCATGCTGCTTTTCACTTCAGAATTCACTTTTTTTGCCTTCTGCACTTTCTCATCTGCTGACTTGGCAACATTCTATTTTGCCAAAATGATCCATGCTCTTTCTGAAGAGACATAAAGACTGGCAATACAGTCATGAAGGGTGATGATGACCACAGCTACCTCAAGACTGTCCCACCTGCTTTTGGATTTCCTGACACAGAGGAGATGTAAAGACTGTAGTATATCTGACTAATCTATGATTCAAACTTGTCCTTTTCAAGTGCTACAGAATAAAGGGTTGTTAATGCATGCCCTTAAATTTGTGTCATGTTCAACAGTCACAGTGCTATCCTTGCATTTATTAGTCAGCAATCTGGGCAGAGCTGTACAGTCAGGACCCAGAGTAAGAAGACCTTCAAATCAGACTGCGAGGCAGAGACGTGTTTGGTTTTATGGTTATGATTTGGGAGCTGTGAGAAGAAGCAAAGATTCAGGGGTCCCAGTTTGTGGCTCTTGACCATTCAGAGATTTTGATTTTTCACTCATAAGTCTAAAGTTTGGTTACTTCTGACTAGAGAGAGATTTTAGATACACATCATCTCCTCAAAGCAGATAGTGAGGCTTTTCATCCACTGGACTCTTAAAAGTTGCCTGATTTTAGGGGTGCAAAATGTCTTGGCAGAAATATTGTCCAGGCATTGAGCTAACTACTTGCAATTCTACTGCCTGTAAAGGTCTTCTGTCACAGTGAGTGAATGGTATAGACCTCACCCTGAACAACAAGAAGTGAATTTTATGATATGAATGCACAGGAGCAGTCTTTGCCCTCCTTTTTCTAAGTGCAAAACTTCTCAGGACACATGACACTGACTTAACTCCAAAGCTCACAAAGCAATACACTCAAATGACACTTACGTTTTCTCCATCTGCTGTGGAAACCAAACTTCAGACTCTATTACCAGTTGTTACTAGACAAGAAATATGTCTGTGTACTGCCTATTTCCATGACTTTGGAAAGAATGAGGCTTCTGCTAGTAGCTTGCAGCTAGAAACTTCCACCTAAGTTTCAGAGTATTTTGATAAAGCCGGAGTCCAACATCATTTTCAATCCCAACTCCATGGTAGTCAAGGGAAAATTCTCATTAAATTCAGGGGCATCTGGATTTCTTACACTGGTACACTGGGTTTGCATGGCAATGTTTCTGCAGTGGGAGGGCTGCAGGGATGGCTTCTGTGAGAAGCTGCCAGAAGCTTCCCCATGTCTGATGGGGCCAATGCCAGCTGACTCCAAGACAGACCTGCCACTGGCCAAGGCTCATCAGCAAGGGTGGTAGAACCTCTGGGGTAACACAGTTAAGAAGGGGGAAAAGTTACTGCGCAGAAGCAAATGTGAGCCAGAGAAGACAGGAGTGAGAATATGAGAGAAACAACTCTGCAGACACCACAGTCCATGCAGGAGAGGGAGGAGGTGCTCCAGACGCTGGAATAGATTCCCATGCGGCCCATGGTGCAGACCATGATGAGCCAGCTGTGTCCCTGCAGCTAACAGAGGTTAATGGTGGAGCAGATATCCACCTGTAGCCTCTGGAGGATTTCAGGCTGGAACAGGTGGATGCTGTGGATGCCATGACCTTGTAGGAAGCCCATGCCGGAAAAGGTTTCCAGGCAGGACTTGTGACACCACAGGGGACCCATGCGGGAGCAGTCTGTTCCTGAAGGACTGCACCCAATGGGAAGGATTCACACTGAAGAATTCATGTAGAACTGTCTCCCATGGGAGAGATCCCTTCCTGGAGCACCAAAAGACTGCGAGGAAGAAGGAGCAGCAGAGACATGTGATGAATGGACCACAATGCCCATTCCCTGTTCCCCTGGAGGAGGGGGGAGGGTAAAAGAATTCAGGAGCAAAGTTAAGCCTGGGAAGAAGAGAAGGATGGTGAGAAGATATTTTCAGCATCTCATTTTTATTTCTCATTATCCTACTCTTAATTTCCCCATGTCGAGTCTGTTTTGCTGTAACAGTAACCGTTGAGTGATCTCTCACTGTCCTTAACTCGACCACAAGCCTTTCATTTTATTTTGTCTCCTCTTGTTCAGCTGAGGAGGGTAGTGATGGAGCCGCTTT
The DNA here is from genome assembly GCA_013396655.1 of Campylorhamphus procurvoides. NCBI lineage: Eukaryota > Metazoa > Chordata > Aves > Passeriformes > Dendrocolaptidae > Campylorhamphus > Campylorhamphus procurvoides. The sequence continues at coordinate 3,448 of WBMV01007166.1, read as the reverse complement.
GGTGGGCATGGTCATCCAGCCAGGGTTAATCTACCACAACTGTACATACAGATGTATATAGCAGGCTTTTTTGAACTGAAGCAATGCTGGGAGTTGCAGTAAAGGAGAAATGAAAGAAAGCTACAGGATAAGAGAAGAACTCTCCCATGAACAGATTTGTCTTTGAGTTATGGAATCAGAACATTTGTTGTTTGCATGCCATTCCCATAGCGAAGGATTGGATTTTAGTTCTTACTGTCTAACACTTTAAAATATAGGTTGCAAAACTAATAGAGCTTAGGGCCTGTTCTTCCAATCTACTTACAGGAGAGGGAGAGAGAGAACTACTTCCAAGAAAAAAACCCCTAACACTATTGTTTAACTCTGACAGGTTGATAGTCTGAAATGATTCAGAACTCCAGGAGCCTTCCAGCAGTTAAGAGATCCACATGCAAAGCTTACTCTACTCCTTAAGTACTCCTGAACGAAACAGTGCCCAGAAAAACAACAAACAGCTTGTGTTAATCTATGAATGTGTACATATAAAATAGCTTCAATTAATGCAAATCATGTTGTGACAGACAACATAACAGCATGGAAGCTGCCTGACCAACTTATGTCAATTTGTATAGAAAGGTTGCGGTTGCTGGAGTGTTTCCGAGCGAGTTAAAAAAGGCTGTCAACCCAACCAGTCTGTTTTAGCCAGAGGCACAGCAATGGCAGCTCGTGAAACATCACACCTGAAAAGCATTTATGTGACACATCTTTCTTCTCTGTCTGACAAGGCTCAAAATCTCTAGAACCACTGGATTTTTTCCTCCAGCTTATTTTGCGTTAAATGAACTGACTTAACTGACCATGAATTCCTGCCATCCTCGCTGGTGGGGTATAAAAAACTGGAAAATACCAAATGTACAGTGCAGAACAAAGGACTCAGCCAACTCTTTTTTGCGATAATACTGACCAGTCTTGCAATCCTTTCAAAGCCAAAACTGCCAGTTAGCATCCAAGGAGCATTTTAGGAAGAGGGCAGAAAAAAAGGCTGCAGCACTGCCAACACTGTCTAAGGAAAACACAGCATGTATGGTCCTGAACCTGCAGAGAGCTGCAGGCAGATTTAAATCCTTTGGCCGCAGGACCAGCTGCACTCATAATGCCAACAATCTGCATGTGTAAACTGAGTGTTTGTTTAATTAACTGCAGGAAGAAGGCAAAATCTCTACCCATTTCACTGTACTGTCACATGGTTATGAGTGCTAGCACAGGGAATTGGGCAGGAACGTATGGCCCAGGCTAGGGAGGGACAGGGTCCCTTCCTGCTTAGTGACAGCTCAGTCATAGAACATGTTAAACTGGTTGTCAAATCCTGAACTACTATAAAGTAATTCTTCTTCAACGAAAGGAACCATTCATGCCTTTTCCCTGACAAAACAACGCTGAGACCAAAAATGAAGCAGAAAGAATGGATGATGACAATTCCATTGATAAATAAAACAGCAGACATAAAAGTGTCATGTCTTGAGAAGGCTAATGAAAATGAGCTCATTTTTAAAATGGGTAATTCAAAGGATGTGAAGTGGTATAAAACTACTTTTCTCCTTCCTTCTTGTTCATAAGAAAGAAAGAGGCTCCCAACTGCAATGCTGCACAGTGTCAGTAAGTATAAAGAGAAAAATGCCTGCAAAATCCATACAAGATCTCACCAAGAAAAAAAGTGTAAAAAAAAAAAGCCTAAATCAATGTTAAAAGAAATTGCAGGATTTCCTTTCATGTTTTATTATACCCTTCTTTAGCATTCAGCTGCCCCTAATATCCTCTTGCAACAGGATACTACAGGATGCTGAAACCCCTGGTAAATAGGATCTGGATCCAGTCATCTAACCACATCACTGTCTCTACGGTAACCTAGGCCAGCCCTAAATACTATAATCCTGCTTTACTATAGTAAAGCCAGTTAATGGTTTTCATTGAATTTTCCTGCCAAATAACGGTGCTCTAATATTTATTGACATTTAAAATCTGTCTACCTCTTCGGACTATTTGTTATACTGAAAAGAGATGCAAGTATAGCATTTGTAGAAGAAAATAAGCTATTGAGGATTTCAGTCTTTTGATACTATCAAGGCACGGTCCTACCAACTCCAGCTCCTAAGACTGTCACCACCGACTTCAGTGCCACCACTGCCAGGAGCAAGTCCTGGAGAGCAGAGAGGAGCTGGGACAGACACGGGAACAGTTCCTGGCTCTTTGGCAGGTTCTCCTCAGACAGTGCCATTAGCAGTGGATGACCAAAGGATCCCATTGGCATGCACTGGATGTCCTAATTAAAGAGTGAACAAATGCTGTGTGATGGAAGAGGAGAATGCAGAACAAGCAGGATAGGCCAGAAAGTTAAACAGGGAAGCAAATATGGTTTTGTCAATATTAGTGACAATTTAATTATTATTTTCCACAAACATTCCACTTAATTCCTTTTTGGAAGACAGATGGTTAAGTCTGTGAAAAATGGAAAAGCTATTTTGCTCTCAGATCATACAGAAGGATTGTTCTATTTTATTGCTATTCTATTTTTTATTGCCCTACTTTTTTCCTAGCTTTTTGCTCTAGTTTTCTATTGTTCGATTTAATTGCTGTGGAAAAGCTTTATGGAATGTTACTTCTAGAGGATTTTTTCTTGATAGGTTAAAAAAGTTGGCAATAGGATTTAATACTATCATTCTCTGTGCTATGTGGAAGTTTGGGTTCAGGAGTCTGCTTTTTGTTGCCTTAAAGATTCAGACATAAAAACCTACCAGCTTCAGACTACTGAAATTTAGTAGGACTTTTATTCAGGCATCTTCCACCCTGCAAAATCCTGCACGCATGTGTTCACCCAGGGCTTGCGTGTGCTTTTAGCAGGATGGGGAAGCACGCCATGAAGAATTTATAGCGGGAAGCAATCTGCTGCTCTTACACATCGCTAAACGTCAGTGTAAATAGTCATTTAGATTTTTAATAGGTCAGCAGGATAAATAAATAAATAAATACGCAGGCTCCTCTGCGACATATGGAGAAGGGATATGGGGATATGCCCGGCCTCCCTGCTGCCCCGGGGAGCAGGATTAAGAGGGCCAGAGGGAAGAGAATAGCGCGATTAAACCTGACAGTGCTCCAGCAGTGTCGCTCTCTTTCACACACACACACATACACACACACACACGCACGCACGGTTGCCGTGGCTCCGCGTCGCGGTTTTTACCGCAGAGATGGCAGATGCCGGCACCGCTGCTGCCCGGGGAGGGGTGTCAGGCACAGGCACAGCCACAGCCACAGCCCCGCTCCCGTCGGCCCCGCCGCCCCTCCGCTTACCTCGGTGCCGCCGCCTCTGCTGCCGCCAGAGCCGCCGAGCCCCGCTCTGCTCTGCTCTGCTCCGCTCCTGCGGCGGGGCCGGGCGGGGAGCGCCGTGCGGTGGGAGCGGCTGCGGCTGCGG
>WBMV01007164.1:57036-78226 GCA_013396655.1 Campylorhamphus procurvoides | reverse complement strand
GGGCCCCCCCGCCGCCGCCGCTCGCCCAAAGCCGCGCTGCGGGGCGGCGCTGCGCGGGGCGGGACCGGCGCGCCCATCTCCGCGGCATCGCCCCTCCCGGCCGCGGCACAGCCCTCCGGGGGTCCTGCGGGCCGGCACGGGGGTCCCGGTCCTCGTGTGCAAGCAGAGGGTCNCTGTGCCACGCGTGGCAGGAGGTTGTAGGGGGAAGGCGTGGGGGAGGCAGGGGCTCTGCCTGGGCAGGGAGCACAGTTACCATTCATGCTTGCTTTTCCTGTGCTTTTCTTTACTTTTCTTTTCTAAATGCCCGGCTCACACATTCACGCTGGAGAGAGGACAGTGCACTGCATGGGTGGGCCAGGGGCTCCCTTCCCAGCTCACTCCTGGCCTTGTGAGACCTTCATCCCCAGCAGACCCCACTCTGGAGTGTTTTCTCCCACGTTCAGCCCTGCACATCAGGGCTGCTCCTTGGCAGAGGAGCGGACTTGGCCGCTCGCCTCCTTCCTGTGTCTCAGCAGGGTGAGTCAGTGCCTCGCCGTGCCCAGCGCCAGTTCTGCCCACAGCCTGGTCACTGCCAAGCCGGGACGGGGGGGCACCCACTGTCCCTTTTACTCTAGCTGGAAGGGAGTTTCCAGTGTCTGTGGCGCGTCCCTCCTATCCCGTTCTCAGTGTGTTCCTCTCACTGTCTGCATAACAAAAGATAACTCGGCATTGTTTGTGTCCCAGCTCTATTTTGGCTACTGTTGCTTTGCTGTCCCCCTCTACACCCCCTGGGACCTCTTGCTGCCAAAAACCGGCTTTGTGCTGGGGACCCGGAGCCTTCACCCTGTGCACTTGCCCGTAGTCGCTGGCTTCAGCTCACAAGGTGGTTTTGTCCACGTAAAGGTTTATTCCTATCCATAAGCACCCTCAGATCTGCCTGGTGGTTTCCACCACAGCATGGGATGCCAGCACTGTGGCCTGGGGAGGGGACCAGGCTGGTGTAGCAAGAGTGGGGATTTACAGCCTCTGAGGAGCTACGGGAACAAATCCCTGCTGGGTCCCTGCCAGCGTTGGTTTGCTCGTAACTCCCTGTGCCCTCCGGGAAGCACCAGCCATTCGCCACCGTCCCTGCTGTCCCCCTGCCCTGCCTTGCCAGGGAGGAGGGGAATTAGCTCAGGTCTCTGCTATGTGACACGTCTGTGTCGATTGGCACCGGTTACCACGCGAGGCGTGGGGGCTGTTTGTGCGCACACGAGTTTCCAGAGCACCCCGAGTTCCCTGGGGCTCACTGCATCCCCAATCCCCACTGCAGGGACACACGAGGGTGCAGAGTGACACGTTCCCAGGCCCCTCACTGCTGTGGCCCCTCAGTCCTGCCTTGCTGGGAGGGCTTTGGAAAAGCAGTGATATCATCGGCACGGAGCCTGACTCATCCTGGCTTTTCAGCACAAGCCGTGCCGCTCAGCGGGGCACACATTTTATACCAATTAAACCATTGCAGGCAAGCCAGCTCCACGTAATGATTTTTTTTTTCCTCATAGCAAAGCTCGATTGCCCCTGGCCAAAGGGCAAGAGGGGACAGAGGTGATGCTAGAGTCAGTAAAGAGGCTCCACTTCTGGGAAGGCGCCCTAAGAATAAGCATGGCTAGATACCTACAGGGTCTGTCTTGGCTGCTTGTGCCTCCAGTGCAGGCTCACAGCACTGTCTTGTGTCAACAACCCTCGCCCTAAACACAAGTACCCAGGTCCTTGGGTCACAAGCCCGGGTTGGAATGACACCTCTTCACGACACAGAGCCCAGCTCCTGCCAGCATCCCCAGGGAAGCCAGCATCAAAGAGCACCTGTCACCGGGATAAAATGTAAGATGACTTGCTCCTGACCTTCCCACTCAGGTTTTTCCCGTCTATTAGAGGTTTGGGAGGTGAGTCAGGGAACTGTGGGGTGAAAATGGAGCTGGAGAGGAATTAGCTGCTAAGAGAAAGGCAAACCAGTTCCAGGCACAGGTGAATCATTGGCTGGTGAAAATAGATCTTACTCTCTAGGAGGCGTGTGTGGATGGGGCTGGGAGTGAGCTGAAGCTTGACTCCATCAGTAAATTGTGGAATCAAGAGTAAAACAAGAGGCAAGGCAAGGCAAGGCAGCTTTCCCAGTAAACGAGGCAATACATCTCAAGGAAGCAGCCTGCAGCAGGCAAGGCTCCAGCAACTCCTGGTCCTGTGGCTCCCTTAAATGGGGTGATTTTAGCCCGGGACAGCGGAAAGACAGAAAAGCCATAAACACCCTCGAAGGAATGTGGCTGCTGAGAAACAAGCATGTCCGCAGGCAAGGCGAGGTGGAGGGAGCCTGGATAGGGTTCACAACACCACTCAGTGCCAGGAGCCAGCCAGTGCCTTGGCCATGCCCTGTCCCGAGGGAAGGATCCCAGTCCCAGTGCCAACAGTTCCTGCTGTGGGAGGATCCTGCCAAGCCCTGGGGTGTCGTGTCCCCACGTCCTTGAGCCCCAACCCACGCAGACATCCCTGTTGGCTGGGTGGTAACACCTCTAGGATAACATATTTAAGAAGGAAAAGAAAAAGTTATTGCTCAAATGTAATTGTAGCCAGATAAGAGCAGAGTAAGGATATGTGAGGGGAACAATTGTGCAGACACAAAGGTCAGTGAAGAAGGAGGGGTGCTCCAGGCACTGGAGCGGAGATACCCTGCAGACCATGGAGGAGACCATGTCTGAGCAGAGGGATGCCTGACAGAAGGCTGTGAATCTGTGGGAAGCCTGGATCAGGCTGGAGCAGGCTCCTGACAGGGACCTGTGGACCTGTGGAGAGAGGAGCCCACACTGGAGCAGGTTTTCCTGGTAGAACTTGTGGACCTGTGGGGACCCACTCTGGAGCAGGCTATTCTTGATGGACTGTACTCTGTGGAAAAGTGACCCATGTTGGAGCAGTTTGTGATGAACTGTGGCCCATGGGATAGACACATATTGGAGAAGTTCGTGCAGGACTGTCTCCTGTGGGAGGGACCCCACACTGGAGCAGGGGAAGGAACAACCCACCATGAACTGATTGTGATCCCCATTCCCTCCCTCCCTCCCTGCACCACTGGTGGGGACGATGTAGAGCTTGGGAAGGAGAGAGGAGTGGGGGGAAGGTATTTCTAAGTAATTTATTTTACTTGTTACTATCCTGCTCTGATTTTGTTGGTAATAAATTCAATTGATATACCAAGTTTCAGTCTCTTTTGCCCATGATGGTAATTAGTGAGTGAACTCTGCCTGTTCTTAACTCATGAACCTTTCACTTTATTTATTCTCTCCTGTCCAGTTGTGGAGGGGAGTGACAAAGCAGCTTTGGTGGATACCTGGCATCCAGACAGGGTCAACCCACCACACCTGGTCTAGTGGGAGGTTGCTCAGGTCAGAATGAGATGACCTTTAGAGTCCCCTTCAAGCCAAACCAATCAAGGATTTGATCATTCTATGATCCCAAACTCCCACTGCAGAGTGTTCCCAGAACTCCTGTGATATCAGCTGCTCCCAGGTTTTATGACCAGCTATGAAACAATAAACTGCACTGGGGCAGTGGGACTGCTGTAAGGCCCCAGATGGCTCCAGGAACATTCCAGCACTGTGTAAAGTGCTGGCATGAGACTTTGGCACCAAATATGAACCACTCCTACCTTTTGGCGCCAAAAATAGCACAGCTCACCTGAGGGAGGGCTCCAGGAAGCTGGAACCAATAAAATCTGGCAGGTGTTTTCCATGCGGTGTGCTCCACTACCTTGGACTTCAAAGCTGCTGAAGCCTAAACTGGTGATTACCTGCCTTTCTCTTCCTTTTCTTTTTCTCTTTCTTGTCCTACCTTCTTCTCGAGTGATGGCTTTAACTGAAGGATGTCAGTTTAGGATAGATCTAAGGATAATGTTTTTTTCCAAAGAAGGTGGTGAGGAACTATCACAGGCTGTGAAAAGCTGCAGACACAACATCCCTGGTAACATTCAAGGCCGGGTTGGACAGTGGCCCTGAACAAGCTGGTCTTGGTGGAAGGTTGCTCAGATTGGAACAAGATGAACTTTAGAGTCCCTTCCAAGCCAACCCATTCAAGGATTCGATCATTCTGTGGTCCCCATCCCCTACTGTGGAGTGGCCCCAGAAGTCCTGTGAGGTGAGGTGTTCCTTGTGGAATTGCCAGTGCAATTTCTTGTGGATTTGCAGAATGCAGCCATTTGCCTGCATGGGGGTGCGGGTACCTGGAGGTGGGTGCAGGGTGTGGGGAGCTGTGGCAGAGGGTCCCCAGGGGGGATGCGATGCTGGGAGGTGCAGGGGTGCGGGATCCGGGGGGTGCGGGATGCGGGACATAGGGGTGCCCTCAGGGGCTCGTTAGCCTCGGCCCAGCCTCCTCCTTAATTAGCGGCGGCCGAAGCCGCTGATTAGCGGCGATGGGGGCCGGGCGGAGGCGGGCAGGGACGGCAGCGCTGCGGGCCCCGGGGGTGCGGGCAGAGGCACGGGCAGCGGGGCTGCAGCCCGGGCTCGGGAGGAGCCGGCGGAGCGATGGGGCAGCGGAGCGGTCCGGCCGTGCTGCTCCTCGCCCTGGGTGAGGGGGAGCCCGGGCGGGGTCTGGGCTGGCCGGGAGGGGGGCGATGCGATACGATACGATACGATGCGATGCGGGGTACCTTCCCTCCTTTCTTCTCTCCCTCCTTCCTTCCCTCCCTCCCTTCTTCTCTCCCTCCGTCCCGGGCCGGCTCTGCGCGCATCTCCCCGGCTGGTCCCGGTCCGGGGGTGCCGGTGCGGGGGTCGCAGCCCGGGCAGGAGTGGGCGCGGGTCCCCCCGTGCTCGCCACGCTCTCGGCAGACACGGGGGGCAGCGGGGGCTGGGGCTGTCCCCCGTGGAAGGGGCCGCATCCCGGGGCAGAGGCGGGCTCCGTCCCCCAAGGTGCTCACTTGGTCCCCGGTGCTGGCAGGGCACCTGGCCGGGCTGCTGGCAGCGGGACCCGTCTGTGCCGGTGCTTACCGGGGCCTCTCGGACTGCGTCCTCAAGCTGGGGGACAGCATGGCCAGGTACGAGGAGGAGGAGGGCATCGAGCTGCAGGGGCTGCGCCGAGTCTGCAGGTGAGTGGGGTGCATGGCCAGTGTGGCTTTTGGCACTGCCTTTGTGTGAAGTCTTCTTCTCCTGCCCTCCCGGGTCCCGTCATACCTACACATACACACATGTATGTTCCACACCTCACTCTGGTTTCAGACAGTCCGGATGAGATCCATCCATCCATCCATCCATCCATCCATCTCCTTCTTGTCTCCCACTGGAGTCTGTCTCCCTGATCACGGAGCTCCAGCCCCAGGACTTGTCCAGCCAGCCCCTGCATGCCCGCAGCTGGGAGGAACAGGGTTGGTGGGACCTGACTTGCTTTGCAGCCCGGGAAAGTCTCCCCTGCATCCCAGGTTTCAGGCAGTGATGTGCAGGTGGCTGCTCTGCCCCAGGGCCCAGCGCTGCCAGGAGCAGCCTGCACCCAGCCCCAGGTGCTGCCCAAAACAAGCCTCCTTCCCTCCCTGCCCAGACCCTCTGTCCTTCAGGCTTAGATTTGCCCCAGCCCTGGTTTTCCTGAGTTTGTAGCAATGCCCTGGGAGGATGGTGTTGGGAGGACATTCACTTGAGCAGAACTGAAGAAGAGCTGGGTAATGAGGAGTGGTGTCAGGCAGGTTTGGGGAAAGGTCTGCTTAAAAAGCATAAAAGCAGAATCAGCAGGGTGAAAGTTTTGCAGAGATGGAGGCAGCTCTGTGTTTCCAGCAGAGAGCTGTGGGGAATGAACAGGAGTTACAAGGAAATGTAGACAGCAATGAAAGGAAAACCCAAGTGCCTGGGGGTGGTGGAAACCTGGCAGGGCAAGGCAGAGGGCTGAGTGCCCTGGAGGTCAGGTTTTCTGAGCTGCTGGAAACCACCCTTCAGGCTGTGACCTGCTCTGAATTCCCCCTTCTCTGGGAGACAGCCTGGCTCAGGATGAACAGCCTCTCTGGGACGTGCCCAAGGCTGGGCTGAAATGGGATCTGCTCGGCTTTTGACAGCAATTCACACTTTTTGGTTTTCTTAAATGAGGCTTCTTGGTATGAAAACACATCTGAACAGGCAGCCCAGCCCATGCTGCTGTGGACTGCTGGAGGAGTGATTCCTTTGCTGAAGCTCTCGTGAAATGTGTGAACTGAGGTTTTCTTACAGGTCTGGGGCACAAACCATTGCAGAACAGGGCCTGGGATCTTCCTTGCTCTGCACCTTCAGGAACATGCCAGCTTCTTCTCCTGGTTCTAATGCACTGCTAGCCAGGCTTGCTATGCTAGGAGCAAGCTGATAATGTCCCTGCTTCCTGTCAGGTACTTCTGAATTATTTGCCTTTGACCCTCAGCCTTATCCACCACATTCCTGGTGCCATGGTCCCCTCTTCTGGAGTGTGTGTGAGGGATGAACTTGGAATCAGGGGCTGCTGTAGAGGCTGGTGGTGTCAGCCTTGTGTGTGGTGCTGCCCTAGAGCAGCAACTCACTTGCCAACAGCCTGCCTGAGCAGATGGGGGCTGCGAAGGATGAAATACGGGGAATTGCCATCCCGGCTGAAAGCAGATCCAGGCAGGAGCTGCCATCCTCCTTCACCTTCCTCCAACCTTCTTTTGCCTGAAGACACGGGCTGGGTTTAACTCTCACCTGGCAGAGCTGCCTGCTGCTGCTGCAGCTCAGGAATGAGCACTGGAGGTTGCCTGGGTTGGCACCAGCTTTTCTCATTATCTGGGGACATTTATTCTGCCACAGTGGCTCGGTTTAATGAACTCTCTCACAGCTGGTGTTCTGATGTAACCCCTGGTAGGAAAACTAAGTAAGCAGAATGTTCATGTTTGCCTGTGTGCACAACGTGTCATCTCCAGCACAGGGCACCCAGATAACACCGAGCTCTCTCCTTCCAGTGCAGAGTCCCTGCTCATCCAGCTGGGCTGCAACCCCTTCCCAAGGGGTGGAACGGGTGCCTGGTGTCTTGGCAGACACAGGGAAGGTGACAGAGGAATTGCTCCTCTCTTCTAGGCAGTCCCCAGCTTGCAGGGGGCTGGAGTGGTGCCCATCCTGTATGGGACAGGACAGCAGAGCCAAGATGCAGGTCACTCAGTGCTGGGGGCTGGCAGAGCCTGGGAAGCCACCTGGAACTCAGGGGGTGCTGCCTGGGCTGGTCCTTCCCCTTGCCCCAGTGTCAGGGCATGCACTGCTTTGAAGATTTACTTTTTAGCTATAAGAAACTCTCTTTGAAAGAAGTCAGGGGAGAAGGTTAGAGGCAAGTGTGTCATAGAGCGTTATCTGTCCCATGGGTAAGTTTTTGTTCGGGAGAGGAACTACTTCCAGAGGTTACCGTGGCATTTCCTGAGAGTTGGCCTCCTGCTATTTTATTTCCTGAGCCCCTACCTACAAAACAGAGACCTTGAATGTGAATTCAGCTGTTTTGGGACTTAGATATGCTTGGGAGGGCACAGAACTTGCCAGGTTGTGGGTGCCTTCCCTGTTGTAAAGCAGCACCTAGAGCAGCTTTTGGGGAATCTGGTACAGTCTGGTCCTCCCATAGTCAGCAGTCAAAAATAAAACAAAAAACAGGAGGGGTGCCTGTGCTGGTGCTCCCCCACATCACTTAGGGGAGACATGGTCCAGCCTGGTACCTGCTGTCCTCATCCCCAGACAGCTGGAGCACACCCCTCCCTGCTCAGCCTGGCACCTGTGGCCAGGATGCTCCCTGGATAATGCCAAAAGCAGCTTCTTCAGAGCCACCATGCTGCTTCAGCAAAGGTAAGGAAGGCACTCAGGGAAGGGATAAAGCCTTGCCAGGCTGGATCCTGCTCTGGATAAATGCAGCATGGGGTCATTCCAGATGGTGCTGGCCCCAGTGTGCTGGTGTCCCTGTGCCCCTGCTGGGACAGTCTTCTCTGGGGCTGTGGTTTTCAGCCCTGTTTCTGCTGGGGCTTTTCCCTGCCTGGCTCTAGTCTGGAAGAGTTAAAATCCAAGTTGCTGTCCACAGGGGAGACAGCCAAGGGAGTTTGCAGCAAGCAGCTCCCAGTTTATTCCTGCATGGCCATGGGTTATCCTTGCCTGTCTTGTTTTCCTCTCAAAAGCCTCTGTACACTGCACATCTACTTGCACAGGCAATACCCAGCAGATAAATAGAGATGATAATGAGAACACAGTGAATAATTCCTCCTGCCCCTTCCCATACCTCAGTAAAGACTGTGACAGTCTGTGGGAGCTGTTGTCCTTCTCCATGCTTAGTGCTTGTGTTTGCCCTTGACTCCACTTGAAGAAAGCTGGGAGAAAGCAATGAATGAGATGCACTGGGCCTTTGTTTGCAGCCTGGCTGAGAGACTCAGGGTGCTTTGTGCTGAAGGGAAACATTTGTTGATGGAAAATAATGGATTTTATTGACTCCCAGAGAAAGGGGGGAAAAAAAGATTAAATAATTTCAGTGTTTTGAGATTTGGAGTTTTCGCCAAGATCCTCTGGCAAATGATGGAAGGGATGAATTGTCTGGGCTACTTGCATAGAACACAGGGGTTGTCACTGCTCAGAGGGCAGGCTCTGCCTGACATCCAGCAGTGGGGGAGTGCAAAGGGACTGATGGTGTGGTGTCTCCCCTGGCTGCAGGTACTGGGATGAATTCCACACCTGTGCCCTGACAGCGCTCTGGGAGTGCCAGAAGGAAGCAGCAGCCGTCTGGGAGATGCTGAGAAGGGAATCTCGAAAAAACAGATTTCAAGGCAGCTTGTTCGACCTCTGCAGCCCCAACATGGCCCAAAGCTTTGCCTGGACCCACGTTCCCAACGTTTCCATCCTCAGTATCCCCCTCATCGTCACTTGGGTGAACTTATAAACTGCAGCTCTGTATCACAACGAAGGTGGTGGCGACATGTGCCGTGGCATCCAATTGTTCTTCCAAACTGAGGAATACACTGTGTGGAGCTCAGAAACAGCTCCATCCTGAGCCTGTGGGACATGGAAGAGCTTGGCAGCATCTCCTGGGCTTTGCTGTTTCTCTGTAATTTGGAATGCTGCTTGTCCACTTCTGCTTCAAGACACAGATCTGGCTGTCTGGAGAATTTGGGAGCTTGTAGATACAGGACAGAGGATTTGCTGGAAGAGCACTGATTTTGGAAAAATGATGGATGCTGAACTCTTTTTCATTCTATGGCTACAGGAAAGAAACCTGTTTACTTTGCTGACTCTTTCCACCAGATCAATTCTCCAGGTTTTGGATTTGGGCACTGAAAACAAGATGGGCTTTTTTACCAATGTTCTGTGAAGTGCAGAAGATGGTGTCAGTCCTGTCACAGGCAGAAAGGAAGACCCTACTGCCCTGTACTGGCCTTTTTTCTTTAAGGATGTGGTGAAATCCCTGCTGAACAATAATCACAGTTGCATGACTTCTCTTGCACACATCTGGATTCCTGAGTAACTCCTGTGTTATGTGTAAAACCCTTTTCTAAGGACATAAGAGGGCAAAAATACTTCTAGGGAGGGAGAATGTCAAGCTAGCAGGACAAAAGGGATTTATAGCCACTCTTCTGCTTTGAAGCTTTCCCCAAGGTACTTGTAAGCAGCTCTGTGGATACAAGTGTGTAATTCCAGAGTATTAAAGTGTGTTGTAGAGCCTACAGCATGCTAGAAGTTGTTTGTCCTGGCTTTTGCTTGACAGGAGTTTCTTCTTTTGTGGCTCAGAGCATTGTTAGTTTTGCAGCTTCCGTACAAGCATGGAAGTATTTGGAACAGAGGGGTGTTTGCAAGTGATTTCTGATATGTTAGAGAAACACAGCAATATTATTGGGCAGTCCAAGGCAGTGTTTGTTGTTTGACCCTGTTCCACCTTGTCTCTTATGGCTTGTCCTGCCAGTGGCTTATGGCTGGGGAAAGCTGAAGCAGGTGGGCATCATGTACAACCAAGGCTGGAGTATTTTGGATCCAAATCCTCTACTTGCTCTTTGTTTACAACAGCTGTTTAATGAAAACAAATAAGAACGGCCCCCCGATATCCCTCAACCCTTACCTTCTCTTTGAATTTGACATTCCTCTCTGTTAACTTTCTAATTTTAAAAAGTTTTGAGGAAAGGGAAGGTAAAGTTCTCAGATCCCCAAGTCTTCTTTTTGCAAAGCCATGGATGCAAATAGCTGGCTGACACTGCCACCATCTTTGAAAAGAGCAGGTGTTGGGACATATCTTCCCTGCAAGCAAGTCCTTCAATTATTGCGCATAAAAAACAACCCAAATATTCATTAAATAACAAAGACCATCTGCCACGGTTCTGATATGGAGCAGCAATTTTTTTTTTAAAGCCAAAGGTGCTTCTAAATCTGCCTGAAAGCATGTGAGAGAAAATTAGGTCTCACAGTATGAGAGTGATGAGTTTCCTCAATCAATAGTTCATTTTTAGCAGAACTTCCCCTATGACTAGAACAATTACAGTAGAATTCCTTTTTAAAAAAAAGTAATACACAGATTCAGTCCCCCTAGGCAGTCAGCAGCCTTTCAGAAAGCATTTCTGACCCTACAGCACACTTCATGCTGATGTAGTACAGCTTGAGGGATGTCCTGCAGCCTCAGTGCTAAATTTGTCAAGGATTATTCTCATAGCCTTGCTTTAAGTTTCTCCACATACAAAGCTGTACCTGGATTTCACCCCACAGAGAGGCTGCTGAAGCAGTTAAAAGATATCTTGTGTATTCAAAAAGAAATGGGTTAAGTGCTCTTTGGTCCAAAGTCTTCATTCTCTGTTCTTGCAGGGTAACAAAGGTAGCAACTCTGTTAATACAGGCTCACAGCAACTCAGGGCTCAGCTGGAAGAATGTGGCTTTCCCTCCTTGCTCTCACGTTCACTGTAATTAGTTTTTAGCTCCCACTTGCCTTAAGAACAGCCATGAAAAACACAGGAGTTCACACCAGTGCTTTGGTGTCATGTTACGCCTTGAAGTAAACCTGCAAACTTTCCCTGTCTCTGCAGAACTGCGATGTTCTTTCTCAAGAACAGCAACAAAAAGCAGAAGAGGACAAAATGACCCTGAGGGAGTCTTAAAATATGACTGACAGCACGCCAGTGGTTGTCACCCCGAGGCAGAGTTGCCCTCTGCTCCGCCCTGATCCCAACCACACGAACACTCCCATCTCGTTTCTGAGGGAGATACTGGCACCTACTGGAGACCAGTTTATAGCCAGGCTGAGGTGACTGGAAGACAGGCAAGTACCTTGTATATGAGAAATGAGCAAATTTTGAGAAGGGATGGACTGTCTTGCTGAAAGGGCAGCCCTGGGAAGTGACCTCGGGGTGGCCTTCCAGGCTGGGTCCTGCCCAGAAAAACACTTGTGTAAACTCTTTCCTCTGAAAGGCTGCTGTTGTTTGAAACTCTGCTTACAGGGGGTTTGGGCAGGAAGGGCTCCTGCCCATATAAAAAGTGCTGGTTACATCTGTTTAGACAGAAATACTCCTCTGAGGCAGCCCTGCCAAGTATGTAAAGCAGCAGAATGTTATCCTGCCTCAATTTACAGTGAGTGAGTGTGAGAGCAGGGACTGAAATACACCTCAGTTCCCTAGTAACAAATGTCAAAAAATCAGCTTCAAAGAGTTTATAAACTTCTGTATCTTCACATCATCCCACCACTCTTCAACAAGCTGCATTAGCAAATAACTTATGTAAATTGACACTTACAAATATTAACATACAAAGGGAAGTTACTGCAGCAAGGTGCTGCACAGGAAAAAATCTGTCTTTAGACCTGGCTTGGTCCCTGTTTGGGATTGTACAAACTGGTCATCCCGCATCAGAAACCAGGCAGGATGTGGGTGATGTGGGTCTCCTTGCTTGGGCTGTGGGATCTGGACGAACCACCCAGCTCTGACCCCACAGCAGTAAGGGCAAAGTTTACTTGAAGTGCCTCTAAATAAAGGCACATCCTGTTATTTTGAGAAATAACATCAGTCTTTTATTTAACATCACCTCTACCAGACCAGATCTGTTGCTAGACTTCTGAAGCCTGACAGGAACACCCAGACAAGTGGGAAGAGCAGCGTGGTTCTGGGACATGTCCTGTTGAACAGGTAGAGACCCTGGACTGCTGACACTCCTCCTGAAGAGGGATCATGTCAGCTGACTTCCCGAGACAGCACTCACTGATGCCATCCTTTCAGAGCAGAGGTATGAAATGTTTATTGTAGGAAATTTTAGGTGCCCCAGATAATGGGCATCTCACAGCCAGGCATTCTCTGGCTGCATCCTCCTGTTGCCATGATACAGACACTCGTGGTACTCCTTGAAGTGCTCAGCTTCCCAGGAGAGCCATAACACACTCACAGCAACATAATATTTTTATTATTACAAAAGATTTCTTCAGCAAACTGCTGTCAGTCACCTCTATGTATCAAACATGGAAACAGCAAACAAACCCACCTAACGTTATAGGTTATTTAGTGTCTCAGCTGGTGATTCAGGTAAGTACAACTATGTTCCTTTTCCCCATCCATTCACTTCCTTGACTTTTTTCCCAACCAAAGCCCAAAAAAGTCACAGATTGGAGGCAGCAGCTCCCAGCCCCACTGCTCACCATGCCAGCTCCCACAGGAAGAGCTGACCATTGTGTTACCCACACAGGGCACTTCCATATCATCAAATTCCAAATGCTCCTCACGAACCAAGTTTTGCCACCTGGCTTTCAACAGTCTCATGAGTGAAGAGTTTAAGGGCACACTCTCCATACAGTCATATTAATGCTTCGTGTTAACAAAATAAACATCTGCTCCTTCCTCGTTGCCAGCTGATGCCAGAGGAGATGCTCACACTCATGCAGTCACTGAGGTCCAAAAAAAAGAAATTAATCATAAAGTCTAAACAGACCTGCTGTGCTTC
Organism: Campylorhamphus procurvoides; assembly: GCA_013396655.1. NCBI lineage: Eukaryota > Metazoa > Chordata > Aves > Passeriformes > Dendrocolaptidae > Campylorhamphus > Campylorhamphus procurvoides. The sequence continues at coordinate 65,351 of WBMV01007164.1, read as the reverse complement.
TTCAGGGACAATTCCGAGGCATATTAGATGCACTTGTGCTGGAAACAATGACATAACGCAGCATGTTGTTGCCAGAGCGAGTCTATACGTTGGATTTGGGGGCGGAGTTGAGGGGGATCTCCCGGAGCTCTATCCTCATGCAGAGGTACTCCCCGATGGCTGCCATCAGCGCCGTGCACACGATGTGCACCAGCCACCACGTCAGCGTCGAGGGGAAGCGGGAGTTGTAGATCCAGCAGCCCAGCAGGTGGAAGAAGTGAACTGTGACTGTGAAATCCAGGCACTGCTTCCCTCGGCGGATGAAGTACAGCAAGCCCAGAGCGCTGCAAAGATAAAGAGAAGAGGTTGATAAAACTGCACCAGACCTATGGAAAAGGGGGTGCAGCAAGAGCTATCAGCAGTGCTAGTTATTGAGTAGTTTTAAAACTTGTTCAAATATTTTAAGAATAGCTTGTTTTTGACCTCTCACCTGGCCATGGCAGCAAGACTTACATGCTTACAGATTTTAATTACATGATGGCAGGGAAAGGATATTTTAGCGCAAAGAACAGGCAGGAATTTTTACACTATCTCCCCCAGTAATCTCTGTGCAGTTGCAAAATACATTATAGATCAGTGTTTGCTGAGATTCATTAATTCTTTCTGTAAAATCTCTCACAGAAGCAAATCTCATTCCCAGCTGGGAAATTGAGGCAGTGAAGGGAAATTACTTTCCCAGGTTCTAGGAGGCCAGGAGTCAGCAGTTCCCAGCTGCTCTCAGCACACATGCTCAACCAGGCACAGGGTTTTTGGGAGATGCTTTGGGAGAGGCAGTACATCACATTGAATTCGCTTATGGTTTAATGTTAAGAAAGGACAAGACGCAGGTGCTCCAGCTAGCTGCAGACTTACCAGGTGAGTGCATTGAGGATGAAAGCCATCATGGAGAGCCTCCCCGGCGGGGTTGAGAAGCCTAAAATCTACATGGGACTATTAGTAGGAACCCGCGGCACAAATCGCAGCCCGAAATCTGCTCCCGTGGCCCAGCCACCTTGGCACGGCCCCACACGGATCAGGATCTACACAAGGAGCCCGGGCAGGCCTGCCTGTCTGGGGTTACCTATGGGAAAGGGAGAGGTCTGGTTCTGTGCTGAGGGGAACCACTTAAACCAGGTGTGGAGTGTGTGTCCATACTGGGGTTACCTATATGGGGAGGGGCAGTTGTCTTTATACTGGGGGTGCCTGTACAAGGTGTTTGTATAGGGTAACCCCTATACAGGGACGTGCTGCCTGTATGCAGGGATACCAACATACACAAGGTCTGTCTTTATATGGAGGTACCAGGTACACAGTGATGGGCTGTCTCTATAAGGGGGTATCACCTACACAGGGTGTCTGTCTCTGTATGGGGGTACCAGGTACACAGCGAGGGGCTGTCCCTGTAAGGGGCTATCACCTACACAGGGTGTCTATCTCTGTATGGGGGTACCAGGTACACAGCGAGGGGCTGTCTCTATAAGGGGGTATCACCTACACAGGGTGTCTATCTCTGTAGGGAGGGCACTAACTACACATGGAGGTGCTGCCTCTAGCTCAGGATACCACCTACACCTCGCAGTGTTGTCTCTACCCCGGGGGTGACCCCAATTCAAAGGGAGGGCTCCACCTCCGTCCTGAGGGCACCTACACAGACAGCGGGTCTGTGTTTCAGGGGAGCAGCTACACGGGGCTGGGGCAGCTGTGCCCCCACATCGCAGCGCTCCCTGCGCTCTCCCTAACACTGGGGATACCCACACCGGGAGCGGGGCCCGACTCCCCCAGCACAGCCCCAGCAAGGCCTACCCTCCCACCCCACAGGGGCCTGTCCCCANTATAATGATCCACGCGAGGGTGAGGGCGCTGGGTTTGTTTAGGCTGGAGAGGGGAGCCTGATGGTCCCCTGCACCGCGGTGAGGGGCGGTGCAGGCCCACAGGCCCAGCGGGGAATGGCCTGGGATGTGTCAGGGAGGGTTTAGGTTGGATTTTAGGGAAAAGTTCTTCCCCCAGAGGGTGGTGGGGCTCTGGACAGGGACCCCAGGGCAGTGGGCACGGCACCGAGCCTGACAGAGCTACAGGGGAGTTTGGACAAAGCTCTTGGGCACACAGTGGGGTTCTTGGGGTGCTCTGCAAAGGGGCAGAGCTGGGCTCGAGCATCCTTGTGGGTCCCTTCCCATTGGGAATATTGTGTCTCTGTGTGAGCAGTGGGGCTCGGCAGGGGCTGGGGCACTGCCCCCCACCCCGGGAGCCCCAGCTCTGCTTGGTTTGTGGCATGGAGAGGTCCGTCAGCAGCGGGTGGTGCCCCTCTGACCACATTCCTGGATCCCTGGGCATCCCTGGATCCCTGGGCATCCCCAGCCCTGAGCATCCCCAGCCCTGGATCCCTGGGCATCCCCAGCCCTGCACCGTGCCCTGGGCCCACTGCACTCAGTAACTTGGCAGGACAGCTGTTTCTAAAAAGACACAGAGCCCCTGATGCCCTGCCATCCCCCTTCTGTGACCAACCCTTGGCTGCTGTGGCTTCTTTTGGTGGCCTCAGCGAGCTGTCCTCCTTGCTTGGGTTCAGCTATGAGAATTGTCACTCTCTGGATAGTGAAATCCCCAGGGCTGTGTGGGAGCATTTTGGAGATAAGGCTTCCCCAAACCCTGCTCCGTGCCCATCTGTGCTGGTGTCAGGGCGTCCAATACCTCGGCATAGCAGCCCTTGCTAAAAAGACACAAATACCAAACATACAAGAAATTATTGTGCTGGGATGTTTCCTTTCATCTCTAGGTCAGTTCCTGTAGGTGCCGAGGCTGTTTGGCAGCTGCTGCCCAGCTGTGGTCATGTTTTAGCTTTAGGCCATCAGGCACCAGGATGTTGTTTTGAGCCCTGGTATGCCCTGGCAGCACCTTTCAGTTACAGGGCTGGGTTGTGTGTGGGGCTCGGCTTCTTTTGGGAGGTTTCTTGTGGTACATTGTGGTTTCTGCTTTTTAGCCTCATGAAATGGCCAGGTGCCAGAGTCCCTCATGCCCATTTTAGTGGCCTCAGTGAGCCATCCTGCTTGCTTGGCTTCAGGTATGAGAATTGTCACTGTCCAAATGGCGAAATCTCCAGGGCTGTGTGGGAAAATGGAGCATTTCGGAGATAAGTTCTTCACTGGAAAAAGGAGAGGAGGCACCCCCGGGCTGTTTCGTGGGATGGGGGAGTTGCCACAAGAGCCACTGTCACCTGGAAAAGAGAGGAGGAGGAGCACAAAAGGGGAATCCAGCTTCTGCAGAAGGTGGTAGGCTCATATCAGCCGTGGGTGTGGAATATGCTGTCTATGGGAACTCAGATTATGATCTCTGACAGTCTCTCATGACGCTTTTTCCACGCCTCATATGGGAAGTTCCCTAAGCAGCTTTACTGCATGTTTTCCTTTCCTCATTCTGTGAATATCACTGTGCCAAGGCAGGTTTGACACATTTTGTTCCCTGTTCCCGGATCTGCTCCTAGAAAGGATTGTGCAAGGCGGAGGCAGTGCATGGTGAACACGAGCCAATTGCTGCTGAGTTTGCACTTGGGTCTTCAGAGAATTTGTCTTTGCAGAAGCTCCAGCTTAACCAGTGCAGAAATGAAAACGGGAAAATCCCAGCCCTGTCAGGGCTGTCTGCTGACAGCACGTTGCTGAGCATAAATTGTGACACTCGACACTTCCTCTGTTAATTCTAGGTAGAAATTGGTTTCCTTTCCTGAAATGTGCTGTGCTTGGCTCTCATAGACGTGCAAGCCATCACTTAGATATTAATTCTCACTTACCTCTTTCGTTTATAGTCCCTTATAGGACTGACTTTCCTGTGCCAGCAAAAATTTGGGTTGTTCAGTCAGAGCTGACTAAAACTCCAAGCCAGTCCAAGGTATACTCTTGGTATAATTGCTGTGTGTCTTTCCATGGCCAAATAACTGATTTATCCAAAAGTACCTGGGATCACAAGATGTTTTGGGAAGGGTTTTCTTGAATTCCTTCTGAATTCAAGGCTCCTCCCTGCTTGGTTGCTGGCCTGTAAGTGAAGGCATTGCATGGGCACAGAAGCAGCTGAGCCTGAGGTGTGATTTGAGGTTCCTTCTTGCCCTGGGCAGGCAGAGTACCCCTATGATGTGGTGAAGTGCTGTGGCACAAAGACATTTGTGCTGTGACTCAGCTGCAGCTCAGTTTGTGAATTTGTTTCCTGCATGACTTCGTGAAGGCATGGTCATGTCTGTTTGTCTGTGCTCCTGATTTGGCTGTCCCACCTCTCCAGGCCACTCCAACTTAGAGGACCATGTCCTCCTGTAAAAGAGGGTATTCTTCTCATGAGGAGCCTTGCCCCACACCCCTGCTCTGTAGAAACAGGTTTAAAGTGGAAAGTAAACATTATTGGGAAATTAGGTGGCATTCTCAATTTTCCTTTTCTTCCTCTTTAGTTCAAACAAAACTCAGAGACAGCTGTGAAGAGAACATGTGTTAAATGGGAAAAGGAAACACTGAGATCATTATTTCTAGGGTGCTGCTTGCTTGGCTTCTGGTTAGAATGTCCATTTTTAACCAGTGACTCTTTTGTGCGTGACACCTGCGTGTTGTGAAGAGCAGCAGGCGGAAGGAGAAGTGGCAATATGCCCAGGACATAGCAGATGCCCTGAGGGTGTACCCAGATCACATGCAACTATTGTGGTCACTTCTTTATCAGGAACTTGGAAAAAGAATGCCCTGTTTAGGCAGGAATTCTTTCAGTAAGAAATAGCTGTCTAGGAGTGTATTGTTTTTCCTCCTCAGGAATCATTGCCTAAAACAAGAAGCTGTTTATTTAGGCGATCCATGTTTTACTAGCTGGTGTATACAAAGGGTGGTGCTGTCTGAATGATCTTTGCTGGGGTTGTTTCCCTCTTGCCAGGCAGGTAGGATTTGTGCTAAGGTGACCTCTGCTGAAGGGACAGTAAGGCTAAGAGCACACATTTCCAGAATAAGTTGGCATTAAGTGGTTCAAGGTGCAGGATGAGAGTTTTCAGTCACTCCTCTTCCTCCACCCACGTGGTGTACAGGTGTGTTTTTCCAGAGTACAGAATAGGCTTTGGGAGTTGAGATTTTTTTAAAACTCTACTTAAGGTTTCTCTGTGCTCAAAAATCCTGCTCTAAGCTTGCTTTAAAGTCTGCCTGTAGGAGCTGTGCTGAGCTTGGCTGGAGGCTCTCTGTTCCTGGCTACTGCAGTAGCATTTTTGATCTAGAATGGTCTAAAGGGCCCTGTGTGTGGCCTTCTCGAGATTATCTGGGCATTTCTTGATGTGTCATGTAAAAATGTGATTCCCCTCACCCTGCAAATGTGTTTTATTCAGACATTCCCTTCCACTTCCAGTATGTTTGCATTGTGTTGGTAACTGACAGCTGTTTATTTTTATTTTCAATGCAAGAGTTAGGTAACCCTTCATATTAAACACTGGGTTAGGAGCAGTGGTGGACAGCCTGTGTTATTTCTCTGCCAACTGTAATTTTTAAATGGAGAAGGGAACTGACACACCTTGAATGTTAGAATTCATTGCTCAGAACGAATGTGCTTCTCAACATGCATTTTAGTTTCCTTCTGCTTCTCTCCCTTGTAGTTTAGTAGTGGTTTCAGGAAATGACATTTCAGCAGTGCATTTTTGCTCCCTGGGCCCATTTGTCCTGGTGCTCTCCATGAATGTGATACGCCCATGGATTTTCTGCATTATTCCAGAGAGAGGAGAATGCCTGCCTTTTGAGACAGAACATATGAAGGGCAAACTGAAAGCAGCTATTTTATGGCCATGAAATTACAGAACCACATTATGATTTTATGACTGCATTTCCTCTGATTCAGTTGAAATACAGTCACAGAATGTTTCCATGTGTGTGAGGAAGGGAAGTGGATCTACACAACGCACTTTGAAAATGTCATTGGTAAAGTCACGTACGTTTCTTCTCAAGGTTGGAAAGTACATTAGGCTCAAGTTTATTTTCTATTTCCAAAAGCCCAAGATCAGTTTGCTTGAGGGATTGTGCATGCAGGTGTGACTCGGATGGACAATGTGTGTGGTCCCTGTGCAAGGCAGAATTTCACTGGAGGGGAAAATGCTGTGCCATGCAGGGGGATCTTTTGGTGGATTGGGTGTGTGTTGAGGGGAATGACAACCAGGAGCAGTTCAGCGTATTGTGCTTGTTTGGAGAGGAAATTAACAAGCTAGTGAGCAGTGTTTGTAGCCACAATATAGAAAGCTGGTTTTGAAAGCATCTTTGTGGTGGCTGCATTACCTGGAAGGAGGCCAGGAAGTCATGGCCACATGCACACAAATACAGGTGGCATTTAGAGGGTTAGGGGACGTGGAGTTCTTCTGGGCTTCTTGTGCTGCTGCTAAGGCTGTCTCTTGTCTGGAGGATGTTGTCATGGCATGGACCAATCTTTGCACATTTGACCCAGCCCATGTGTGCTTCTTCCTTGCAATCTTCTGGTGCCCACCCCAGCTGGGCGTCCAGAGCTGAAGATCCACTGGAGCTGGGCTCCCTGACCACACCAAGAGTGACTTTCATCAGCTCCTCTGTGTGATGAAGGGAGGGTAATAAGGAAGGACAATAACCCAGCCCACAGTGCAGATCCCTCCCTCATGGCCTTGGATGCTGAGGTTAACTTGGGGGTTAGTAATACATGACTGTCCTGAGCACAGAGGGTCATATGCTTACAGCAAACGCCCCTACAGCCTGCTCCAGGCTGGTTCCTACCCTTACCTTACTTGTATTCAGATCTTACTTTATTTTTTTAAGCCCTGAGCAGTTCTCCTTTTCACTTTATATTATGCTAACCACATCCACAGCCAGCTCTGCACGGTGCTACAGCGAGATCCTCCTGCTAGTGCTCATGTGTTCAGGCACGGTCCTAACAAACATTGAGGACACCTCTAGACCTCAGCCCACACCCTCTGTACCTGTTTATTCCCAAAGGAACAGGCAGGTGGGAAGGCTGACTCACGTTAGGGATCTTTTTGGTCTGAGGTGGGACAGGGGGAAGGCTACAAGTTCTCTCTGGATGGCTTTGCAGTGCTGGAGGAGGCTGAGGACCAGATCTAGAGGAGCTGGCATCCATACCTGGCAGGTGGGATCATGGCACACACACTTTGTAGTCTGTGAGTTGCTTTCCTGCTAAGAAAATAACTTTGCACTCTGCAGACTAAAGATTAAGTACAACCTGATGTGACTGCAGCCTGAGTGAGGGACTGACATGGGTGGCGTACTGCGGTGATATTTCAGGTTCCCCTCGGGTTAAGGGACTGTAATAGGTACTTCCAAGCAAATCCTCATGCTCAGGCAAAGTCATTGATGGGCGAGGAGAAGCGGAAATAGTTAAACTGCTGGGGGTTTTCCTCCCTCTTTATCAGCGTGGCGTTTTNGGGGTTAGTAATACATGACTGTCCTGAGCACAGAGGGTCATATGCTTACAGCAAACGCCCCTACAGCCTGCTCCAGGCTGGTTCCTACCCTTACCTTACTTGTATTCAGATCTTACTTTATTTTTTTAAGCCCTGAGCAGTTCTCCTTTTCACTTTATATTATGCTAACCACATCCACAGCCAGCTCTGCACGGTGCTACAGCGAGATCCTCCTGCTAGTGCTCATGTGTTCAGGCACGGTCCTAACAAACATTGAGGACACCTCTAGACCTCAGCCCACACCCTCTGTACCTGTTTATTCCCAAAGGAACAGGCAGGTGGGAAGGCTGACTCACGTTAGGGATCTTTTTGGTCTGAGGTGGGACAGGGGGAAGGCTACAAGTTCTCTCTGGATGGCTTTGCAGTGCTGGAGGAGGCTGAGGACCAGATCTAGGGGAGCTGGCATCCATACCTGGCAGGTGGGATCATGGCACACACACTTTGTAGTCTGTGAGTTGCTTTCCTGTTAAGAAAACTTTGCACTCTGCAGACTAAAGATTAAGTACAACCTGATGTGACTGCAGCCTGAGAGATTGACATGAGTGCTGTATTGGGGTGATATTTCAGGTACCCCTCAGGTTAAGGGACTGTAATAGGTACTTTCAAGCAAATCCTCAGCTCAGGCAAAGTCACTGATGGGCGAGGAGAAACGGAAATAGTTAAACTGCTGGGGGTTTTCCTCCCTCTTTATCAGCGTGGGGTTTTTGCCCTTGCCGCTTTCGGAGCAGGAGGATGGAGCGGTTTCGCGTTCCGATAACCGCGGGACTCGCCTTTCTGTAAAGGGGAGCCTGTTACTTGTGGAATGATGCGAAAGCGGATCCTGCCTGCCCGCTCCCCCCACCTTCCCCTTCCCCATTTCGCTTCC
>WBMV01007164.1:18338-56977 GCA_013396655.1 Campylorhamphus procurvoides | reverse complement strand
CTTCTCCCCCTTCTTCCATCTTTTTTCCTCTTTCCTTTTCTCCCGCCCCTTTCTCCCTGCCTTCTTCCCCTTTCTCTCCCTTTTCCCCTTCCCTCTCTTTTTTCCTTTCCCCCCTTTCCTCTTTCCCCCATTTCTTTTCCCTCCTCTGCCTTCCCTTTCTCACCTTTCCCTTTCTCACCTTTCCCTTTCTCCCTCCCCTTCCCTTTCCCCCATAAGTCCGTGGCTGTCGCCGCCGGCAGGACGGGGGTCCAGCCGTGCCACTCCCGCACCGCCGGACCGGGGGCCCTCCGTGTCCCGCAGCGATGCCTCGGCCGTCAGCTCGGCAGTGTCCCCTCTGCGGGGCCGGGACAGACCCCCTTCCCCCGGTGTCGGTCCAGACCCCCGTTCCCGGCGAGGATGCGGGGCCGTGCGGGACCGGTCCAGACCCCCGTCGAGGATGCGGAACCGATCCAGCCCCTCTTCCCCCGGCGCGGGGCCGATCCAGCCCCCCGTCCCCGGCGGGGTGGGGTGCGGTGCGATGCGATACGGAGCCGATTCAGCCCCCCTTTCCTGGCATGGTGCGGTGCGGGGTCCGCGGGCATTCCCTGCGGGGCGGGGGCAGCGCTGCTCCGCCCCCACGGGGCTGTACCGGCCCTATAAGTGCCCTGGCGGCGGCAGGACGCGGTCAGAGCCTGCTGCGGTCGGACACGTCGTGTTTGCGCCCCATCCATCCCGGTCCATCCCGTTCCAGCCCGGCCATGCCGCTGTCGCTGCCCCGCATCCCGCTCCGCACCGCGCTGCTGCTCGGGCTGCTCCTGCGAGCCGGCACCGCAGAGTCGGTGAGTCCTGCCTGGGGAGGGATTGGGGAGGGCAGGGGAGAGGAGGGTCTGCCCCGCCAGGAAAGGGGCTCCCGGTGTCCATGGGGTGCGTGTCCATGGGGTGGGTGACCCGCGGCTCTCCGGACCCAGCCTGAGAGCCGCTGTCCCCCTGTTGGGGCTGTGCCCCCTGTCCCTCCTGCAGGGAAGGGAAGGGGGACAGATGGCCATAGGGCAGTCCCCACTGCTCCTCTGGTCGTGCCCCTGCTCTGTGCCGGTCCCCACGTATCTCCCTCTGCCCTGAGCACAGAGGGCATTACGGGCATACCTGGTGGGAATGAACTGCGCTCTGTTATGGCTTTGATCTCCCAAACTGCTGGTCGTGGAGTTAAGCACTTTAATCCCTTCTTTTATTGCGGACCTGTAGTGGGTGGGGTGTGTGTGGTGTGTTACAGCACCTGGATGGGTTTTCCAGCCTTACCTGAGTTTGGTTGTGCGGGTAACCTGGTGGTTTTTAGTGTGTATCAAACCTTCCTCACTTTCACGCAGGAGTGAAAAATGATGCATTGACGTGGAGGGTTTAAGAATCCTTTAAATACATAATGAGATGAAACATTTTGGATGCCTCAAGCCGGCTCCTATGGGGTCTTCGTGGTGAAGCAGAGGTTTTGGGATTCTGGCTTCCCCGCTGTTTGTTTGTTTTTGTGTGTCCATTTGCTGATAGTGCAATCAGGGGCAGATTCCACTGCCAGCCTGAAAGAGCTGCTGAGATTAAGGTAACTGCAGGAGATCGGGGGTTCTCAAAACTAGGTGTAATCATCCCCATTGGTTTGTTTTGGACTGAAGGCTGGGTGGGCAGGTCTGGACTGATAAGGCTGTGCTGGTTTGTAATAGGGGCACAGGGTTGGGGGGGCTGCTGATTGTAGAGTAGGAAACTCCCACAGAGAGCATCTGTAGTAATTGTCAGCTACTCTGCTAAAACCAACCAGCCTAAATCCACTTTATTCTAATCTAGTGTCTCTATCCCTGCTATTAAGCACGTGAATCGGTCGTTTGGGAACTGGCCCAAACTAGTAGGGCAAACCTTTGGGGCAGACGGCATCTGGAAATTGCACTGACCATGTTTGGTATGAAATGCAATTTGGCGTCCCTGGGGAACGGACTGGTCTGCAAGCATCGGATTTCTGCAAAGACAACAAATTTTGCCCAGATGTGCCCCGTAAATCCTTATATAGAACTTGTACGGGGTATTTCTCCGTATCTTTTTAAGCTACCTAAGATGGAGTGTGTGCTTGAGAAGTAACACTGGCCTACTATAAATCCTTATCCAAACAAATTGTTTGGGTTACAGGCTGCCGGGGAGGAGGCGAGGATGACACACGGTTTGGGAGAGTTCTGCTGGCACTCCTCCCATATTATTTTTTTTTATAGCACTGCCAAAACGTGCAGGACTGCACAGCATGTGGCTCTTGGTTTTTCTGTGCGGGCAGGGCGAAGACAGGTAGCTGTTTCTTAACAAGACGGGGATTGTATTTCTTGTGCTTATGTAAGAGCGTGGATTTTGAGAGTGATTCGGTGCTTGAATATTTCCCCAAGCCTGTACAAACAAAAATGCCTTGGCTCCTTTCCCCCAGCGCGGCTTTCTGGTGTAAATGGGATTTCTCCATGTGAAGCAATCCTCGGATGTGTAAGAGGGTGGGGAATATTACTGAAGTGCCGAAGTGTGACGTGTGTGTGTGTGCTCAGACTGCAGGTGGGTGGGTTGTGTTACAACAGCCCTGCAGCTTTCTGTGAGAACATCTCCTTCTGGTGGGGTGGGATGGAATGGGGGGAGCCTGGAGCTGATGCCTGATGTCATCATGTGGTCCACAAGTGCCTTGGGAAGCAAAGGTGGTGTGGGCAGGGTGGTCCCCACTGCTGGAATTCCTGCAGAAGATGCTTTAGGGGGACGGACAGAAAGCCACCAGTGCAGCCAAGATGTGGAGCTGAGAGAGGACTTGAGGTCTGCCTTGCTTGGGCAGAGCAGCATTGCTGAGCTCTCCCTGTGCTTTTAGCATCTCCTGGCAGCACAGGAGGAAAGCAAGGAGTATTCCCTCTGCTGCAGGCTTGGGCTCTGCACAGCTTGGGCTGCAAAAGGGCTGAGTGCCCTGAGCTCAGCAGTGCTAGTGGGCTGCAAGGTGGTTGCGGTTGTCCTACTTTTGTGGCTTGAACTATGCAAAAAATGTCTCCGTGAAGCAGCACATCATGTTTGTGAGTCCCCAGCAGTACAGATGAGCACAAATCCAACGCAGAAGCTGCTGGCAGAGGATTGTTCAGGGAGAAAGGGGAGGCTTCATGCTGTCAGTGGGCTCCGCTGGTTTAAAGCAATCATGCTCGGAGGCCTCTTGATTGGCAAAGCTGGTGTCTTGTTGATGATAGCTGTGTTTGGAAAGTAGTGCAGCATTATTAATGTTAAAACCGGTTTGGCTTGTCCTGCTGCCATTGATCCCCGAGGCCTGTTCTTTCTGCTCTTTGCCCAGTTTCTCATCTGTCCCTCCCAATCAAATCAAGACATTGCTATCTGCACATTTTACTTTATTTTACCTTGACTTGGCAAGCTCGCATGTAGAGCAAAACCCTGCTTTGCCTCAGCCTTCTTAAAACACAGAACAGCAAAATTACAGTGTCTAAAGGAATGTTCCTTAGCTCTGAAGGGGAAGGAGCCTGTGACTTCTGGTAGACAAACTTAGTGATGTCTGGTGGGATGAAGCGCCTGTAACACGTAGGAAGGAATATCCTCTTTAGCACCTTGTACCTTGTCAAACTGCATGCACAGATCATGGGGTTGGAGTTCAGGGCTGGATGGTCCTTCTGTGGCTCAGTGCCTTGTCCACACTGGATGTGGAGGTTCCCACGGGTGGGAATAGTCACCCCTGCAGTGTTTGGGGCACAGTCAGGGAAACAGCCCTGCTGCACAGCTCTCATCTGTCCCAAGTGCTGCCAGCTCCCATGCTGGAGAGCACTTTCCCGTGGTTCAGAGTTTTCGGAACAGCTTATGCAAGAGGCAGATCGGGGCTGAACTTGGTACTTTTCAGGCTGGAGATACCAGAGGACTCATTCACTCTGGGAATTTAAGGCTGTTAGCCAACGTGATTCTCTCTTTCCTGCCTCTCCTGTTGCTGTCTCTCAAGGCTTTGGCACTTCGAGGTCTTGCAAAGTCCTGTATCCAGTCCAACAACAAGGAAAATGTTTTTCCGATGTGCTTTCCCCTCTCCCTTCCTCTCCAAGTCTCTGTTAATGGCTTTACTATTGCCTTGAGCTGTTTGATTGGGGTGGAGAGGCCATTTGCTGCTCTTAAATGCCTGAAGTGGAGCCATAGTGACCTTGCCATAGTTTTCCTGTAGTGTCCTACTCCCATCTCAAGCTGGAAGCTGCTCACTTGACTTTCCAAGTGATAATGGAAAGGAGGGACTGGCTGGCTGCTCGGCATGCAGACTTCAGCACAGCTCCTGCAGCTACTTTTTCTTCCCCTCTGACTCCTGGTGCTGGTAAATGCTGTGCTGGAATTATCCTGACTGTTGGAATCCCCTTGGCTATAAGTTACCACTGGGTTGTATTGTATTTTGTATATGCTAAGTTGTTCTCCCTCAAATGAACAGATGGAGAGACTTAGTTCTAAAGACAAACTTTTTTTTAATTAATGATACTAACTGTACCTGTAAGGGTGGCTGATAACTGTGGTTCCACGGTCTGCAATGTAAATTACTTGGGTTGACATCTAAGATTACTTGATTAAGTTATCGTGGCTCTCTGATCCCACAGAACTAAAGCTATCACTTTGGCTAGACAAAACGGAGCATCCATCCTTCAAAACACTTCCTAGCTCTTGAGTTAACATTTATCCTCTTGAGCCTGCTCTTAGATCTTCCAGCTGCGTTTTCCCCCTGCACTCGGTACAGCCTGTTCCTTTATGCCCTGTAACAACAGCCGGGCTGTGCTGCTTTTGCAGCCTCAAACTGGAAGCTGAAGGACTTGGAACTACAAAACGGAGGGGACAAACCCTGAGCACGCCTGACCTCCGGGCTGCTGTTTGGTGGGAGCATGTGTGGCTGTTTGTTTGAGACTCGCTGGAATGCAAATGTTTGAGATTAAGGATTCAAATGATTTGCACTAGAATGAGACTCTTGTGATGAGACTGGGCTTGGTGGCTCTGAATAGACAGGGCAGCCTAGTTAAAGAGTTTAACTTGTAATAAGCCACTGCTCTGAGAGACGGTAAAAGATCCTGCATTAATGAGCTGTTAGGGCTGCACTTCTAGGTTAGTTCAGGCTTTTATTTTTTTGTGTTTAAGCGTGTGCCTGAATGTTTGTCCAGTGAATGCTGCTGGTCAGAGGACCTGTGTGTCGCCCTCGGCCCTGGCTTGCAGCAGTCATGCTCTGACTCAGGTTTCTGGCACTTGCCTGGCATCACAGCTCCCTTAGACATGTCACGCTCTGAGTAACAGCCTGGCCCCTTACCCAAAGCAGTGACTCAGACTTCCGAGGCTCTGCAGCACAGAGGTGGATCTCTTCTTATGGGGTTAGAAAAGGGGGTGATGGGCAAAACTAGGGCTTCTGCTTGGCATGTGGTCTGTCTGCCCTTGGCACTGAGTACCTTCTCTGCTGCTGCCTCTGTTTAATCTGGTTGTGGCTGTGGTGGGCAGGAAATCTGTCGGGCTCCGACATGTGACTGCTGCCAGTGGCAGAGTTGGTGTTGGCAAAGGCAGACCAGAAAATGGCCCTGTAACTTGCTCTGGCAGTTCCTTTATTTTCAGGCAGATGCTGTTGGAGACAAGAGTTGCACGGGAGAGGGGAAAGCAGCAGTATCATCTAAAGTGGCTGAAAGTGTTCAGAACGAGCTAAAGGAGCAGAAAGCCTCAAAAGAGGGGGTTAAATACTTAATCCTGAATCTGGAGAAAATGTCAGCGTAGGAGGGGAAAACATGCAAGATATAGTGGTGTCCCTCTCAGTTTCTGAAGGCTGGCTGACTTGTAAAGTATGCTTCTTGTAAAAGTCTTTATTTTTGCTGGAAATATGCACTCTTGTCAGTTTTATCCTTAAATCCTTTGAGACTGAGAATCTGCTTATAAAATGCTAAGAGGTTGTTGTTAGACAAATTATTGGGATAACTTAAAAATCAAAGCAGCTAATTAAAATCTCAGAGAGACACTCCTTGGGGCAGGAAGGAGACTGGGAGACCCATAGCACTGTTACCCAAGTGGCTGGTGTTATGTCAAGCAAAACCACGGCTGCTTCTTGCTTAAACAAATTGTGTTGTGTCAGGGAAAGCAAAGCCTGCCATGGGAAGGATTTCTCTCTGCTGGTGTTGCTCTACCTTGGCTGCTGTAGGGGAAAAGGTGTCTCCACCGTGGTTCCTCTAAAACTATGCTGCTGTCAGACTTGAACACGAAGTGATGTGGCCTTGCTCCACTTCCCTTGCTGTGAGGCTAGCCCTGCCTCCTGCCCTTTAGCTGCTTTTACAGTTGAACTATAGCAATAAAAAGCAATGCTAATGTGCAATAATGGCTGTGAAAGTGCTTTGGATGTGCACTGAAGTGGATTGCACAGCACGGCAGCCAGGAATCTCTTGCAGAAGGTGAGGAGACTGAGGGGAATGTGGAAGGAGGGCACCTGATGTGGTGGGGTGCTGCTGTGCTGGCCTGGAGAAGAATAGGACTCATAGGAGGAGAGACAGATTCTGCCCAGTGTGGTGCTAGGAGGGTGGCAGAAGCCTCTTGTGTGGACTGGTGTCCCCCTTTGAAAACAGAGAGGCTTCTACTCTCCTCCAACTGGAAATACAGTCCTTACTGATGTCAGGAGCTTTTGCTTGGAAGACTCTGTTCCCCAGCGAGGTAAATATTTATTGCAAATCCACAGTGTGCAGTGGAGCGGAGTCTGGAGCCAGGATCTTGCAGGAGACTGTTTATGTGCGGGCTGTTCTTGGCGCTAATTCCAAATTTCCTGAGGCTGAGTATGAGGAGCAGGTCCTGCATGTTGGTTACTCACAGACTTGCTAGTCCAGCTGAGCATGGGCTTTGCAGCGCCAGGGAAGGAGTGACCCAAACAATAGCTGGGTCCCTCTGCTCCTGGCTGTGACAAAGTGGGTACAGAGACATGGTTAAAGAGGACTGGAAAACTACTGCCAGCTGCTCATGCCCCTGCTCGAAGAGGCAAGGAAGCTTGACTGGGATTTCAGAGCCCTTTGAGAGAAGAAAAATGCTCCTGGGAGTGACAGGTTTCCTGAAGTACAGCTGCATTATCCCCAATAGCACACACTGTGTCTGCTGCTTTCTGGGCCCAAGCCAAGGCAACTTCTGCACAAGCAGGGAACTTTGTCTTTGTTTAAAAACAAACAAACCAAAAAAACCCACCCCAAACCCCGGGCACTGAAAATCCAGCCTCTGCTGCTGCAGCTAGCTAGGAAAATCCCTGCTGTTGAAATGTTTGTTTGTATAAATGCTCACACGGGTATGGTTGATAGTGGAGTGCTGCTGCTACGCTGTCTGGAGTGCTTTTGTGCCGATAACTTCCTCTGCTGCAGTTCTTTGCTGGCACCTTTGCCAGCAGAGCAGCAGAACCGTGCTGGCAGAGCTCAGCTGCCTGGGCTAAGCCTAAGTCTTTGGGCTACTACTCCTGATTAGATTAAAATGGATCGTGGGAGGGGAAGCATTTGTAGGGTGCAGCATTGGGAATCTTGACTGTACAAACAAGCTGAGATTAGCCGCGTGGTGAGCCAGATAGGAAAGGCACCCTTTGAAGTCGGGTGTCTGCCTGGCTTAATTTTGCTAACACTCTGGCATGGAGGAGCATAAAGATCCCAAAAAGGCATGTCACGCATTTCTTGCCGAGTGGAAATTCAGCTTGTGTACGTGTTCAGGGAAATATTGGGGTGTAGCTGTATTCTAGGAAAGGGCAGCGAGGGCAGGCTTCTTCCCGGCATGAGTGGGAAGTGTGATAGATAAAATATCCCAAGCCTGAAGTGTCAGTTTGAAAAATCATCCTTGATGGAAAAGCTGCTTTGCTGGGGCCTTTATATCCTTTTTTTCCTTCCACAGATAAGGATGCAATAGAAGCCTCTATTATAGAGCAGGGCAACTCAGAATGAGTTATGAGCTGGAAAAACTGAATTCCTTTTTTAACCTTGAATTGATTTCTCCAGCTTCTGAGCTGAGCCCTGGGTAGTGAAGCATATGAATTGCCTATGATTAGGTTTGTAAATACCATAAAAAAATAAATCTCTTTATGGACTAGGTGTGTATCACTGCCTGTGACCAGGAGAACCCTTCAGGGGCGTGAAATTCTGCCGCAGTTGTTTTCCTCTGCAGTCACATGAGAGCTCCTGCTTTTTCCTCCTGTAGTTTTCCTCTGAACGTTATCTTTATTTGCTTCAGGGCAAGTGATGGACACACAGTCATCTACAGCTGCCTGCTGAGCTTTATCTCCCCTGGCTGGAGCTGGCAGCAGTCATCTCCTTCCCCCTCTGGCTTTGGAGCTGGGCATTCAGTGTGTAGAGCAGCTAGTTTGCCACCATTGCAGTAAACAGATCCCAGCATATGCCTGTCTGGCAAAAAACTCAATCTTTATGGCTTTGCTCATGGCTGATAACCAGGGAAAAGCAGTTAAACAAGAGTTCATTCCTTTATAATCTCTCTGTCCTCCTACAGCGTGGAGAGCAGGCTGTGTGTAAACCAGTGTGCAGCAGCTCAAAGGTAACTGAGGTTTGACTTTGTGAGCACAGGGAAGCCTATTTTGAGCAAGCAGAGCCTGGGAGGATTCATCCCTGCTGCAGGGGAAGCACCCATGACAGCGAGTGGCTCTCCAGAGCCCGGGATTACAGTGTAATTGTCACGGGGATTATGGCTCCACTGCCACATGAGCCCCCAGGAGAGCTGCTTGTGGTGACAGGGCTTAAAGAATCACACGGGGAATGGGGGCAAGGGGGGAGCAACCTGGGCTGGGGTGGTGCTGGATGTGCCTTCTCTTCTGCACGTGTCCCGTGGAGCATGAGTGCACAGACAGGTGTGTGCCTGCACGGAGATGGATACCTGCTTGGACAGGGACTGGGCAGGCTCCTCTGGAGTCACCTTGAACGAGGGATGCTTTCACCAGCTGAACAGTTCCCTAACCTGCATGTTGCTCCTGCTGTCTTATTAAGTCAAACCCTGCTCCCTGGCTGTGTTACTGAGCACAAATCCAAATATAATACATTTTTCCCCCTCTCTAAGAGGCACAAATTATGTAGTGACTGCAGGCTGTGGTCTGTACTTCAGTCTCTGATTTCTCCCTTAGTCCTCAGAGGTATCATGGATTTCCCTTTACCTCTCCCTGGACTGTGGCAGTCAGAGAGGAGTTGGGCAAGGCTGGCTGTGGCTCTGCTCTAGGACTGCCTAGAGAGTGTTGAGCAAAGGTAGTATTTAACCATGTCTGGAAGCCTGGGGTGATCCTGTCATGCAACTAAACACAAACATGTACCTGGATGGGAGCTGTTTGACTTTGTCCTTTGGCACAAAGGCCACTGCACCAGGTCATATGTGCTGGGAGTTACTTGAGACAGACTGGCCAGGAATGGGTGGTAAAATGGTACCTCCAGGCATGGACACAAGGAGCTGGCACAAATGGGCTTTTTTACTGTGGCTGATGTGTTGAAGGAGTTAGGTGTGAAAATACTGATATTTGCTTTGCTCTCAGAACTAAAATGACTTTAGTATATTTACATTTTCCCCCTACACTGAGCTGGAGTATGGAGGGAGTGAAGGGTGTTTTGGGGGAGTATATAGACCCTTTCCTTACTAATCTAACAGGAGCTGTTGCTGGAAGCACCTGTCACTTCTAGTAATGTTTTTTAATGCTTATTCAGATGGGAAGATGGAACTGTCTTTGTCTGTTGCCTCAGTGCACACCTTCCTCCCATGAAGATCAGCTTTATTTGGCTGTTTCACACTGATTTGAGTTGCCCAGTTTACAGTGCTGTGTGACTCTTCTGCTTTCCTGCTTTTGTGGGGCTGGTGAGCTTTGAGGAGGTGAACTTGCTTCTAACCCCTGCTCTTTTGCATGCTTGGTGAGGGCTTTAAAACCTTCCTGTTTTGTAGGCTCCTGCAGGAGCTTGGTGGAAGTGAACCGTATGGAAATCCCCTCTCTTGGGTTGGGAATTTACAGAGCTTTAAGTCCTTGCACTGGGAAGGCCCCATTGGATTCCATGCTCTTTGGTCCATGATGCAGGACAGCATGAAACCCAGGGTGGTGGCTTTGCAAATGATCTCTTAATAACCAGTCTCGTAGGCTGGGCCATCTGGGCAGCTGCTCATTTTGTCCAGGAGCTCTTTTTGGTTAAGCTGATGTGGCTGTGCTTTGTGGTGTGGGGTGACATCTGTCCATGACACCACAGGTCTGGGAAAGATGTTTTGTGTAATCCTGGTTGCTGAAGTGAAACGTGGTGATCTGCACAACTGTCCCTGAATACAGGGCACCTGGGAAGTGCTGGGAGCAGCTTACACCTGCCTGTCCCTGCAGGCTACCAAGAGTTAACAGGTCTATGCCTCTGCCCCCTCTCCTGCCACCTCCCAGCCTGGCCCAGCTCCATGTGCTTTTGTACAGAAGAGGTTGACTTTCACCTTGCTCCTGTTTACTCCTAGGTTTGTGTACACAGTGCTGGGGAGGGAGGGAGACCAGGAGTGAGTGCTGGGTCTCCATGCCAAATTAATAAACTTGATAAAGAGCTCCATGTGCTGTGGATGCCCCGGTCCCTGCAAGTCTGACTGCCTTTGCAACTTTGCTGGCTGTGACCCTTCAAAGGAGTTTTTAATAAACTGTGTGTTTGATCAGACAAGGGCCGGCTGTAAAAGCTAGTTCCATGTCTGGAAAACTTTGTCTCTTCCCCAAAACATCATTTGGGTTTTTTTGAAAAGGTTTGCAAAGGCTGTGGTGAGGACATGTGGGCTGGGACAGGCGAGCTGCCTGGGTTTGTTATTTCCCAGAACTCACCAGAGGCTTTTGAAATTCACAAATCACATACGAACTTTGCTTGCTGCCTCAATAAATAGATGATCTTGCCTTGAGAAGAGGTGAATGGTATTCTGGGGCTGTAAGGGAATGCCCCAGCAGCATGAAATGGAGTGGGGTGGGCTAGGAATGGAGCACAGCAGGGCTGTCTGAGGTGCCAGGGGTGTGATTCCTGTGCCCACACTGAGCAAAAACACTGTCTGGCTTCGTCCAATAGTACATCCTGTCTTGGGTTCAAACATGAGATCTCTGTGCCCAGCTTTTCCAGGAATGGTGCTCATAGTTCACGTGCCTGACTTGCTGGTTGTCTGGCATAAAATAAACTCTTATTTATTTATTGCCACTGGCAAGCAGGCAAAGCTTCTGATCCCCAGCACGCCGTTTAATCTCCCTTGGTACTTATTGTGGATAAAGCTGCTTAACACGAGGAAGAAATCCTGGAGCTAGACTCCTGCAGGAAAGGTTGATTTCTGTACAGACCCCTCCTAGAGAGGAGCATATTAATAGTAGGACTGGACTTCAGCTGCCAGGGTGAGGTGGAGCTGTGCAGCCGCCCAGTCCGACTCTCCCAGCAAGTCCCTGGCCTGGCTCCAGTGCTGGGACAACAGGTGGTGGTGGAAAGGAGGCTCTGAGCAGTGCTGGTGTCCTTCTCCAGCTGGTGGTTGCAGAAGGTGTTAAGCTGAATGTGGCCAGAGATGACTTGGCAAGGGCCAACCATCATCCTGTGGCAGTCTTGTAGCTTTTTTCCTCTTGGCTGCAGCCTGCAAGCCCAGAGGAAGTCCAGCTGCCTTCCGTGGTGCCCCTTCACCAAGTAGCAGAGCTGTAGGGAGGATTGTGTGCCTTTGGAAAGGGGTGTATATATATTTTTTTAAGCAATACTTCAGGGAGCTCTTTATGTGGCACTTGGGAAGCCTGCAGCCCTTGCTTGTGAGTCTGTGAGAGTGCCTGTGTGCCCTCTCACAGGTGTGTATGTGAGGAATGTGCCTGCTCCAGCCCTGCCCTTCAAGCACCACACTCCACTGTTAACTCTTCCCAGGCTGCCCATGTGCCCCATGCCACTCAGGGTCTGCTTCCTAGAAGTACATGCCTTGAAACCTGGAGGATGATTATGGAGGTGCCCAGCAGCCCTCTGGCTTCCCTGGCAGGTGAATCTGGAGTGTGAGGCTCCCTGCCCACAGGAAAAGTTTCCTGTACCATTTGAAAAGCTCTTGTGGCTTCCAGGAACTTCCCTGTCCTTACTCAAGAGGATGATGAAAAGTGAGTTCAGGGAACGCTCCCATATAATCTTATTTATGCTTGTGAGTCAGTAATTTCCTTATGTCCTCTGCTGGTAAACACTGCCTGTCCTGATTTTTAAATAGGGTGTTCTGATAGCCAGACCTGGTGCGTTCCACAGCCTGTACTAATCACTGTGGCTGTCTGCCACCACTTGGCTTGTGGCTGGGCTGATCTGATAAGGCCAGTGGGCTGTCCGGCCACTCCAGGGCTTAAATCTGGGTTTTCTTGAGCTGCCCTTGCTTGGACATCACTGACCATGACTCATGGTGAGGTACAGGGTGAGCTGGCACCGGGGTGTGGCTGGGCACAGCAGTTTTGCCACCATCAGTGTGCCCAGTCAGTGCAGCAGCCAGGTTATTTGGATCTGCAGCAAATGTTCTCTCCAGCCTGGGTGCCCTCGAGTGGGAATTGGGTTCTTCCTGCCAGGAAGAAATGGCCAGGAGCTGCCCTGGGAACAGCTACTGCCTGCTGGCAGCAGTTTCCACTGCAGGGCTGGCTTTGGCTGGTTTTTTTTTATCTTGAAATGAATTTCCCTCGGAGCGAGTGATCCGTAACGTTAGGAATGCCTGGGTCCAGGCTGGCAGAGGGTTTCTGCCAGGCTGACCTTCCTCCCAGCCCCCTTCCTGGCACCCAGTGCCAGGCTTGGCATGGCAGGGACAGGGGTCTGGGAGGAGAACTGGCCTCAGCACCCCATGCCCTCTGGGCTGTTCATCTGGAGTTGCTGGGGAAACCAAAAATGCCTCAGTAAGCAAAGGAAAAAGCACATTTAGTGCCACTGCTCCTGGTGCAAAATGAGAAACATCTTGTCCTGGCCACAAAGCCTTGTCTGTGGCAAACCCAGTGTGCCAGTGTGCCCAGGGGTAGGAAAATGGGGCAGGAATGAGGGCTGGGGCTGTGGGCAGAGGAAGCTGACACGTGGCTTGTGGCTGCTTGTTGGCCTTGGCTTGTGAGATCGATAGGGGATGTAATTCATCAGTCAGTGTCACTGCTGGGCTGTGGGATGTGCCACACCTGGCCAGGTGAGCAGGAGGGCTGATCCAGCAGCTTCACCTGTCCCCACCAGTCTCTGATCCTCCTCACCCCCTGTGAGGCTGTAGCCTGTACACTGAGGAAAAAAAGCCTCTGAATGTAAAGGGATGTGTTAAAAATGTTCTTCTGGGTAGATAAAACCTTTGTAAAGACATCCCAGTCAGCATGAAAGAATGTTGTCAGCTTAGCCCCCAGCTATGGGACCCATCCATCTGCATTGTGCTTCTTGCCTTAGGGGAAGGGGTTGAGTCCCCCTCCATGGGGATGATTTCATGGCTGTGGAAGCATCTGGAATCTGTGGGCTGGTGTTGAGCAACCCCAGAGCTCATACCTGCGGTACCCTCACTGGGGCTGGCCCCAGGGCTGTGGGGTGAGGAGAAATAGTTCTGGGAAGTTGCATAACCTGGGTGAGGGCAGGAGGTTTGTGCTTGTGGCTCCTTGAAAGTCCCAAGTGCAAACGAGCCTTGGTGTGCAAATTGCCATTGTGGCCAACCAGCTGATATCTGGGAGGCTCTCCAGCTTTTGTGCTGCAACTGCAGTCCCTGGGCCTTTGGATCCCGGACATATTGTACAGGCTTGTTTGTTTACATGCTTTTTAAGAGGTGAGGCAGGGGAAGCTCTTCCTTCAGGCAAGTCATTACTGATAGTGAGTGCTCTTGAACGTCACACTGTATTGCACTGCAATTCAGCTGAACTGACAGACCAGTTTTTAAGCCTTGGGTGATAAAATGGGTTTGTTCTCAACGCAGGAAGCGAGGAATTGCCTTGTTTGTGAGGCTTTGGTGCTGGGCAAAAAAATGACCTATAGGTGCCAGGCTTTATCTCAGGGAATAGCAAATCCTTCCAAGTTCTCCCTTGTCACAAATGGAAGGTATTGCTTTTCCAAATGCTTTTGCTGCAAATTCCTGACCAAGATCCTGTTGTGTTATTTTCACCCTGTGTGTTTAGGTGAACTTCTTGAACCTGTAGTGCTCAGGAAATTCCCCTCCCTGGCTGGCTCTCACTTCTGTTCTAGAGAAATTCTAGGGAAATTCCTTTGTTTTCAGGGTGATACAGATAATGCTTTTGGTGGAGAGGAAGTTCAGCATTTAATGTTTTTCTGTTGAAAGTGATGTGCTCAGCACAGGCTCTGAACTTTCTGTGAAATGATTCTGAGGAGTTGCCTGATATTTAATATTTTTCCATGCCCATTTGCAGGTGAGAGAAACAGAGACCATGGATGCTGGATGGCTTGACTACCCTGCCTCTGGGGACTTGCCAGATGATGAAGACATTGGTGGATTCAGGCCTCACTTCACTTCTGATGGGTTGGATATAGATGAGTCATCTGGGTCTGGAGGTATGTAGGGAAGGGGCAAAATGCATCTCCCTCAGCTGATGCTGTGGAATTTCTTTCAGCACCAGCCCATGAGTGATGGGCTTAAGTGCACAGCCAGAGCTCTAGAGGAACCACAGTGTCAAGTGGAGATGAGAAAGCCTTGTGAATTGTAGTCACTCAAATGAGAACAGTGAAAGTGGTTGTGCTGTGATATTGAATCACTTGGGGAGGCCAGATGGAGTGTAGCCAAGCTTGTCTTGCTGCATTGCACTGGCTGGATCTCTTTCCTGTTGAACTCCAAAGAACTGCTGAGAAACTTAAAAAAAAAATAAATCTATTGTTGAGGCAGTATTAAAAGGCTTAAAGTTAGTACCTCAGTGGAGGCCAAACAAGGTGAAGGACTAACTGGTGTTCAAGTGAACTCTCTGTGACATGCTAAGCTCCCTGCCCAAACCAGTTTCTATAGTTCTGTGTCCCTTCTTGTGAATATTTGTTCTCTAAAAGAACAAGTGCTGAAATAGATGGCTGACATGTTTGGGCAGATCTGGAGGGTTGGTGAATGATCCTTTTGGGATGGGCTGTGGGAGCAATGCCCTCCATTGGCATTGCCTTAGTAAGCTATGGCAGATCTGCCCTGTGGGAGCCACTGGATCCAGCTGGAGACCCCTCCCATAAGAGGTGTTGTCTTCAAGATTACAGCTTGTGGTCATGTGCAATCAAAGTCCTTAAATTATAGAAGTACTAGTAGATAGAGGACACGAGTCCTAGTTTGTCTGCAGTTGCTGGTATTTTGGGAAGTGTCTGGATTTTGGGAAAATGGCATGTGATAATAAGAAAACTTAGTCCTTTCTATTTTTTTCTCTCCCTCTCTCTGCAGACTACTCAGACTCTGAAGAAGGCATATATCTGACCACCATGGATACTCCTCTGGTAGGTATTGCCCCTATGTGTTTTTAAGCAACAAGCAGCTCCTTTGGTCTGTCTGTGAAACTTCTGAATACTCTCCTCACTGCAGGATGTGTCATCAAGATGAATCCACCTGCATGAGCAGGAACAGTGTACTCATAATGCACTGAGCAAACTTTCTATTCCCTGCACACCCTCCTGGTTTCAGCTGGAGGTAGGCTGGGTGCTGCTTACTGATGGGTGTGGTTTGTCTGTGTTCTGTAGATATCTGACAACTATATCCCTGGAGATACTGGGAGAAAGATAGACACTGAGAAGAAAAACATAATGGTGGACAATGAAATCATTCCAGACAAAGCTGTACCTGTCGAAGAGAACCTGTCCAACAAGATCTCCATGGCAAGCACAGCCAACAGCAGCATCTTTGAAAGAACAGAAGTTCTTACAGGTATTATTCCACCTTCTCCTGATAAATCATTAATAGTGAAAATCAAAATGGCTTGTTGTTCCCTGTTTCTCTGGGGAGCAGTTCCCTGTTGACAAAGGGAATGAGTTTCATTATTTCTGTGACTGCCTGTAGCAGGGTGACTTCTGCTTTCTGGTCCTTCAACAACAGCAGAGCCTGCTGCTTGCCTTGCTGGGGTAAACAGCTTGTTTTTGAGCCTGCCAACTGACTGTTGGCTTAAGTCATGTGGCAGCTGCTCTGCACCCAGATCCTGCTTCAACCAGAGGCGTTTCTGGCCATAAACCGGTGATATCATAGACTTGTCATGTCCAATACAGGCATTTTCCTTCTAACCTGTGCCCAAGTCCTGCCTTTTCTGAGCCTTGCCAGGAGCCCACCAACCCTTCTAAGGGATCTGAACACCTGATCAGCTGTAGGAATCTGAGTACTGATTTCTAGAGCAAAACCAAGATCCTGGCTCCCCCCCAGCAAGTGGCAAAGGCCTGTCTCTGGCATGTTGCTGCTTCAAGCACTTGGCCTTATGGTCCAAGTACAAACCTTGGCACATCGTGTCAATTGTAGCCATCCTTGCAGCTGGAGAAGAGACTGGAAGAGTGACTTGCAAAGCCATCTAGCAAAGAAGCTGGTTTAGGGCAAGGAATAGGTCACAGCAAAGGATAAGTCAAGCCAGTCTTGGTGTGAGGAGAGAGGAAATCTTGGTGGCTTATAGCATGTTTGAGGGATTTAGTTGTTGGGGTGGTTGGCTTTCTTTTGGTTTGTTGGGTTTTTTTTGAAGTGGTGTTGGTAGTTGGATGTTGCTGATGAATTGGAATACAGAGTCCCCAGGCTGTGCTCACAGAGGGAGTTAACCAAGCATTCAGATTGGAGCTGTACCATTTTCCTGTGGGTCCTGGTGGGGCTCCTTTTGGTGGATTTTTTTGGGGTTGCTTTAGTTTTGTCTCCCTGTAGGGAGGATATCTTCCTGTCAGCATTTCTTCCTTGGACTAAACTGGAAGATTAGCACAAACTGGTTAATGTAGAACATATGATTTTCCTGTGTTTGGATTGGAAGCAATCTCTGCCCTTTCCCAGTAACATTTGCTGTTGCTGAAAGCGCCACACATATGGTGACAGGCACATGGACACTGACTCTGGAGGCAGTTCTGGGGGCTGGTACTCATGAAGCACATTTTGAGATGTAGCTGACTTATTCCATGCTCTCTTTCCTCCCCAGCTCTCATTGCAGGAGGAGCAGTGGGTCTCCTGTTTGCTGTCTTCCTGATCCTCCTCCTGGTCTATCGCATGAAGAAAAAGGATGAGGGCAGTTACGACCTGGGGAAGAAACCCATCTACAAGAAAGCCCCCACAAATGAGTTCTATGCCTAAAGCTCAGCAGCACCTTGTGCCCATCAAGGGACAAACAAACTGTATGGAAACACTGTGCCCTCAGATGAGATGTGCTGAACAAATGCTCTTTTTGGATTGAATTTCAAAGTGACTTTGAGAGAAAAAACAAACTTCCTTCGTGACCCTTCCCATCCCGCTCAGCTAACAAGGGCCCAATGAAATACAAAGAGTCTGAAAAAAAAACCTCAATGTATTTTTTTTCTGAAGCTAGTTGTAAAAAGAATAAAGATGCCAAATGTTCTGCTTGTTTTTATGGAGGGTGTATAAACACAAACCAGACTGTATGGAAGCAAACACCATGTGTTTGCATCCAGCGTGCTGTGCTGGGATTGGCTGCTTCTATAGAAGATGGCTTTTTTTTATAAATCTTGCTACTCGATGTCTTGCAGCAGTCTGTTGATGTGAAGCATTTTTGTGGAGAACTATTTATGAATCTCTTACACTACAGATAATGTTGCCTTATCAGGGAGTAAAAGGCCCAGAGGGGCTCAAAATCCCTGAATGCCATAAAGGGCCTATGGGAATGTCTTCCCCAGGAGACTTCAGTCTTCCTGTCAGCCCCAGGCAAGGGTCATTAGTCCTTGAAATCAGGACAGCCAGTTGTGTTTGGCTATGGTGACACCCTTTCCTTGCCTTTAGTATCTTACCTTTTTTAAAGGATTGCTTGTAGGATTTTTTTTATAACAAAATTTTAAAGAAAATAGCCTAATGTTTATATAAAGTTTGTAGAAATTGTTTTGAAATAATAAAAAAAAAAATCTACTTTTTTAATTTCCTCAGATTTATTTTTTCAATCCCTTTGTGTTTCCTTTGGCCGGGCATTTGTCTAGAGATGCTGTTTTATATGATTCATATTCTGAACTGAAGCAGAGTTAGCTACAGTGTGTTACAGGTTTCTTCTAGTTCTATAGCAGCTACTGTAGAGGGTAAAGATATTTATGGTTTTCTCATAATGTTTTTTAGGAATTTTTTTTTAAATAGAATTATTTATAGTTTCTGAAATGGCTGCTTTCTCATTTGGTAACTCTTATGCTTTTTATGTAAAACACTAATATAATGAGTGTCTGTGAAAACTATTTAAGCTTTATTCTGTGAATTTCAATTATAAATTCAAGGCAATAACTTCTGTATGCAAAGTTGGATGCATAATATGGTTGAAGTAGGGAAAAGACGAGAGTATTTCTAGGCTGTAATATATTACAATTGGTCCTATAGAGCTATATATTATATATTTTACTGAGAAATATACAGTTAAGAGTGAAAAGGCTGGAGTTGGTTCTTCAGCAGCCTTATGGTGTGTAAGATGCTTTTGATCTTGTTTGTGCTGCTGTTTGTCCAGTGTCTTGTGTACAGCACGAGTGGGTTTGTGCTCGGGAAGGCTGCTGGGAGCAGCTGGAGCCCTGGGGCTCTGTCTGTGTGTCCTGGCTGGGGTTGGTGATGTGCTGGGTTTGGACCCTCCAGAGTCAGAGCAGAGATCCCACCTGGGGTTGCTCTTTGAAGCAGGCTTTGGAGCTTGCAGTATGGAGACAATAATTGAATGTTTGGGGGTTGGCTGCGTGGCAGAGTCCCCTGTGGTGCTGTGCTGAGTCCTGCCTCTTGTGGAAGGCTGGACTGGTAGCTGAGCTCTGCCTGGACAGTGTCTCCCAGCTGGGAGCACTGAGCTTTCATAGGTGCAGGTTCTGAATGCTCTGCTAAGGGTCTTTGTTAACATACCCTGTACATCATACCCTGTATGTGGCTCCTACCTCCACTGAGAGGTGGACCAGTCCTCCCTGTGCTCCCTGAGCAGAGGGTGATGTGTGTCCCATGCCTCTCTGCCAGGAAGGTGTTACAGAGCTGTGTGCAAGTCACGTCTCCTGCAGCTCTGAGTCTGGTGTGGGTTAAAACAAATCAGAGTGTGGGTCCACAGCCTGAGTGCCTGGGTAGGCAGCATGGAACAACACAGTTGCAAAGGCTGTTTAGATTCTCTTGGCTCCTGAAGCCTCCTTACTGAGGCTTTGCTGTGTAAACTCGAGGCCAAGTCCAGGGAGGCAATAGAAAAAAGTTCAGCCCCTTCTCGGAGTGAGGCGGGCGAGGTGGGAACACGGAAATGTGTGTTGGGACATGGGTGGGAGAGAAGAGGTCCTCCTCCAGCTAACTCACTCACTTGGTCCCAGTACAAGTGTGTTTGGGGAAACTGTGGGCTCTGGGAGGCTCTCTAAGCTGCACAGAGTTCACTGGAGGTTGGGAAGGGAGAGGCAGGACTGTGCTGCCTGTGGACAGCATTGCCAGGAAGGCAGGAGCTGTGTCTGCTTCTCGGGATATTTAAGATTCTCTTGTGTAATTGCTCTTGGGGTTTTTCCACTGTTACTGATTTTTATTTTTTTCCTCCCCTCAAATAAATGGTACTTTCTAAAACTGGCCTTTTGGACTGTTTCTGATCTGAAATTTCTTTTGGGAGCTGGGTAACTGGGAGCTCATGTTTGTGTAACTTCTTGGTTTACCAAAAAGGGAGGCGTGCTGGGCTCTGGCTCAGTGGCTGCAGCTCAAAGGGGCTTTGTCAGTGGCTCCTGAGCTGCCTCCAGAGTCTGACCCACGAGTGACTCCCACTGACCCTGGGCTTCTACAAGCAAGTAAAGCAGAGGCAGCACAGGGCTGTGAGGTGAGTCAGTCCCATCTCTGGTGCTCAGTTTTGTGATGGCATTTCAAGAGGGATGCCCTCTTGCAGCCAGAAGGGACAGAGGGAGGTAAACAGCAGCACATGCCTATGCCCTCAAACAGGAGAACAACATGCTGGGGGTGTTTTGCTCTTCCAAGTTTCAAGCCTACCCTGTTTAACCAACTTAGGCCTTCAAGTGGGGGCAGAATGCTCAGAGTGCCTGGGCTCAGCTGCTCTGGGAGCAAATCCACAGGCGACTTCATGCTGTTCTGGACTAAAAGAGCTGCTTTTCTAAGCAAGATGTGGAGGATGCTGCTGTTTCCCTGAGCCCCTCTGCTCTGCTAGCTTGGTGCTCTCAAGGGACAGGACCCATCTCTGTCCCCAGGCAGGTGGGAGAGGGTGGGCTGTGCAGAGAGCAGGACTGCTTGCTGGGAATGGTGCTGAGGCTCCTCAGAAGTGCTGCATTTAAATGGATTATCATCATTGAGAAAATCTAATTCCCTTCTCCCCGGTGGGAATTCCTACTCCAGGTGGTTTGGATTAGCAGGGATGAAGAGAACAAATTCAGGCTAGCAGGCTCCCTCAGGCGTGAGGGAGTAGCACATTCTTGTTCTGCTCCTTGTTGCCTGCTTTGTCACCACTGTGCTCTCACAGGTCCTCGGAGAATGTGATCCAGTACCAAGAAAAGCAGAGCCATGTGCTCCCAGGGCTGCCCTGTGTTCGTGGGAGCCGCTGTTTGTCAGTGCATCGATGACGTACTCTGTGATCTTCAAGTTCTTGTGCCTCGTGTGGCTGTGACAGGTTCTTGGATGTGCTTCTTGGAAAACCCTGTTTTTTTTTTTTTTTTTTGTTGGGTTTTTATTCCTCCCCTTTTCTTTCTCTCCTGGGCTTCGTCTCTCTGTTGCAAGAATCCCGTGTCCTTTCCAAAACCGCCCCCAGTGTAAAAGTGCCTTGTTTTTGCAAAGCAATCTGGATGGGTAGTTTGCAAATCCCCGGAGCACAAGTCTGGCTGTCCTTGCTTAGCCCTGGTTCCTGGGATGGATTTGTCACCATTCCCTCTGTCTGCCTTTCTGCCCTCCCTGGCCATCCTGCCTGTACCTGGTGTATGCTGAGAGGCACTAATGCCTTGTGTATTTCCTATTCTTCATACCTGACCTCAGAGATGACAAGCATTTGTTTTTCTTCTTAGTGCTACTCTGGCTTTAAACCCAAAACCTCGAGGATCTGCTTCACCAGGCTTCAAAACAGCTGGGACACCTTCCACTAGACCAGGTTGCTCCAAGCCCCGTCCCCCCGGTGTTGAACACTTCCAGGGATGGGGCAGCCGTAACTTCGCCTAACACCGGGGCATCCACCCGTCCATCCTCCCCAGTATCCATCCCCCGGGTATCCCATCCCCTTTCCCCTCTCGTTCCCGGCTGGCCGCGGGTCTGTCGCCCCCTCCTGGGCTCACCGGGCAGGACCCACCGGGTTGGGGACAGCGCAGGGGCGGCCCCGCTGCTCGAAGGATGCCCGACCAGACCCCGCTGCAGTGGGGGATCCTGGGCGGCAGTCGGGTCGGCAGCCGGGACTTTACAACATGCTGGATGTAGTTTGTCTCTTTTATAATTTTTAATTTATTTTTTTCTATTTTCTATTTTTTCCTTCATTTTCTATTTTCTATTTTTTCCTTCATTTTCTATTTTTTCCTTCATTTTCTATTTTTTCCTTCATTTTCTATTTTCTATTTTTTCCTTCATTTTCTCTTTTCTTCCCCCCCTTCCCCCCCTTTTCTTTTTAATTTTATTTTTCCTTTTTATCCCTTTTTCAATTTTGCTTTGCCTTTTCCGTTTTTTTTTCCTCTTTCCCCTCTTTTTATTTTCTTCTTCCTCCTGCTTCCTCCCTCTTCCCCCACCCCCCTTTTCCCCCCCGTGGATTTTGGCAAGGGCAGGGATGGGCACGAATGCGGATGCTCTGC
Source organism: Campylorhamphus procurvoides (assembly GCA_013396655.1). Taxonomy (NCBI): domain Eukaryota; kingdom Metazoa; phylum Chordata; class Aves; order Passeriformes; family Dendrocolaptidae; genus Campylorhamphus; species Campylorhamphus procurvoides. The sequence goes on along the minus strand of WBMV01007164.1, from coordinate 35,189 downwards.
CGGGCTGGGATGCGGGTTCGGCGTGCCGGGGATGCTCTCAGTGCCAAAGGCACGGGCACTGCCCTCACTACCGCAGCGTTGCCCTGCCAAGCCCTGGGCAGGGGGGTGGCTTGGTGTTTTGCCCAGTGTTGGAGGGAAAAGGCACGGTTTTTAATCACAGGCTGGTTATTTCGGGGAAGCGGGGGTGCAGGAGGTGGGCTGGCTGCTCCCGGCGCATGGAAGGGAACAATGGGGCCACTGTGCGGCCGAACGCCCCGGCTCCTCTCAGAAGGGTCCAGCGAGGGGTTTTCAGCACGTTTCTATTCCCCTGCTCAGGTATAATTACACGGGGGAACAAAGAGCCCTTCAAACCCACCCGCTCCCCCAGCACAGCCCGCGGGCTGCGGGCACTGACACGTGTCGGCTCTCGGTGGGGTGAGAGGGGACAGGGACCCTGCACAGCCACCAGGGCAGCCCAGAGGGGCTGGTGACACTGGGCAGGGGCGTGGGGACAACCCCTGAGTGCATCTCCAGCTTGCCCAGTAGCCACGGCTGGTGTGGGGAGATTCCTCTCCTCAGCGTGCACCTCGAGGCAGAAAGCAAAGAGCAGATCTCACTCTCACCCCACCTCTCAGCACCAATCCTGCTCTTGCTGTTCATGTGGCCAAGTGCTGGAGAGGGTTTGATGAAGTCTATTTTGCCTCTGGTCAGGCCTGATGAAGAGGTGAGGGGCACCAAGAGGAGAGCTGAGGCTTAACCCCTAAGCTGTCCTAGCCCAAACTGGCCAGGGCAGGAGGCTGGATTGAACAGGATATAGGGCATGGGAGTGCTTGCAGCCAGGGTGGTAGCACTGTGTGATACTGCCTGCTCCCCACAGAGCTCTGGGCAAAGCCACACTGTGATCCTGCTGAGCCCCACAGCCCTGGAACTGGGGGATGCTGACTCCTTGCTGGGCTCACGGGGAGGGAGCTGCACCCAGTGCTTTCCTTCTCAGTGCTGGCCCATAACTGCCTGTCTGGTTTGCACCCTAATCACTGCAGCAGTGCATGGAAATTAGGCCCATGGGTTTCAAGCCCAGTTGTTTATTTAAGCTGTTTAAAAAGCTGCTTTCTCTCCCCAGTGAATTCTGAGAAAACTATCCGCGTGTTTCTTTTGAGAGCAGGATGAAAGCAGAGTGCCAGCTCCCTCCATCCTACCCCCCCAGCTGGGCTCCTCAGGTCCCCCAGCAGTGCAGGGGAGTTGTGTCCTGCACCCCTAATCTGGCTACCAAGCCCCAGCTTCAGCCTTGGGGCAGTGGTCCAGTGCTGCAGCCTGGGGGGATACTGCTGGCCCCTGGGCTTGGTCCGTCCCTGAGCTGCAGGGAGTCCAGAGCTTGCCAAGAAAAGAGCTTGTTTTCAACTTGTTTGTAGGGAAAAAAAAACCCACCACAGAAAAAAAGGAAACCTAATTTTCCACAGCCTCTTTGGCTGCATGGGCAGGGCTGAGTGCCCAGGGCTGTGGGCACAGAAGCGTGGCAGTCTCCTCCCCTGAACAGCCCATCTCAGCTCAGGGGCTAATAATACCTGCTCCTGTCATGGGCACCCATGGGTGTCTCCAGCTCACTCTGTCCTTAATGCTATTTGTGTTTCTTTTAGGGTCTGGCCAGTGGAACCACATGCTTCAGCAGTTCCCGATGCCTCTTGAGCAGGTAATTGTAATTCCTCAGCAACCCAACTTGGCTTATTTTGGCCCCAGCATAGTTTTGCATTCTGACGCCCAGCTGGGTAATTTATAGGTCTGTCAGAAACAGGATAAAGTCAGCACAGGGTTTCTGGGCACTGCCCAAACCTACAGCCCTGTGTGCTGGTGCTCTTAGAGGGATGCTTGAGGTAATGGGACCCCACTGGGGTCTGTGGGTAGGGCTGAGACCAGTGCAGGATCTTGGTAGGGAGGGGGATTTTATGGCCCATGATGCAGGAACCGGCCCCTTAGTTCTGTCTTGTTGGCCAAGCCCTGTTTTGTGCAATGAACCAGCCCTGGGCATCAGTCCTGGGGGCACTACCTTTCCAAAAAAAGGGCTTTTTTTCCTGTGCCTTTCCCTCTGCTGGGCAGAGCAGCATCCCCACATCCCCCATTCTGCAGGGCTGGGGATACATCATTTACTCTGATCAGCATGGGCTATGGGCTCTGCCTGGGGCTGTGAGACAGGGACAGCTCCAGATGGAGGGCTGGGGGAGACAGACTACTCTGGGGCATGTCTCAAACTTTGTCTGCAGCGTTTTGTCCAGATGTGGCATCCCTGGCAATGCTCCTCGGCAGGGGATGGACAGGGACCCAGGAGTCACTGCCTTGACCATGCTCTGGTCAGGGAGGTGACAAAGTCACAGTGCAGCAGGACTTGCTCTGGGTTGCCCTTGCTGAGGCATACACCTCACTGGTACAGAACTGTCCCGTTCCTTACAGCTCCCTTGCCAGCTTCCCCCACTGCTTGACCCTCATGGTCAGGGGAGTGCAAACCCCCTCTTTAACCAGAGTGTTTTTGGCCCTTCTGCAGGTGGTAGTGCAAACTTCCCTACAAGCAAGCCAGCCCATTGGCCACCTCAGTGTCACCAGGCTGGATGTGGACTGAGTGAGCGAGGAAGGGACATTCCCTGTACTCCCCATGTGCCCTCTGTTCTCCAAAAAACAGCCAACCAATCAGGAAACCAGCTGTGTGGTTTGGGACAAAATGCAGTGCAATGGTTATTTTTTAAAAAAACCAGCCAATCTCTTTGATTTGGGCAGAAAATGACCCCTCAGTGATGGACAGAGGTGCCCAGTGCTGGCCTGAGCCCGGGGCAGGATTGGTGCAGGCGGTGTGATGAGGGCAGTGGTGCTCAGCAGGCAGGGTGCTGGTGCTGAGTGCTATAAGCTGTGGGCTGGGCTGGGCTCACTAGATGGCAGCAGCTTCTTCCAAACGGACCTCACAGTGTCACACAGCCCAGGCAGGGAGGGAAACAGACCCAGAGCAGGCTTGGTGTTCCTCTGGGATATTGTGTCATGGAGAGAAAGTCAGGATTTTATTTTCTTCTTGATGTTTTTGAAGATAACATTCAGTGCCGGGACCTGAAATGGCTCCTTGGTGTGGGGGGCTCAGGGCAGCCCCAGCTACACCCTGGATACTGGGAGCAGGGATCCCCATTGCCTTTGAGCCTCCCCATCACCCAGGGATGCTCATGCAACACCACTTCTGCACATAATATAAGTTATCCTTACCATCCTTTAAGCCTTTTTTCCTTTCCCTAATAAATCCCCAGCTCTTGGAGTGACATGAAGGTTTTTTTGTGTTTGATTTTGTACCCCTGTTTCTGGCTGATTTGGGGACAGGGAAAAGCTCCATGCACAATTCAGGAGCACAGAAAAGAGCTGCCACACGGGCTCTGCAGGCAGCCCCCCTCACCAGAGCCAGTGGGATGGTCCATGTTTCCCAGGTTATTGCAGGATCCATCAGGCGCTGTGGACTGGCAAGTGAGAACATGCAACTGGCTGGCTGGCGCCTGTCTGAGACATTTGTGTTAATCAGTGATTATGCAAATAAACAGCTCTGCCATGCTCCCAGCTCTGCCACGCGATGTGGAGCATATGTTCCTTGTGGCAGGCAAGTGTCTACTCCAGGAGCTGCAAAGCTCCTCGTTTCCATTGTGGGACCTGCTGTGAAAAGCAGATTAAAGGCAGCCCGTGGCTGGTGGGGGAAAGCAGGAGCCCCTCGAATCCCTCCAGCCCTCCTGCCGCCTCCTCTCTCCTTTCCCCATGTGGCTTGAATTACTGCAGCCGTTTGCCTAATCCATCAGACTTCAAGAATGAACCACTCGGTGCTTTCTTGGCCTCTCTAGCAAAGTACTGTGCTGTAAACATAACAAGGCAGGCTTGTTCCAAGCCCTTGAAGTCAACAGGCAGTGCTGCTCCTGCCCTTTGGGTCCAGGCTGCTGCTAAATATAGCTGAGGGTGCTTTCCATTCATAAAATGTGAATTATGCCCCAGCCTCTGAGGGAGGGGAACAGGCTGAGGAGCCTGCAGGCTCCAGACACTCCTGTGTGGGATGCAGGCAGGAATCAAAAGGTTTGGCCCCATCCTTTCACAGCCTTCCATCTGATCTAGTAAATAGGGGAGGAAATGCTTTTGGGGGAGATACTTTAACCAGCCCAGATGATTCCCTGTATTATCTTGCATCTCACCCTCAGCTACAGTAGGGCAGGGATGAATTTGCTGGGGAGGTGAGTGCAAGGGATGGTAAGAGTGGGATGAAGGAGTGGCCCAAACAGCATCGGGGAAGCCCCTGCCACCCCCACACCAGAATAAGACACTTGAACATTTGCCAGGAACGGGAGCAGGATGACCTTGTACCAGGGCTCCCAACTCCTAATGAGCCCACTGGGACCTGCCACCTGCTGGAGGGACTTGCTTCCTTCAGAACCCCCTCTGGATCTTCACATGGTTACCCTTCCTCTGTCCTCCAGCCCTTTCCCCCACCCGCCATTGTTGGCATGCACCGTAATATTCACCCAGAGTTTTTTCACAGTAGCTCCAGATGTACAGAGATGTGTCTGCCAACAGCTTTTCCACCCTCTGTGAGGTTCTTGTTTTGGGGAAGAAGGAACCCCATGTCCTGGTGGTGTTTAGGGAGGTGCTGTCGCTTGGGAAGCCTTGCTTTAGGACTCTGGAGACCCGAACTCCAATTCCCATTGGCATCCAGGGCCATGCACAAGCAGCAGAGGGAGGAGACCAAGACTCTGGGCATTACTGAGCATCTCCCTGCCGGGGGATGTGAGGTTGTCCACCCCCTGCAGTCCCAAATTCAGCATCTGGAGACACAGTGTGGCAGGGGCTGCACACAGCCAGGCTGAGGATGGACTGCATGCAGGGCAGTGCTGCATCTGAAATATGCTGGATCACACAAAACATGCAGGCAAGCTGGGTGATCATCCAGGGATGCCCATGTGAGCATCCTGGGGTGCTGTGGGTCATGGGGTGCTGTACTTCCCCCACTCCCCTGCCCTCAGATCAGCGTGGGTTGAACACCTTCTGTGGGTCTGGCAGTTGGCTTGTTTCAAACCCCAATTTGGGACTGCCAGACCAGCAGGTTTTCAGGTACACCATGGACCTCTGGATGCCAGAGAGATCTAAAGGCTAAATAAAGCTGTAAGACCCACTCTGCATAATATTTGGGTCCAACTCCAAGAAACCTGGCTGCTTCTAATGGCATCTAGATCAGCAGTTTCCTGCTGATGCCAGCATTGCATTTCTGTGTGTGTCTAATTGTAAAACAACAGAGCTCAGTAGAGCCACGCCAGCTAGGGAGGAGCTGGGTTTCACAGGGTTTTTTTCATCTTTTTCCCTATTCCTTCCTAAATAACCCCATTTGGGCCTCCAATAAAAAAACCAAAACATCTGGTACTGGGTATTTGGCTGCTGGGAAGCAGCTCCTCATTATGAAAAGCACAGCAGTGATGCAGGGATTCCTGGTATGGATCAGTAACACTTAAGGTCGTGTTTGTGTGTTATCCCTGTCCCTCCTGGCCCTTGAATATATGGACTGAGGACACTGAGGGACTCTGTGCCAGCATGGAGGTAAATCATGCAAGTTAGTAAAGAGGCAATTGAACCAGTAGAGAGTCCTTCAAGCCTGATTTATTGGTGCTCTTATGTGAGATCTCAGCAGGGTGAGATGCTGCCGTGACAAAGAAACAAGTCAGTAAATCACAGGAATGTTCATCACAGGTGGATGTTCAATGAGTGGGGAGGACCCTTTGGCAGGGCCATCCCAAGACCAGGATGGGGCACCCTCACAGGGCTCCGGGATCTTCCTCTTCCCTGGGCCAGTGGCAAGGCCAAGACCCTGCCTGCCCAGCTTGCTAGCTCTGCATGAAGAGGTGGAAGTTGGTCCTGGTGAACTCCTGATGGATGCTGTCAAGTAATTTGTCTGAGTCCTCGGGGGCATCTGAGAGGACCTGCTGCCCTGGGATGCAGCTCTGCTCGGGGGTGTAGGTGAATGTGAATGAGCTGGAGTAGATGAGGCCATCATCCCTGATCAGCAGGAGGGGGACGGTGATGGGATATCGCAGCCACCTCCAGTCACTGCCGAAGGCAGAGACATCAGGGACAACACACACAAGGGACTTGGGGCTCCTGGGAAGAGTGCAGGAGAGGAAAATGTGCATTAACCAAGGAGGGTCCCATGCAGGGGCAGTGAGTGCTAGCACTGCTCCTCCATCCTGGGGCTCTGTGTGAAGCCTCTGGTCCCACAGGATAGGCAGTGCAAGTGCCCCATCTCCAAGGTCTGCAGACACATCCCTCCCAGAGCTGCCCAGCACAGCCCAAATCTGGCTGCTGTTCCTGCCTGCTCCCTGGCCGCCTCAGCCACGTTACCTGTACATCGTCTCTGCTTCCACATCTCCGAACCAGACCTTGAGGTGTGTGTGGAAATACTCCCCCTGCACCTCCAGCATGGCCACGTCCCCGCCGCCCGTGAGCTGTGACAGGCAGAGTGTGTGACAGTGTGTTATGTGGTGGAACAAACCAGACTCCTTCTCCCACAGGATGCTCTGCCTGTGCATCCCATCCCCCTTCACCAGTCCAGACCTGGGCATTCCCACAATATTCCAAAAACTGGGAGATGCCAAGTGCGGGTGCAAGGGCTCAAGAGCAGGAGGCATGTCACAGGTAGGTGACAGAGAGGCAGGGGCAGCCCATGGCTGTGCCCACCTGCAGGGCAGTGATGAGTGGCACGGGGCTGACGGGCTCACAGATGCAGGGCAGGCTCTCACTGAAGGTGTATTCCACCGTCTCTGTGCTGATGATGGTCCAGCACGAGCCATCATTCAGCAGCTCCCGGTTGGATTCCTTTGGGCAGGGAGATGCCTGTGGAGAGTCACAGCTCCAAACACACTGCTGTGTGGATAGTAGGGGACCAGGGCTGGGATGCCTGGTTTCTGTCCCCAGTTTCTTGGTTCCAGCTTCACTCACTGGCTCACAATGCCTTTGCAAAGTGATGACATTCCCACCAAAGCAGGCAGATGGCTTTTCAGTGATTCTGACCCTAATTTGGATCCAAGACCCCTCCCAATGACATGTTTCCCAGCCAGAAGCAGCACAGAGGAGCTCGGAGAGATGACCCTGGGGGTCCTCCCCCCTCCCTGCACTGCCGTACCTGGAACTGGATCACTTTCTCCGTGGACAGACACAGGTACATGCGGTCGCTGCCTTGGAACTGGAAGGCACATTTGTGGAGCTGGGAGATGGGCTCGTCCACATCCAGCATGGCATATTGCTTCATCACCTTCCGGATGATCTGCAGGCAGCATCATCCCCGGGATGGCACCTGTCGCTCAGAGCCATGGAACGGCCAGGTCCGTGTGCCCAGCACCCCCAGGAGGGATGGAGCCTTACCAGGGGTGGCAGCGTGACACCGGTGGCCGTGCAGACCAGCTGGACCACAGAGCCATAGCGGATATATCCTTCCCGCAGGGGGAACTCGCTCCGGGTGCAGCACTCCTCGGCTGGCCGGGAAGGAGAGAGGCACAATCACCACCCCAGGCAGCCAGGGAGCAGATTAACCTGGGCTGCCTTGCTGTGCACAGGCCTGGCTGTGATCCCAGTGCTTTCTCACTGCCTTCTCCCCTCTGCAGGTGCTTACTGCTTGGAGAGACCACTGCTGCCAGGGAGCCCAGCACAGGAGAGTGGGACTGGGATATGGCACTTCAAAGGGGCACCACTGGAGGCAGTGGCTTCTTCCAGGGCAGTTACTCCTGCTGCCCTCAAGGGCATGATGCCAACCCTCAGTGCCAGTGTGAAATGGAATCGGCTCCAGAGACACACCAGGAACACTGGGCAGAGGTGACACTGAGCCAGGTTCCCACATCCCCAGGCTAATTCCCAGCCCTCTTTCCCCCAAGAACTGGCTTTTCAGGAGAGGAGAGCCATGCTGGGGACAGGAAGCCCTGGCCATGGGTCCTCACCCAGGTGGAGGGTGAAGGCTGCCCACTGCCTGGCGCTGGCGATGAAGGCTCCCCCCTCCACAGACAGGTACCGGGTGCTGACGGTCTGGGAGCGCAGGCGGTTGAAGAGAGAGACTTTGGAGCCCGAGGAGATGCAGACTGCAGGGAAAGGTGGCTGGGTTAGTGCTTGCCAGGTCCGAATTAGAGCTGTGCCAAGCCAAGGGAGGACAAGCCCTGGCTCCTGGGGTATTCAGGGCGGCAGCAGCCAGCACCTTCCCCTTGCTCTGTGTGTGAGTTCAGGGGAGGCCCAGGGTGTGGGGAGCAGTTTGGCATCAGGGCATTACACATTGGGATGGGTGAACCATTTGGAAGGGAGACATCAGTATGTCCATATACATCCTCTCTTGGGAGCTCCCATGGGCCTTGGGTTCAGAGCTGAGTTTCCACTCCACTCCAGAGTCGAGCTGCAGAGCATCCCACCCTGGGCTGGCACCCACTTTCCTCCCCACAGAGCCATCCCTGTACGCACGGTCCGTGTTCTTCAGCGACTGCTTCTTCTGCGAGGGTTTGGAGATGACCTTGATGAGCTTGCTGTGGAAGGTGCCAATCTCCTGCCCGTTGCTGAAGAAGAGCTTCAGGACCAGGCGGAAATGCTTGCGCTTGTCCGTGTCCGAGATGTACAGTGCCTTGGCACAGCTGAACCCCTGCCAAGGGCACAGAGGGGCTGCCAGCAGCTCCAGCCCAGCCCAGCCCCACCAGTCTTCCTCACCCTCCTCACTGCCCCACAAGGACATAATAGCGCCCTTTCAATGAGCCCTGGGTTCATTTAAAAGGAGAGACGACCAGAGATGTTATTACAGGTGGAATGAAGAGCTGGGGATCGGTGGAGGCTTTATTTACACTGGGGTCAGAGAATTCCTTATGGAAATGAATGTTCATGTGTGATTTATCCCACATAACATGAGAAATCGCCCTGGGTTTATGGTTTCCCTCGTCCTGGCCGATATGCTGTGCCTTAGCAGCAAGGCAAGCACTGTGGACAAAGGCTCTTTCTGTGAGGTTCCTGGCCTGGCTCAGACCCTGTGCTCTTCAGGGACCCCAGATAATGCTCTTTCTCCTTTTTTCCCCCTCCAATCAAAAGATGCCAGAGCTCTACTGAAGCTTTTGAACTTTGGGATTGACTGGGATTTTTTTTTTGCTGTTTATCTGCAAATGAAGGACCAGTCTTTCATTTTGCAACAAGCAGCAGTGCTGCTCATCACGAGAGGGGACCAGGGCGGAGGGAGCTGTGCAGCTTTGGGCAGCTCACCTGCCACAGAGCTGTCCACCTGTAAAGATGGTGCCAGGGAAGGTGGGGATATTTAAAAGCCTGCCCAGCTGCCTGGAGTGCTGAACGTGCCACAGAAGGGTGGGAGAGTGTGAGTGGGGAGCTATGGTTTGGAAGGAGGGACTGCAACACCTCCCGAGGATGGGGATGGTGCTCACAGCCCAGCCCCTGCATGAATGGGGTCCCCACAGCCCCAGAGAGCCACGGGCTTTACCTTCTCATCTGGCTGCTCCTCAAAGCTGAGCTTCTGGGTCTCCATCAGGCTGCTGCCCATGCTGTCCAGCCCCATGTACCCACACACCCGAAATCCAGCCTCTCCCACATCTCTGGCTAAAAGAGACAAGGAGAAACACCCTCCAGCCCCCACAAAGGCTCAGCTCTTCCTGGCATGGAGGGTGGTCCAGGCTCCAGCCCTCCCTGGGTCTGGATTGCAGAAGGCTCAGCCTTGAGGGGGAATAAGGAAATTGGGGTGGGGCAAATATAACATAAACTGGGTCACTCTTCCCTTTGCAGAGGCAGAGGGCAGCTCTCTGTGGCATGGGAGGGGAGGGAGGAGAGTCCAGGGCTGCTGCCCAGCACTTACCTTTTATCTGCTCCTGTTTTAACTTCCATCCTGGCCCGCTCAGGTAAACACAAGGTGGGGGGCAGAAAAATCTGCAGGGAAAAATGAGCATTTCCTCACTGCCCTTCAGTCCCCAGAAAAGGTGCTCAGGGGCAGGGGGATGGCTGTGCTGAGAGTGGAGACCTTCAGTGGGCTGGCTGGAGGCTCCAGGCTGTCCCTGCCCTCAGTGAGGGGCTGGGCACCTCTGGCTGGGGCTGTGGGCAGGGCTGGCTGGAGGCTTCAGCCTCTGCCTGCACCCACTGCCCCCAGTGCCTGGCTCCAACAAGGGCCAGCTGCCACATCTGCTGGTGCCACTGGTGGCCATGAGCCCACCAGCCCCAGGATGGCCCCAGGATGGGAGGACAGGGACCGTTGCATCCCCACATCCATATCCCCCAAATTCAAGGAGGGATCAGACCCCTGCCTGACTGCCATGTGGGCAGGTCAGGAACAGAGTTTGCATTCACAACTAGTTTTGGAGCCCAACACAAATAAATCTGTACCAGGGGTTTGGAAACTTATTTTCCTGTGTTTTATTTGGGTTTCCACTGTCTTTGCACTTGGGTGAATGGTGCAAATTCATCCTCTATTGATACTGGATAAAGCACTAGCCGAGAAAACCCCAGTGCAGGAGGCTGGATATTTCGGAGCCCTAAAATCTTGGGTATGGGTTTATTTAAACAAGTCATCCAAAGCACGGACCCCTGACTCTCACTGTGAAGGAAAACAGCACCAGCACCTTTCAACTTTAACCTGGGGACTCCGTGCAGGTTTTCTCTCCCTTTCCAGACCTGACATCTGATTTTCACGCTCATCCCTTGCACAGGGTCTGGGGCAGAGGAAGGAGGCTGTCCCAAAGGATCACTGTTGAGAGGGCTCCCTCCTGGCTGGAAGGCTCAATCCCAAAATAACATCTTTACCTGTGGAGCAGCAGCCCCTGGCAGGAGACAGGTTGTGGTGAGGACTTTATAGGCACAGCCAGCCCAGCCTAGAGCTGTCTCCTGGGGTCGCTGGGGTCTGGGTGGTTACGCCTCAGAGGCTGAGCTTGTCGCCTCATAGCTATTCCATACTTGGTAATAATGGAGGAGTATTTATATCATAAGGATTAATGGAGGATTAATTATATTGCAGTGCTGCAGTCTGACGTCACTGCCCAGGAGCAGCAATTTTGGAGACTCAAGCCAGAACCTCAGGGTGTTTTTGCAGTGTGGGAAGGGCACAAAAATAAAAGAATTTCAAAAATAGCAGCTTTCTGGAGACCATAGGCATTGATGGAAACATCCCAATCCCTGCTGTGGCCATGTAGATTTTAAGACGGGTGTTACATTAACCTTTGAAACATTAACCTTTCATTCTTGGGGGGTAAGATTTGAATAGCATCTTTACTTTTACTTTGTCTTTCCTTACCACTACATGGAAGGAATCTAACCACTGGGAATGTCTAACTGGGATGGATGCTGGCAGGGGCTAATATCTTTCTTATGTTACTCAGTTAATGAAGACTAAATGAAGGCTTTGGATACAAAGAGGTTATGAGTGAAAGGAGAGGTGATACGTCAAATCATTTGCTTCACCACCTTAGACCAGCAAAATCCAGAAAGGCTGAAATGGAGCTTCAGGCAGGGTTTGGAAGTGGTTATGGAGGAGCTGGAATGATCTCCCACCTTTTTTCGTTGCCGTATGACTTCTGTGCCACTTTGGCGTGCAGTATCAGCACCGTCTGGTCCGCTGGCAGCTGCAGGTACCTCCGCACGCCGTCCCGAAGCAGGTTGGCTTGGTAAGGGTTGGATCTACAAGACAGCAATTCCCCAGCACTGTGACACAAGAGCTGGCTCCTCACCCGGCCCTGCAGCCCCACACCGAGCAGGGAGACTGGAGCAAACTCCGTGTCCAGCCTGATGGGGTGGGGAAGGAGGTGAAACAAATCCAACGACAGAGAGTCACTGATTTGGACATTCCCTTAGTGCAGCCAGCTGGGGGCATGTATGGTAAATCATTCCTTAAGCTATCTGAGATGAAGGTATATCCTTCTGTCAATGGAAAGGCTTTCCCATCCAAAAGCACTGGAGTTTAGCTGCTCTAGGACTGGGGCTGGCATTGAAAAATACAAAGTTTGGATAATGGAATAACTGCTTCATTTGTTTACCATTGAACACATACAGGGCACTATGTCAAGTGCCTTACATTTCTAAGCCTTCCAGCCCTGTGCAATGGTGGCAGTGCTCTAATTGATTACTAATTTGCTTTTCCACCTGATATGCTTGTTGCTCTATGGCTTTTTGGTGAGCTGGGAAATGATGAGCTGTGAGTGCAGCCAGGGAGCTGCCATGTGAGCCACTTGCCTTTTACAAGGGCTCTTGGGTGAAAGTAGCTGCATTTTTCTCTGAGATCTCAGAAGTAGGTGCTTTTGCTGATTGTTTCTGCTCTATTAACTAGAAGGTGTTCTCATGCACCCGGCATTTAACTCTTCTAATTTGGTAGGTTGGGTGTTAACGGGCTGGAGAGAGATGAGGTGAGGCCAAGCACAAGGTGCCCTGCTCTGACACCTGGAACATGTGGAAGGACTGGTGGGGAAAAGGAGGGAGAGCTCTGGGGTGTCAGCTGGGGAGACCTTCTCTGGTGCTGACTTGCCTTCAGAGGAAGTGAGACTACTCATCTGAACAACACCAGCTCCTGCCCTCCTAAAAGCCCCTAAATCCCCTGAGTTTGGAATAAGAGGAGTAAGTTTGGTATAAGAACAATCCCTGAGTCTGGGATAAGTTATTTGGCTGGATAAGAGGAAATCAGAGGAGAGGGAAGGGGAGCTTCCTGGACAGGAGCATCCTCTTTTCCTATCTTTGGATGGAGTTGATACTGTCCTGTTGTATATGGAAAACACATGTCTCATAGAAGCAAATATTTAGCCAGTATCTTCTCTGGGTAGTCCCATGGGGACCTGACACTTTGCACTCCACAGATGTGCTCTGTTCAGTTACTAGATGGGTGATAATACAATCTCCTGCCCTCCTTGTTCTCAGTTCTTTATACTAGACGTGTTAGCTGGATCACCAGCAAACATAAATCAACAGAGCTCTGCCAAAATCAGATTTACAGCCAGTGCCAGTGTCACTCACAGTATTAGCTGCTGCTCTGTGCCTGGAAACTTAATGTTTTATGGCCATTCCTGACTGCAGAACACACGCTGCCACCACCAAGCTCTGCTCCTGTGGCAGCCCTGGTGCTGCTGCCAGCACAGGGCTCTGGGCTCAGTCCCAGCTCACCCCACAGCACTCAGAGCAGGGCAGGAGAGCTCCTTTCCAGGGCTGTATCTGCTCCCTCCAACCCTCCATTCTGGTAGATTCCTGCTCCGGCATGCTGAAGCTGAGCCCTGTCAATCAGTATCCCACCAGTGCCTGCTCCAAGAGTGGCTTACTTAGTCTTGCTGAAAAGCTTTACTGCAGCCTTTCCACCCAATGAATGGTTTATATCCTTGCACAGCCAAAGAGATCCCATAAGAAAGTTATTCAATCTTTTTCCATAATGGCAATCTGCAGCTGTTTCACTCTTCTGCTGCCAAGCAATGGTGTGATTTCAGCTTTGATCTGTTTCTGCTATTTTTCCCTTCATATAAAAGCACCATTTGGGAATCTCTCTGCAAAAGGTTTGGTTTGTTTTGGGTTTGTCTGCTTGTTTGTTTTTCACAGAACTACCGACTGAGATTGGAATAAATGTAGAAATGGATCAAGGAAATTGGCCTGAGCCTGAATACTCTTATACACTAATGCAACACAGTGTTAAATGAGCACTGAACCTTGCTGGCTCCATTCAGCAGCATTTTGCCCTCAGTTTGTCAGAGACAACAGGCACAGAGCAAGGAAGAACCAGGCTGGGTGTGTGAATTTTTTCCTGGTGAGTCTCATCACTCAGTATTCCATCTAAAATTAGGAATATAGCTTTGGGTCTATGTGTCTCAGCTGCAGAGACACATGCTTCATTCCTGTGACTGTTACCCACCAGCACCAACACACTCATCAGTGCCCATCCACACAGTATGGAACAGCCCGGTACTGAGGCCAGGCAGCAGCAGGGAGTGTTCAGGAGCAAATTGCCAAACCCTGTGCATTAAGACGTGTGCTGACAGAGTGGCCAGCAGCAATGCCTGCTCTGCAGAACCTCCTGCAGCACTGGCTTAGGCCAGGGCCAGGCCTGTGCAAGTATCACTGCTCCCTGCCATCCATACGTAATTCCAGAGGCACGTGGGTTACTGCCCAGAGCCTATTAAAGAGCCTTCTGGAACAATTACCCATATGCTATTTACTGCCTGAAGTGGGAAAGTGCATGCCAAAGGCAGGTAAACAGATCATAGTTCTTCAGACTTGATGTCTAGCTGTAGGAACAACCACACAGAAACCTAGTTTTCTTTTCTTTGCCCGTTCTCTGCAGCCATTGCCTTTCAAATTTGGGGGCTAAATTGTTACAGTGATGCATTTCTGAACAGTGCTCACTATACTGTCCACAGGGGCGACCACCCAGCATCCATCATCTGGTTTAAATTTGCCTTCAGAGCGTAAAAGGGCTATTGCTAAAGCACCTCAGTATACCCACTTGGCTCCTGGCACCTACAGCCGCCTCAGGGTTACAGGGAATTATTCACTTCTTCTGACATTTATTATATTAAATTATTAAAATGCTTTGGTTGTAGGGCAGTGTTAGTTCAGTGTCATGTTTGCAGCACGGCACGAGCCGGGCTCTTACAGCCCTTGCTAAAAGCTGCCTTTTCAGAGCCTGAGGTCTTGGCTGGGGCTCGGCTGCTCTCCACACAGTTGGGCATTATGTGGAAGAAGGGAGGGGAGCAAGGGGGGAGCCACCACCTTTCTGCTACACCGATTTCTGTAAGTCTTTCCCTCTCCCTGCTCAGCCTGGCATCACTTACTGAGGCTTTTCCTTTGCTTTAGGACAGGATGTGCCCCAGGAGAGGGTGTGAGCGCATTTGTGGTGCATCTCTAGGGTGGTTCTGCCCCGGTGCTTGAGGTGGGAAAGAGCCAGGGCATCTGGGGGAATTTGCAAACCCTGGCTGTGTTTCTGTGCCCTCTCCGATGGGAAACAAAGCAGAAGAGTGCCTGTGTGCTTTTTATGGGACACACACAGCTGGACCACCTGGCAAAGGGCTGTTTCATGTGGGCGCATAGGGAACCCAGGCAGGCGCCAAGAAGCTTCGGTAGGGCTGAACCCTGCAGTCACATCACTGATTTTAGGAGAGCTGATGTTTAACATCACAGCTGAAAATTACCCCTTGCCTTCCCAGAAGCAAGTGTGGAGACATCACTCAGCGCTTTGTCCTGCCTCCAGCTTAAAAACGCCGCTCCCTGTGTGGGACTTATCCTGGTCCTCACATCACCTTCTGTGTGTGCACCCTTGGGCAACCGCAGGAGCAGGAAAAGCAGTTTACAAGCACTGGGAGAAGCACACTGCCCTCTGCCCTGAAGCTTTCCAGTTCACTGAGCTTCACCAACTCAGTCTGCAAAGGGATCCGATATTTTTGGTCCCCTGGGAATGAAAGTACTCGACTCAGGAGACCAAAATACAATCCCGGCAGCTATTGTTTAGAAACTGGGTCTTCAAATCAACTCTTTATACAAGAACTGAAACTCACAGTAACAGTGTCCTCAGGTGTAGGTAGCACTGAATTGAAGTGCAGAGATTTAATTTGCTGCTTTTCCCCCCAAAAGGAGTTGCCATTTGCCTTGCTCAGGACACGGCTGCCCTGCAGTTTGCTGGGGACTTGCTGCCACAGAGGGCAATTGTTCTTCCCTCAGCTTGGGGAAACCAAATGTCCTAATGAAAAAATATCCATTTTAGAGGTCTGGGTTATATTTTGTGCAGAGCAGGGGAGAAAATGCCTGCAGTGCTCTCGGGTATGGAGTCAATGCAATGTTTATGCAAAAGGAAAAGCCATTAGAAATCACAGAAATGAGAAGCCTGCAGTTTCTGGCTTCCCTCATTTTTCAATACCTCCTTTAATCCAGACCAACCCAACCCACAGCCCTTGTATATGCATGGGTATTTATAAATCCTGTATTTTCCTCACTGCACACACAAGTGAAATTCAGCCTTTTCTGGGCCTGGGGGATTTATCAACCACACCAAGGGCAAACAGCAGCCGAGAACAGGAAGCACAAAAATCCTGTGGCAGTGAGCTCTGCAGGGACTGGGGACCAGCCGGGGTGGTCACCCCAGCAGCATCAACACCCCCAAAATGCCCAAGTTTGGTAATGCAGCACTGGCTCATCTGCTAGAAAATTCAGATAGCAGGGGTGATTTGTAGTTCTCTCCTTTCTCTGTTCCTCCTGTCAGTGCAAAGAGGAAGGGAACTGCTGTTAAAGCACTGACACAGAGTCCTATAAAGCACTAAAGGTGGTTCCTGCCACCACCAGGCTGATCTAAGTGCTGGGAAGAGGTGGAGGCCTGGGAAGGTCTATTCCAGGGTTTCTAAGAGCCTCTGCTGATGATCTCCACTGCACACCAGCTGACCTTCTTGATGAACGCTCAGGCTGAGGGTCTATAGCCCCCCAACACCTGGTCTGCAACTCCCTGGTTCAAGCCCACCTCCCCACACTGCGGCCTCTACCTGCTGAGGTTCCTAAACTTCCAGGACACGGTAGATCAAATGGACATTAAACTTGGACTCTCCTTTTTCCAGGACCTTTTGAATTTATGGGGGTCCTAGGTGTACTCCCATAGCAAAGGAAGAGAAAAAGGAAGGAAAGGAAGGAAAGGAAGGGAGAGTGTGAGAGAGAGACAGACAGAGAGATAAAGGAAGTAAAGGAAGAAAGGAGGAAAGGGAGAAAGGGAGAAAGAGAGAGAAAGAAAGAAAGAAAGAGAGAGAAAGAAAGAAAGAAAGAGAGAAAGAAAGAGAGAAAGAAAGAGAGAAAGAAAGAGAGAAAGAGAGAAAGAAAGAGAGAAAGAAAGAAAGAAAGAAAGAAAGAAAGAAAGAAAGAAAGAAAGAAAGAAAG